>CM031240.1:370873666-371473666 GCA_018340775.1 Taxus wallichiana var. yunnanensis
TCCTATCCTAGGATGATGACATTAGAGCTTCATGAGCTCAAGATTTAGTTAGAGGAGTTGTTAGAGAAGGGTCTCATTTGCCCTAGTGTATCTCCTTGGGGAGTGCCAATCATATTTGTGAAGAAGAAGGATGGTTCTCTTAGGCTTTGTGTAGATTTTAGACAACTCAAAAAAATTCACAATAAAGAACCATTACCCACTCCCAGGATTGATGACTTGTTTGATCAGATGCGGGGAGCTAGAGTGTTCTCCAAAATTGATCTCAAGTTAGGGTATCATCAGTTGCGCATTTCAGATGTAGATATTCATAAGACAACTTTTCGCACATGTTATGGGCATTATGAGTTCATTGTTGTCCCCTTTGGTTTGACCAATGCCCCAGCTATCTTCATGAGCCTCATGAATGGAGTGTTCAGGACCTTCCTAGATCGCTTTTTCATAGTATTCCTTGATGATATTTTGATATATTCTCATTCCGAGGAGGAACACGAGGAACATTTGAGATAGGTGCTTCAAATTTTGAGAGAGTAGAAGTTGTTTGGGAACTTGGAAAAATGTAGTTTCTTTAGACAAAGATTCAGTACTTGGGGCACATTATTTCAAGAAAGGGTATCTCTGTAGATCCCTCTAAGATTCAGGCTATCATGGATTGGCCAGCACCCACATCAGTCACTGAGGTGAGGAGTTTCATGGGTTTAGCAGGGTATTACCATAGGTTTGTGCAAGAATTTTCTAGGATTGCTCACCCTATTACCTCCCTTCAGAGGAAAGGGAAGAAGTTTGACTAGTCAGAGAAGTGTGAGTAGGCCTTCCAATTGCTTAAGGAAAGGTTAACCATGGCACCTATCTTATCAGTTCCAAACCCGATAGAGGATTTTGTTGTTTGCACTGATGCATCACTAGAGGGTTTGAGAGTAGTTCTTATGTAGGAGCATCAAGTGATTGCCTTTGAGTCATGTAAGCTCAAAGACTACGAGCTTAACTATCCTACTCATGACTTAGAGCTTGTAGCAGTTGTTCATGCACTTGTGTGTTGATGACATTTCCTTTTGGGTAGACCTTTCATCTTGAGGATGGATCATTGTATCTTACAGCATATCTTATCTCCGCCGAACCTCAACACTCATCAATGGCATCGGATGGAGTTCCTATGTGAGTATGACATGGAGGTTCAGTATATCAAAGGAAAGGAAAATGTTGTTGCAGATGCACTTAGTAGATGATGGCATGTACTTGCTTCATTGACACTGCAGTCAAATTTGAGAGGTAGGATACTTGAGCATCTTCCATAGGACAAGTTTTATGAGGGTGCTAAGAAGATGTTGGATTCTTAGGGTTCTTTTGAGGGTAGATATTCAGGATGCATGTTAGAGTCAGATGGTTTGCTTCGGTTCCATAGGCACATTTATGTGCCTAAGGCAGGTGATCTGTGTAGTTTCATCCTTACTGAGGCTCATTGAGCCCCATACGCAACACATACAGGAGTGAAGAAGATGCATGCCAATTTGAGAGAGTTATATTATTGGCCGGGTCTTCGTTAGGACATAGAAAATTTTGTAGCACATTTTCTTAAGTGTCGAGAGTTAAGGAAGAGCATTCTCGTCCCAGCAGACTCTTATACCCTCATGACATTCCCAAGTGGAAATGGGATGTGATCTCCATGGATTTCATAGTAGGACTCCCTATGTCCTCTTATCGTCATGATGCCATTATGGTCATTGTAGATAAGTTGACCAAGGTTGCACATTTCTCACCAACCAAGGTTACCTATAATGCTCAGGCCATCGCCAAAGTGTTTATGGAGGACATTGTTAGATTGCATGGGATCCCAAAGATGATCATCAATGACAAAGACACCATCTACACATTAGTTTTCTAGACTTCTTTTCAGGATGCTTTGGGTACATAGATTAATTTCAGTTTGGCATATCATCTAGAGACAGATGGGCAGACATAGAGGGTTAATTAGGTTCTTGAGGAGATGTTGAGGATGTATATGATGGACCAGTAGAAGAAGTGGGAAGATTATTTACATTTAGTTGAATTTTCCTACAACAACAATTATCATAGCTCCATTGGCATGGCTCCTTATCAAGCTTTGTATGGATAACCTTGCAGGACACCTTTGAGCTGGGATAGACTAGATGACAGGATTATTTTCGGGCCAACTTATCTTTAGGATTTAGAGCAGTAGGTTGTTCTGATTCGACATCTTGAGCAGGCTAGAGCACACCAGAAGGTGTATGCGAACACCAAGAGGATAGATCATCACTTCTCAGTGGGTGAAAAATTCTTCTTGAGGGTTCATCCTCAAAAGAGTCTGATCCATTATGGAAAGGGTTCTAAGTTATCACCTCATTTTTTGGGGCCTTTTGATATTCTTGAGGTCATCAGTCCAGTTTCCTATCGTCTAGCTTTGCCACCATGCCTTGCATGGGCCCATGATGTTTTTCATGTTTCTGTACTTCGTAGATATGTACCAGATGTTTCTCATGTTTTGGATTGGTCGGAATTATAGGTAGACGATGGAGGGGCAGTGAATCTTTGGAGCCCATATGCATCTTGGAGCACGAGAGGTTGGCCCTTCGGGGTCGATATTTGGACCAAGTTAGAGTGCGGTGGGACCGATATGATGAGTCATCGGCCTACCTCGGAGGATGCTACACCACCGAGGGCTAGATATCCCTATCTCTTCCAATGACTTCGGGAAAAAAATTCTAATTTTAGGAGAGGGGGATGTAGTGCCCACGTTTTTATAGCTCCAGTTATCTGTTGGTTCCCGTATGAATAGGCATGTTTTGATTGAGACTCGATAGACTTTAGACATTTTACTATGTTATTTTATCTTCATGGACATTATGGTATTTTGGGTGCGTAGAGAGCCAATTGGACGAGATTCGTATATTGATATATTTCTTATGATGTTGATGATACTAACAAGGTTATATGATAGTGAGATTTATTGGTTAGATGTTGGTTCTTGGTGTTTGATTTGATTAATGATATAGTCTTCTAGATTTAATAATGGTAATTTCATGCTAGCCTAAGTGTATGTCGTTATAATTTTATCTCATGGATGATTCATGGAAAACCATGTGTATAATTGTATACATTGCACTATCAATTGTAAAATGATGTTAGGACATTATAAGTTGATTAAGTTTGTGATGTGTATATGATGATTTATATTGGACAGATGCGGTTAATGTGTGCAATGAGTGTGCAGGTGACAGGTATAGGAGAGCATGGGTTTCAGGGCAGCTACGCAATTGTGCACGAGTGGCCCATGGGCTAAGTCCTAACCATGCTAAATGTTTGAGGCCTTAGAATAGGTGTATTTATTTGGGCACCATGGGTGAACCCTCAATTGTAATGTATTTATGTCTTGTAAAATTAATTATATTTAGGTTGTGTTCATTAAGTAAACTAGCTTAGGGGTTTAATGATCTCATCTTAATTTAAGTGATGGTTTTGGGTGGGTAAGTGTGTGTGTGCTGGTAGAAGGTATTGGGGACCACATGTGAACCTTGGGTGGACCCCACACCCTCTACCCTTGTGCCCAAGCATTCCAAACCCGAAATTGGGTTATTTTGGGCATTTTTAGGGATCCCTTTTGAGTTCGGGAGTTCCCTTAGCATGCAAATGGGCCCTTGGACCCTACCTAATAGGTAGGGGGCTTATTTCAAGGTTTGGAGGATTTTCCCTCATATTTTTCCCTCCTTAGTCATAATCCATGTAAGATGGTTGGTTTGTGTGTATTAGTTAAAAGTTGCTCCACTTTGCTTTGTTTTATTTTAGTTTTTACTATTTTGGGTGATAAGGGCTAAAAGGTGAGTTTACTTTTACTTTTTTTTTTTTTTTTGGGAATCTTTGACTCTTGATAGGAGAGGGTGTGACACTTGTCACCTTCCCATTGGTGAGGAAACATTTGGGTTCCTCTTCTTATTTTTCCTCATGTGGAAGGAAGGGGTCTTCTTTGCTCATTTTTTTGGGAGAACTTAGAGAATTTTGGGAGCTTGGAGGTTTGCTTGGACAAAGGGAAAAGCTTAGAGTCTTGGAAAGCATTGTAGAGGTAGGATTCTTAACCTTTTTCTTTCTTAGTTGTGCTTCTCTTGTTAACTATGCTTTGATCAATAAAATGATGTGTGTGAAATGATGTGTTGTGAAGTTGTATGGTGAATGTAGTTTGTTTGTTTGTTCTTTGTTATTTTTTTTTTTTTTTCTCTCCACTATCATTTGGATTGATGGTTTTGGAGAATGTAGGGAAAGAGAGAGGTATTTCCCTCTCAAACCTTATGGTTGTTGGTCAAGCCATGAAGGTCCCTTCTCATCCTCTCATATGGTTTGAGGTGGGATAAAGGTTCATATGGCTTGAATCATTTCCCCATTCTTGGTGAGGAAACCCTTTTGGGTTTGAAAATCCTCCCAAGAAGTATTTCTATGACATAAAGGAGGAATAAGGAGGGTGAATTATTAGGAGGAATAAGGAGTTTTATAAACATGTTTTTTGTTGGTGCTCCTATGGTTGGACACCTTTGATTTGGGAATCCTACTTCTTCTCTTCCCCCTTATGATTTTGACCTTATTATCATCATGTGTAGTATGTCTAAGTGGTTAAATGGTCTTATGTAGTTCTTGTTGTGTTTTATCCCCTGTATACTTGTGCACATTGTGGAAGTTTGTTCCTCTCTCCCATGGGCTTGGGGAGAGTAGCATGGCTTCCAACCATGGAAAGGCATGTGATGATGCCTATTTGTTGGGTGGTTAACAACAAGCCTTGTCTCTTATTTCAGTATCCTTGGAAGAACACTCAAGTTTGAGATAGTTGGAGCCTCTTGCCATCTTGGTCCTCTTGGTCATCCTTATCTTTTGAGGGCATTACCTTCATTTTGTAAATAAATGTGGCTTTGTGAAGTTTTACACTCTTGTAAATACCCATTATTGTACTTATTGCTTCTTGTAAACTTTAGTCATTACTAAGAATTTTTACTTTATTGTTGGAAGAATCTTGTAATATTATCATATTAAAATCATCAGTTTTCTTTTAGTTACATGTCATCTTTTGAAGGTCTTGTTGTTTATAAATCTGCAAAGTATGGTCATGCATGGTGCATTAAAACTGTAATTTTTAGTTGTGTATACTTTTCAAGTATTTTGTTTTTTTTTAATATCTATGAAATGGCTTATGTACATGTGTATCCTATGTATGTAGAACTGAAATTTACAAGCTAAACATTCTTTTAAATCTGTAAAATGTATGGCATCACAACAACACATTTTTATGTTAGTAGTTTAGGTCTATTTTCAGTAAAAGAAGTGTGTTGTACACACTCTGCATGCTTTACTTGATGCATGTATGACTTTCCTTTTGTATGTAGCTTTGTGCCTTACTTTGGTTGCATGTTTGAGTTCCCTAAATTTTTGGGAAAATCAAATTTTAGGGCATCTTTCAAAGTGAAAATTCTAGCTACAAAAATCATATGCAATTACAAAGGAAGACTGTGAATTTTAAAGTTTAGAGAAAATTTCCACTCTCATAGAAATCAAATTAAGAAAATTAACACAATAAGATAGTTAATTCGGACTCTAGGATGGCTCGGATCAGTACGAAATATTCATGGCGAGAATCAAATGGTTGGATAAAGTTCTAAGCTTCATTCAGAGCTCCATTGATCAAGTCCAAGAAATTGCACTTTATTATGAGTCCATTTGTGCTTCAAAATGGCTCAGGGGTAATAATTTCAAAGAAAAAATTATTTTCTTACAGTTTTTGGGCTCAACTCCATGCCCGATGAATGTTACAAGCCAATAATCATTTAATCAATCAGGAACATTACACTTGAAATTTGCCAAAAAATTTATCCAGGTTTACACCCTTCAAAAATTAGACAACTCAAAAATGGACTTAGTTATTTTTTAACAATCCTAGGACATCCATTTAGCTATAAATTTAAACTACTCGAAATGACCTGAATGTTAGCATTTGAAAACCCATAGGATACTAAGGTTTAATTCATTTACAGGATATGTGTTTGAAAGTCGTGAAACAAAGGATCTTTGTTCCAAGGCTTAGGCAAGTTTAATTAAACCCGCGAGAAGCAAGGAAACTTGCACAACAAAGAAAATCCACACCCAATCAAAGACCAACACTTGGTGGGTGAAGGAAATGACAATCGGTAGAATATCGCGATCAAGCAGCAAGGTAGCATCATTTTGACCAAATTTAGGAAGATAGGCTTCTATGGACCTCAATTTTCTGGAATAAACCTAAGTTAATATTGCATTGGGTTTGAGAAACAACTAAGTAAACAAATCATTGAGGAAAACATAAAATCAAACAGCGGAGACACGTGGCGAGATTTTTAAAGAGAAAAAGTTAAGTTCTCCCAAGTATAAGGTTTTCATGTGAAGGCATGACTAATCAAAAGAAATAAAGTTCTAAAGAGTGAAATTTACAAAGAAACATAGAGCCTTATCATTGAATCACATTTCACATTTTTCAGCCAAGTCTCGTAAAAATAAGGCGGCATGCAAAGTAGTGTGGAGTTATCCCATTGGCTTATGCTTTAGAAGTTCCATTCAAGGATTCCAAAAGGTGTGACATACGAAAGGGCATGGAGGCTCCTCATTGGTTAGTATTTCACGATCGACACGGTCTTCTATATAAAGGGTAAATTATGAAGATGCATGGTAATTTTCCATTGGATCTCAATTCTAAAGAGATTGACAATATCAAAGGATGTTAAGATACTAGGAAGAGGCATGGCTATTTCTTATTAGCCCCTATTTTCATAAGGGCAAATGCCAAGGAAAGTAAAAGAAAAGTAAAGGGAAGCATATCCCAACACCATGACACAATGGGATATAGACACATGGAAACAAAAGAGAAATGTACACGTGGGTAGAGGTTGATCCCGAACCAATCAAGGGATGCCGTGTGTTGTATTTATGTGATTATTGATAAACCAAAGCTTAAAATGGCCATATCGTCTACTACTGAGCTCAATTATTACAAAATTAGTCTTGTTGGAAATCTCTTCTCGATACCTTCAATTTGGAATCATAAAAATCTTGTTTTGGTAAGATTGGATAAGAAATAAGGGATAAAATAGTTTACGCCATTAATGAGTAATTTGTGATAGTTTAACTACGAGAATTGATTGGGTATGTGCACGATATTTTCATTTGAAAATTCTAATAACGTTCTTTGGAGCATTCAACTACCAATTCCTTCTCTTGATTGGTCCTTTACATAGGTGGGTATTTGAAGCCATTAAAACACTATCCGTGACATCTCTCTCTCTCTCTCTCTCTCTCTCTCTCTCTCTCTCTCTCTCTCTCTCCAAAAATCTATAAATCTAAGTGTTAGGCACTTATTAAATGAGAGATTTTTAGAAAATGAAAGGAACTTTCTCAAAATTGTTCCAAAGCTTTTGTGAGTTGTAGGCCCTAGACTTTGATGTTTTTCAAGGAAATTATTTCCATATTTATTACATTTTATTGAATTAGGCATACCTCATGAAATAAAATTCATTTTTGTTGCTCTTTCCGCCCTATCTTTTGTTCTAATACGTTTCTTTCCTTTCTTTGTGTTAGTAAATAAGGGATAAAATATGTCGAATAATCCCTCACAAAATCACAATAGTAGAAACTAATATGCATAAAATATTATAGATCTCAAATAAAAGTGTAGAATAAAATAACACAACACAAAGAGACAATATTTAACGTGGTTCACCCAATTTGGGCTACATCCACCAAGAATCACTTGCTCATATTTATTGCAAGCTACAACTCTCTCAATACAATACCTAGATTTTTTGGAGCTATGCTCAACAAACTCTATAGAATTCACACCCGAATTCAAAACACATCTACAATGTTACATTAACCCTACCGTATGCACAAAACCACATAAGCGTAAAGCTACTTAACCAGCTTTTACAAATCTATGGGTATCAAAACCATGGGCTAAAACCGTCCCATAAACCTATGGGTAAAAAATCTCACCCATTTGAGAAAATCATGTTTCCCGGTATATCGGGCACGTTTTAAGGCCAAAATTATTTTTCTCATGGGCTACGGTGCTAAACCCTAATGAGACAACTAAGGAAAGTGTACAGTACTCTTAGTGTACAATATTCAACACTTTCTCACATGAAAATAGGCTCCACAACCTAACACTTTTCATGTGCGAGATATATTACCCATATCTTGTTGTATTTGCAAGGTTCAAATATTTTGTGCTCCATGAAAATGGTTTGAATTTATTTTTGGATTGTGGTACTTATGTCTACCCTTCATTTCTCTATTTTCCTCTCATTTTCACTCCTTTGAATGTCTCCACCCCCTTTTTTCACGTTATCACCTCCTTAGCTTAGGATTTTAATTTTATGCATCCTCATCTCTCTCCTTGGTCCCTTGGATTTTAAACCGGGAGGCACTCCCAATTTGGGTTGTAATGGGTATGTAAGGTGTTTTGGGGGTCATAAAGTAGTCATTTTAGGTTATAAGGGTCTAGAATTTGAATAATGAGGTTTCCCTCCATTTTCTTAGTTTAAACTTTTGATTTTTGTAAAACAACTCATAGGATTGTTAGCATGTGTAGGTGTCTTAAAGGTTTTAATAGGTTTCTATAAGGTTTTAGAATCTTAATGACTGTTAGGAGAGCTCCATCATGGTTCATGGGAAGAAAATGTAACTCCTTCCAAAAATTGTACCTCCTTGTATCCGCCACTCACAATCTCATCAAGACTCACAATGATCGTTACACAAGAGATTGAGTATGGTGATGATATACACCTTTGGTAAGTCTTTTCAGGCATTGATAAATCAATACAAGAATATATTGGAGCTCAAAATAGGGTATTGTTAAAAATTGTGCATGTATAGTCTTGAAAGAATTTGTGAATCTGTGTGTTTGACAAAGCATGGATTGAGAAAAATGAGTTTCCATGTATGGTTCATGAGATTTAACTAGTTATTAGGAGTGTTATGAACTCGAGTTGATATTTTAGATGATGAGGTTTAGATATATGAATTGTTTTAAGTGGAAAAAGATGAGAACTCGGTGAGAGACAATTGTAGGTGTATATTTTTTTGCTTATTGAAGGAGAACTTTCATAGGAGGATATATTTTGAGTATATTATTTTATTCAAGAATCAAGATGATTTCCCAAGCCTTAGTTGAAGTGTGTAGAGATTAATATTACCATGAGTTGGTAGGGTATAAAATGACTGATAAGAATATTCTAATCTCACGTATCGTGCAGAGCCTTTGAAACCAAATTCCAACATTAACAATGGTAAGAAACTGCACTAATAGAATTAGAGGTTTATGTAAGTATATACATACATCCTAGGAATGTCTAAGAATTGGAGGATTTATCTATTCAAATTAGTGAGAAAAACTTCACTCTCATGACCTCTACAACAACCCCTTAGGTTTTAATATAGTTGAGACATTTGGAAACTAAGTACCCAATCCAAGGAGCTATAAAATTAAATAAATCATCCTCTTATTTTCCATATTAAGACTCAAAAATAAATTTTCAAGGATATTATGATAGCGAGGGACATTTCGGTGACAATTTACTAGAAGTACTATAACAGTAATGAGCAGGGTAGGCCTAATTAGAGGTTGGTGATTGTGATTTAAGGAAATTTTTCCCAAACAAGAAGGTGACAAGATTTTGTACCCAATACCTATGCCAAAATGGGTATGTGAAAATTATTTTGTTCATGAATTTAATTCCTCCATTAAAGGATATAGTGGGATTTTTATTGAGACATGATTGGTAAGGAGTGATCCACTTGAGGAGGAGTTGCAAAGTAAGTAGCAGTTAATTTAGGAGTTGAATCAAAAACATTTACCAAAAACTTGAACATAAAATAGCGTCATTCAAAACTATCATCACTTTCCCTAGATACCTATTGAATCATTATAACTCATTTCTTTCCATTGACATTTTTCTCAAGCAACCAAAATATGAGTTTTAGCCAAATTGAAGAAATCAACCGAATCTTGTGTTTCTATTGTCTGCAGGTAGATGAGACAATAATAATGAACATGCTTAAATAATTGAATGATGCCATTTGATCTCATAGAATAGTTGAGTGTGATTTGGGATGTTTCTTAATCTTGAGGAAAGGAGTACATGTTATTACATATTAGATAAATTGAAGTTGTTTGAATAAACTAGTTTTTGAGTGTGTTCAAGGCCTTAGATGCTTTGCATAAAAATTTTGGGACATGTTATGTGTAAGAAATTGATGAAATATTTCTCCCAATGTTGTCTAACGTTAATGGCCTAAAGAGGTAAAAACTATTCATGGAGATCGAGAGGGTTTGTGATGTTTTCCATGGTTTATCAATGAAATATGAAAATGTACAATTTTTTGAGGTCTCATATGATGTTTCTAAGCTCATGGTTTGATCAGATGAGGTGTTGACATGTTAAATCCCTAATGGCCTAATCAACCTTATTAATATTCCCAAGAAGATGGCTGGAACAGGTATGCAAGTATGTTTTTTTCATGTGACATATGCATATGAGTGTTTTAGGAGGATTTTCAGGATGTCATTGAAGTGTTCAAAGTGATGGATGTGATTGGAAGTTTCCCTATATGTGTTAGAGTTTAATAAGATCAAGACTTGTTCTTGAGACCTAAGAGAAGGGTTGAGTAGTTTCATAGAAGGAATTTTTTTGTATGTTATTCCTTGAATTTGAATTTTCCATTTGTCTGGTGAGTTGCATGAGGTCAATTCCTTTCTATTGATATGCCACATGTGTCTTAGAGAACAATTGTTTTATGTAAAGTTGTTTCCTTTTGAGGACTGATTAATTAGGTTCTTAGACCTAATTAATTGTTCTTTAATGTTTGAGCTTGTTGATGATTGTGAGAGGATGTTTATTATTTTTCTATATCCGATGGAGTCACTATGGAGACGTTTTTTCTTTGAAATTAGAATTTTTACCATTGGACCAATGACTAGTGTTTTCGGTCTACTTAAACAAGTTCGTATTGTACGGATTATGCCAACCTATATGGTCCTCTTAATTAACAAGTTAATTTTTTTAAAGGATGTATTTATGTTTTAGATGACCGACCTTTCATGGCCATATGGTCTTTTTCTGATCTATATGGTATTCGGCATGTGTCATGTATATATCACATAGTTTAAAGCTCATTGGAGACTATAGGGCTTTGACTAAGAAAGGGGAAGAGTGTGAAGATATTAGAAGTCTCTAGAGAAGAGACGAGTAGAGGCATGAGAATTTGAGAATATTAGAGGATAAGAATTAAAAATTCATATGACCTAATAAGAAAATTTTGGTGCATGTATGAGCGAATAACGATAACACATGGTTTGAGTGGTGTATGAGTGGAAGGAGCTGAAAAGTTATCACAATCAGTTGGTTGAGAAACAAGGTCATCAAGTGATATTCATATTCAGGTGGCTAAGTGGGTGCTTTGTCATCTTGGGGTTTGTAACCTCCTTGTAGAGTTGGTTCTCTACTAAATAGGGGTTGATTCCTCACTAAACAAATATTTTGTTTTTTGTAATATACACAGGATTCCTTTTTGTTTAGTAAAATACATAGAGTTTCAGTGCTTTACTTACCCTTGAGGTTTTTCCACTTAAATATGGTGTTCTTTTGTTCTCTCTTGTTTCATTCTCATGTGGATGGTTGATATGTTTCTTGATGGTTTACTAAAATAGTTGATATTTCTCATATAATGGATAATGAATGTTAAATTGTTAAACATAAGCGAAATGAAAATTTTAAAGGATTGATTCACCACCCTCTCAGTCATTGTTCTTCTAAAAATTGGTATCAAAGCCATGTTCTTTTGAGTAAGTTTACCTACTTTAAATATATCCTTGAAGCACAAATATGGGAAAAGATATGAATCTGAAATAGCATTAATGTGTCAAAGAAAGAAGAACCCAATTTTAGAATCCTTGGTTAAGGGATATGAATATCATATTAGTAGCATGAATTTTTATCATGAACAAGCCATCAAAGAGTTGGAATCTCAATTTGAGATATTGATAGAACCTCTAAAAGTAAAAGAAGAAGAACGTAGCAAGTTCAAGTCTGAAGTAGAAGAACTAAAATCTAAATAAGAATATTACATCAGTGTATGAAGTTGAGATGAGGTCGATTAAGATAGAGTTGTAGAAAGAATCTAGTAGGTTGAAGAGATATGAGAAGTTGGAGAATATATCTAAGGATTTAGATGATATTTTGAATAATCAAAGGTCATCTAGTGACAAAACAGGCCTAGGTTTCAAAGGAGACCACATGAAGAGTTGTGTAGATAACAAGGCAGGTCCAAATACCTATGAAGACATGAAGGATAACAAGGAGAATTTCAATCTAACCAAGAAGACAAATTGAAATAGGTCTATTTTTTTGTAGCCAACAAAATGCAATAAGGTATGGTTACTCTTTAAATGGGTACTGTTATGATTGCAATAAATTTAGACATTGGGAAAGATAATTTGAAAGAAGGTCCTCAAGGAAAAAGTATTCATGGGATTGTGAAATCCCCTTAAATGAATATCATTATGCATGCAATGAATATGGTCATAAGTCTATGGAATGTAGAGGGAAACTCAACTCATATTAGTTAAGATGTAATAATAATTTTGTATGTTATAATTGTCAGAATACTCGTCATATAGCAAGATTTTTCTGAATGGGTCATCTAAACAAAATAATAATGTTAAAAAAGGAACACAAGTCATAAATGTGTACACCAAAATTATTGAACCTATGATTGAAGTGAATAATTAGTTAAAGCATGTCATGAGAACATAAGTTATATACAAGAAATGAAAATCAATCAAATAAGAACCAAAAAATAGTCAAGACAATCAAGAAATGTAATCATGAAGATCCAACTAAAGAGGATGAATCAAAGGTAGTGGAGCATAACATGAAGTTTGATCCTGTAAATTTAGTCAAAGAAGTGTCAAGTTCAATCAAGAATCCAAATGTTGTATTCAATTTTAATAAGGAGGAAACCAAGATAGTCAAGCCTAATTCTGATATGTCTACAAGAAGAAGAGGATTGTTAGCCTTAATTGAGAAAACTACTCGAGGTTGAAGGAAACCATCGGGAAAATGAGGATTATCATCCCTAATTGAGAATAATACTCTGGTTGAAGGAAACCATATGTTTCGAAAGGTATCCAATTTGTAAAAGAATGTAAGGTAGATGTAATTATTGAGCCTAATGTGCCAAAAAAAAAAGCAAGAGGATAAAAATATTGACTCCAAATTAGATGAAAAGAAGATGGAGATTTATGAGTCTCACAATTTCATGTTATTCTAATTACTCTAAATGGGATAGGGTGTCTTCAATGGGATTCGAGAGAGATACTCCTCATTTATAAGATGTAATGAAGGTTGGTTTTGTGTTGGGGTCATAATAAGTCATATGGTTGGTGTGATTTGTGTCTCAAGTTATGTATTTATGTGTTATTTTATTTCATTGAAGGTACAATCATGTATCATGCTTCACGAAATTTTATTATTATTATCATATTCTTGTGACATCTATTCGAAGAAGGATATGAATCCGATAGTATGCAATATGGCTGTTGTAGTATTTTTGAGCCTAGTAATGGTAAAACATTGGTATGAGCCTCTTGCAAGATGCATCCAATTATATAAGTGAAAAAGATTAAATAAAAAGGTGTGTGATATTTAAGAGATGTAATAAGAAGTATTATAGGTAAGAATGATTATTTAGGCATCAAAAAATGTTGAAAGGTTTGTTGTTCACAAGATTGTGAAATTGGGTGTGGTGTCTTAAATTACAAGAATTTAATTATTTAAAAATCAAAATGATTTAAGTTTGAAGGACCATGATATCGAGGATGGAAAAAATTGATCTGTCATGGTATAATTTAGTATTTATGGAAGTTTATGTCATAATGCACTAAGGAAAGTGATTTCAGGTTGTATGATGACTCAACATATGGTGGAACAATTTATTCTTAATATGGTTCGAGGATTAGAAGAGTAATAATAGGTTAAGGACTCAAGGGGAGCTTATGAACATGTGATGGAAGATTAATAGTAGATGAGAAGGTAGGATCATCCAAGAAGGATTAGAAGTTACATAAAAGTGTTGTGAAAAAGTCAAAGTCATGACACTAGTGTCTAAGTAAGAGGAGGATCCGATGGTGTTTAAAATATGGTGACAATATTATTTGAGTTTTTATTATGCTTAAGAGACGTAAGATTGATCTCAAATGGATCTGTTTGGCATTAGGACAAGTGAATAAAAGTATTTTTCATTGCATATGATGACTTGATCATACCAGTTGATGCATGAATAAATAGGGCATGATGTTAAAGGAATGCAATTTACATTTTATTCAAGGTATGTTTGTGTCGACTTAAGCCATAAGTTATGTCTCGAGTATTGGATTCAT
This sequence comes from Taxus wallichiana var. yunnanensis, assembly GCA_018340775.1. Lineage (NCBI taxonomy): Eukaryota > Viridiplantae > Streptophyta > Pinopsida > Cupressales > Taxaceae > Taxus > Taxus wallichiana. The sequence continues at coordinate 370,888,122 of CM031240.1, forward strand.
CTTTGAACGATAATTTTGAGGTATATAAAAATTTATCATGCATCATGTAGTCTCATGAAGGTAATAAGTGTGCATTAAGGATCCTCAAATTGCTAGGTACTGTGTATGAGGTTATGGAAATAGTTAATTTGAATGAGTTGAAAACTCATCATTTTCAAGATTGTTAAGTCCTTGTCAATCTGTGAATAAAAAATTGTTATATCATTGATATAGGGCATAAATAAGGCAATATGATCATGAAGGAATTCAAAATGTTGTCTTCTAGATGTGCTTCATTTGTTCTAGGTAGTTGTGAATGTGTGCATCATCCCAGGGGAGCTGAGTTGAGTCATGAAGATGTCCTAAGCCAATGGGTAGTCACAAGAAGGTGTAAATCAAGTATATTTTCTACTTGAGTAAGGTATTAGCCCTAATTTTCACTTATCAAGCTTTTAGCTTCAGTTAGCTAGTTGATCAAGGATTAGTCAAAAGTATGCATCTGCTAGGGGAAAGTCAAATTAATAATCAGCTCCAAGAAATTGTGAAAAGTTTCAAGGGGGAGATAGTATACTTGCTTCATGTATAAATCATTTGACTAAAAAGGATTTCTACACTAGTGAAAAGTCAAAATGAGGTATTTTTTTTCTCAAAGGGAGAATTGTGGATGTTTGAAGACTAGGTTCAAGGATATATAGAATTTTTTGAAGTCAATAATGTGAACATAATCTCAAGGAGTGAAAGAAAGTATATTTACATTGTTGTGGTTATATTTTCAAGTTGATGTAGGATCCTTTTTCATAGATGTCAAAGGGGAGAGTGTACTTAGAAACAAAAATATTAGTGGTTGAAGGTGTTTTCATGAATGGTTTCCATAAATGTTTATGAAGATTGTTTCCATCAATGAAAAGGGGAATATTGTTAGACGTGTCATTTTTGTCATTGATATCAAAGGGTGTCTTAGTGTGCATAGGAGTTAACTTGAGGTCGGTAGGTTCATGAGGAAGCATGAAAACCTGTCTTGAGCTCTATTGAGCTCGATAACATTATTTTTAGCTTGATGGTAAATTTCAAGTGCTCACTCACATGTGAAAAATCTTCATGGGGACCTAATCCAATCAAAAGAATTGATTCATGGAGTTAAGATTTTTGTAATTCAAATGATGTAAAATTATTCCCTATCCTTTATGAACTATTGGTAAGAATTCAAGTGGGTATAAACCCTTGCAAAACCCTATTTTATGAGTGATATAAAATATATGAAGTCTTTTTCAATGTAATGGCATGGGAAGGCTAGTGTGAATGTTCAAGATTGTAGAGAATTCATGAAATCTCAGTTTAGTGGTGGTGGCATGTTTGGTGTTATCAAAAGCTACCACAAAACCTTTTGTTTTTATATTTTCGTGTACAAGTATGAGTTGCATGGTTCATCAAGTGAAACCAATTGATTATTATAGCTTAGGATGTAATATACATGTTTATGAAAACATTAGGATAGGTTTTTTCTAATATATTAATCAAATATTTCTCCCAATATTGTTTATTGCTAATAGCCAAAAGAGGTAAAAACAAATCATGCAGGTCTAAGAGGATTTGTGATGTTTTCCATAGTATAGTAGTGAAATATGACCATGAAAAGTTTTTGAAATCCCATATAATTTTTTTGAGCTCATGGTTTGATCAGATGAGGTGTTGTCATGTTAAATCCCTAATGGCATAAGCAGCCCTATTAGGCTTGCCAACAAGATGGTTGGAAAAAGTATGCAAGTATGGTTTTCTTCATGTGACATATGCATATGAGTTCTAAAGAAGGATTTTTAGTATGATATTTAAGTTTTCCAAGTTATGAAATTTCTTGTAAGTTTCCCTAGACGTGTTAGAGTTTTATAAGCTCAAGACTGGTTCTTGAAATCTAAAAGTAGGTTTGACAAGTTTCATAGAAGTAAGTGATTTTGTGTGTTATTCCATAAATCAGAATTTTTATGAGTCTTGTGAGGTTCTTGAGGTCAATAGATTTTTTCTAATATGTCACATATGCCTTGGAAAAGAGTTTTGTTATGCAAAGTCATTCACTTTTGAGGAGTGATTAATTAGGTGCTTAGACCTAATTGATGGTCCTTGCATATTGGATTTATCCATGTTGAAGATGGAGGTTGTAGAGTTTTTTGAGCTTGTTGATTTTTTAGAGGATGTTTTTGATGTTTCTAGATATTATGGAGTCATGGTGGAGCTGATTTTTTTCTTTGACATTCAAATTATGACCATGGGATCAATGACTAGTGTTTTAGGCCTAGTTGAGCAAGTTTGTATTGTAAGGCTTATGCCGACCTATATGGTCCTCTTATGTAACTTGTTAATGTTTGTACATGGTGTATTTATGTTATGTATGACTGGCCTTGCATGGTCATATTATCTTTCTCAGACCTATATGGTATTGTGGCATGTGTCATGTATATAAAGCATAGTATAATTCTCATTTGAGTTAGTGAAGAGTATGAAGGTTTGAGAGAGAAAGAGGAAGAGTGTGAAGAGATTTTATGGGTATAGAGAAGAGAAGAGAAGATTCATGAGAAGTTGTGAAGAGTAGAGGAACAAAAGAAAAAGGTCATATTATGACCTAATCAGCACACATTTGTGAAAGTATGAGTGAAGAAGGAGAAGGCGTGGTTTAAGAGGTGAATGAGAGGAAGGAGATGAAAAATTGATCATATTCAGTTTGTTGGGAAAATAAGATGATCATGTGATCTTCATAGTAAGGTGGATAAGTTGGTTGTTATTCATCTCGGGGTTTGATCCTCGTTGTAGATTGGGTGCTTTACTAAATAGGGGTTGGTGCTCTTTGTGGGGTTGGTGCCTCACTAAATAAATCTCTTATGTGATGAAATATACATAGGAGTCCTTTTTGTTTAGTAATATATACATAGAGGTTCAGTGGGTTTTCTTCCCCTTAAGGGTTTCCCACTTAAATATGGTGTTCTTGTGGTCTCTCTTGTTTCATGTTCATTTGGATGGTTGCTTTATGTTGCTTGATGGTTTTCTAAGATAGTTAATATTTCCCATATAATGGATAATGAATGTTGAATAGTTAAACACAACTGAAATGAAAGTTTCATAGGAATGATTCATCCCCCTCTCAATCATTATGCTTCCAACATAGGGTGTTGTTGTGTGGGGTATTATTCACTTATTATTTATTTATCCATAGAATTACCCTCACCCATGGTGATTCATCTCACATATGTGATTCAAAGGTATTTAGATGAATCATTAGGAGTTATATCACAAATGAGAGATTATTTTATAGAATTTTTCACATGCATCATTGTGTCATTGCCATATGAGATTTACATGTTTTTCATTCATTGTAACTCCTCTATTTTATTTTTGGGGTATGACAATTCTAAGAATGGGATATACACAACACTCCTTTATGTACATTTCATCTTTGAACTATGAGGATGAGTAGATCATTTTTATGCACATGTTCATTGATATATTTTCTTTCTAATTGCTTAGTGTTATTCATATTTCCATTAAGAGATAAACTTTCATTGATGTGCACCCATTTTGAATGATCTTCTTGCCCTCTTTTAAACACCTTCTAAAGCCTGGTGGTTTTAAAGTGATTCTTGTAAGAAATTGGTCATTTCCTCTCCAAATTGTAGATGTTTGAAAGACTACAATATCAACTTGTTACACACATACATAAAGTGTTATATATGTCCATGTTATCATATTGATTAACTAAAAATGGGAAATATGTGTAGTTAATATAATCTAGAATGACATGTAAATGTAGTAAATAAATGTAGTAAATAACTACTAAAATGAAAAAAACAATTATGAAAATGGAAATGCTAAACCTTGTATTACTAAAAGAGTTAGAATGAACTCGAATGATTAGAGAAGCTCGATGTAATGTATCACATAAATTCTTTGGATAAACAGGATACATGAAATACTAAGAAAAGGTCTAAAAAGGATGGATCTAGGATGATTAGCAAGACTAAAGTGCCTAGAGAGGGACCGGAGCACCTACAAGCACTCGTTCTATAGAATATATGCCTTAGTCTTTGCAACAGGTGTAACAATGAGTTTCATAGGTTTGGTAGGTAGCTCGAAACCCTTACTATGTGTCACATCAAATTCCATGTACTATGCCAGTGTCGTTGATAACCCAAGATGTATAGAATACCTATAAAAGACCAAGGAAGAGTATCAAAACCCTTAAAAAAGAATAATGCAAATTAATGGGTAGGATTGACCTCATATTAACAAAAAGGGTTAATGATGGATCCCTAAACAAGGATACATTCAAGGGGAATAATAGAGAATGCAGGGGTCCTATGAAAAATCATTCATGCACTACGAAACAATGACAAAAATAACTATGAAAATGGAAATGCTAAACCTTATAGTACTAAAAGAGTTAGAATGAACTCGGCTGATTAGAGAATATCGATGTAATGTATCACATAAATTACTTGAGAAACAGGATACATGAAAGAGGAGAAAAGGTCTAAAAAAAAGATGGACCTAGGATTATTAGTGAGACTAAAGCACTGGAGAGGGACTAGGGCACCTACAAGTGCTCGTTTCTATAGAATATATGCCTTAGACTTTGCAACATGTGTAAAAATGAGTTTCTGAGTTTGGAAGGTAGCCTGAAACCCTTACTATGTGTCACATCAGATTCCATGTACTACGCCAAGTGTCGTTGATAACCCAAGATGTATAGAATACCTGCAAAAGACCAAACAAGAGTATCAAAACCGTTAAAAAAATCATAATGCAAATTAATGGGTAGGACTGACCTCAGCTGCCACAACAGTGGGATTACTAACTGAGCATTGCACTACATTTCGTACCCAAATGTATTTCTGGTGTGTGTCTACATCATGTGCCCTAGGTGATCTTCATGCAGTTGCACTTTGTGAAGTAGTGAGAAATAACTGTGTGTAGAAAATGTATTAGAATGTGTACATAGAATAGAATAGAATCCCTCCCCCTATGCTTGTGTGATGCAGATGAACCAGCCTTGTCCACGAGTCTCATCAAGGATAGTATTCACTAGTTTTCTTCCATTTATACCCATCCATGTTTGTGGCTAGTTTGTTAAATGTATAAAGTGTGCAAGTACATTTTCATGTATTTGATATTCCTTTGATATTGATTTCAAGATCATCTTCATTTCTACGATTTTAGTTCATCATTATTTCCCCTTAATTTTTTATTTTTGTTCACATTGTAGCCATAGATTTTATGTACTTACATCATGTTTTCAATTTTGTGAGAACTTGTTAAAAGTCCCTTTATTATGCAGTTACGATTCTACACAACTAAATAAATTCTTGTTATACTTATACTTAGTTTTAGTTCTAACATCATCTAAGTATTTTGAGAGTTTCAATATTCCCTTGTGAATACTAAAATAACATCATCTTGATAATAATACCTTGATTAATAGGTTAACATGTCAAGATAGTGTTTTTACGCTATCCACATTCACAACTTTTATGTTTAAAAAAATAGGTTTTATCAGCATTTAAAATGGTCTTAATATATCTCGTGGAGAGGTCACGTCAATACCACTTTGATATTTAGGCCTTGTTGGTACTCTAACTCGACCTATGTATTAATAGGGTATTTTCACTATCCGCTTTAAGCCCTTCATTGGAATCATAGTTTAGGGTATAGTCTTGCTAAATGACAGTGTGAGTGATTGTGTGATTTGTTAAAATGTTCATAGGATTGTTCTTTAAACAATAAATGACCTGCACATCATTACATCTAGAGCATGGGATATTTTGACCATCGAAAACTTACACAAGAGTATTCCTAGGTTTAATAAAAATTTGAAGTTATTTAGATAAAACCTAGTATAACTTTGACTAGTAATACCGAGAATCACAAAAATGGCATCTAAACCAAATGAGTGTGACTTAGAAGAAAATCCTTTCACATCCTTCCCATTAAGTGGTGATAAATTAACACCTCTCTTTTCAGAGGTCAAAGATACATAACCGTTGGTTGATCATAGCAGAGAAGAATGTGATTCTTTTGAGGAACAACATAAGTTAGACCTAGTTTTATTTGACGAGCTCCTTTATTATAACAAAGATCAAGTACTCACAAGAGTCCTAGAGTTAGGGGCTAAGCTTCCACAAGAACATGAAGTGGAGAATAATATCATTAATCGTAAAATGAAAGCTTGACCATCCCTCTTAGACATGGATAACCCCTTTGGACGTAGGTTATGCTTCTACTTGGAAAACATCACAAAAATGTTGAAAATTACCCATAAAAACCAAATGGCGATTCACGAAGACCTTATAATAAGGCTTCATGTAAAGTAAAAATTGAGCATGAGCACAAATGTTCACCACCTCCAAAATTTTACGAGGAAGATGATCACTTAGTTAAAGAATAAATCCTTCAAAAACAAATATTGAAACTAAGTCAAAAATTAGCAAACTTAGGATTTTTAAATAGGAACATGCATAAAGAAAATATCAAAACAAAATCTAGTGAGTTTCACTTTAACTCATACGATGACACAACATTTAAGGTTGCTAAGATAAGCAGATCAATATCGCTAACAAAAGAACAACTCATTCAATAGGAGTTACAATAAATAAAGAACACACTAACTACGCTACAGGAAGGAAACATAGGACATAGTAGGAAGTACTTATATGAAGAACTATGTCCTTAACCCTTTGATAAGGACATGTTGCAAAAATTGTTTCCAAAGAATTTTGTCATTCCTATGTTTGATAAATATAAAAGAAAAGGTAATCCTCATGATCACATCAAGGAATTTTACATAGCTTGTTAAGAGGTCACATACAAGTGATCATTTCTTAATATGATTTTTCTCTCGTAGCCTAGGAGCATTGGCATTTGAATGGTTCTTTAGTATACCCGAGGGATCCATCACAACATGGCCCGTACTAGTGGAAAAAACCATACAACATTATTCCTTCAACATGGAGAATGATATCATGATGAATGACCTTTGCAACATAAAATAGAATCCCCAAAATACCTTTTTGATATTCTTATGATGATGACATGGATTGGTAGTCCATTTCCCATGTGCCCTACCATAAAAATAGCTAGTAAGCATATTTGTTCCTAATCTAAACTTGAATATATCCTTTCATTTACAAATTCACTTTGGCTCTAAATTCAAATAAGTTATATAGAAGGGTACTCAAATTGAAAAGTCTCTCATCACAAAAGGTACACTTAAACCAATCATTTAAGGACAAACATGAAACAAAACCCTTAGATAAAAAAATTTCTTCAACAAAAACAAGCATGTCATCTATGATGGAATTATAGAATAAAAAAGAGTGCAAACCATATAGAGTAGTCCACTTTTAAAGCTCTCACAAGGACCACACCCAAAGGCACCCACAAAACATATGTTTACGCCACTAATGGAATCACTATCTGTCATCCTTAAGCAGTTAGATGCAAAAACAGGACCTGCAGTACCAAACCATGATAGTACCATATCTAGAGGATGCACTAAAACCCATTTGGTTCAAAGAGCATGAATACTATGATTTCCATAATGTAAATGGACACAAAGCAGATAGGTTCTTGAGATAATGACATTATATACAAGACCTCATCAAAGAGGTAAAAATATCCGTAGATTCCCCACGACTCGTAACAAGGTCCAAATGAGAAAATGGGTATCTTCAAAGAGCCCTTTCCTAACCATCTAGATAAGAAGAACATGAGGCGAGATCAACAAAAACTTCCAATGACTATAAGAATACTTCTTATGTTTATCTAGCTAATGATAGTCCCTTTTATTACCTTATAGGATGTATCCATTCATCTGATGAACAAGTCAATACTTTTAGGATCTTAGAAAAAGTTGTGTAGTAGTGATGTGATGTGCTCATTTGATCATACCAGATCCCGTACTTATCCCTCGGGAAGGTTAGTATAATTTAATAGAACACTTAGAGAATACAATTGCTAGGATGTTGATTTTAGATCTTCTCAAAATCTCTACTGCTCATAAAAACATATGATATAAAACATTGCAGAGTTCAGGAGTCTTCACAGATGTAGATCATGCACACCTTCAAGTGATGATTATACACCTTGATTCCAATCATCATATTACTTTTTATCGCTATGCAATCCCGTGTAATGACCCAAATCATAACTTATCCCTATACCTAGAATTAGTTGATACCCATCGTAAGATCAAGAGAGTAATTGTGGATGGTGGATTTGCTTTAAACATATGCACTTTGAATTTGGTTAAGAAGCTAGGCCATTCGAAATGGATCTAGGGGCTCAAAATATTACAGTCACAACTTATGATAATGAGGAGTGTGAATCAGTAGGTACTATAGTAGTTCCAATGGAAGTAGGGACTAATCGTCATGATACGATGTTCCATGTCCATGACTTGGATCTTCCTTAAAACATGCTCCTAGGGCTCCCGTGGATCAATGCCATGTAGGCCATTCCTTCAACACTTCATAAGTGTATTAACATGTGCCATGAAGGAAAAATAGTCACCATTCAAGGTGAACCAAAACCATGCACACATTTTAGGGCATTGCACATTTTTCTTCTCATTCACCTTATGAATTCCCTTCAGTAGATATTTTTATCTCCTTACAAAAAAATCGATCAAGGAACATGTGGATCTAAATTCACTCACTCCTTGTAATCAAAAATTTCATTTTCTGGTCAACCCTTTCACATCATGGGAAACAACGTCTACAAAGTATGGCGAAGGTGAGTAATTCACTCTTCAATAGGCCTTATTAATATCAAATCTATCAGTGTTTCCCAAGACACGTGGTAACCCCTAATTTCAATTCAAGAGATCTCGAGATAAATTCCCTAAACCATTAGAGAAGATCATCCCTAGTGGTATCCTATTCGAGGAAAATATGTTAGAAGATCCCATCAGGAGGGTACCTAAAGGTACTATGGCCTCATGCCATCAAGCCCCGCATTATATCAAAGGCCACCATATGACTTACATCATGGGTTACAATGGGTTTGGATGATGTATCAATGCACAAGGACAGTTAGAACCCATTCTTATCCCTCATTTCAAATCTAACAAACATGGTCTTGGAATTATACCTCATGAAAATCCACCCTTTGATACTTATGCCACCTCTTCCAAACGTGAGGATGACTCATCTCATTCAAATAATGACGTAGATTCCCAATGTATACTTTAAGGATCTTTCCTCCACTAACTTATTCCTTGATTCAGTTGTTTTTACCTTATTCGGATCCAATCCTCAAACTAATTTCCATGTAACCTTTCTATATCCTGAACTTGTAGATTGGAATCAATAATTTCACATGTCAATCGATTTCTTTGATAATGACAAGGCATTCACAGAACTCATGGGACTAAGGGATTCTATCGATTAGGAATCATAAGAAAGGTTTTTCCATCAAAATGGATTCCTACGCATACTTTTGAGAAGAGGTAGAGATGTGTGGACACTTGAATAAGAAGGTCATAAGAAAGAGTAAGAACACTTTACAAAAACCTTCTAGAAAGAACAAACGCAAGTCTCATAGCGAAAAATGTTTTGAGGTGCTAGTAGATAAAAAACGAAGAACATGTAGAAGAAATGGTATACCCATTAAAATATGATGATTATCCACCTAAGAAGGTTGACCTTACTCTTCCCCCGATCCTACATGGATTGAAGTTGCATATAAAATTCTTGGTTAAGAAACAATCGGTGTCAACATTGGCTTAAGTAACAAGAACCTAGAGTGATAAATATGGGAGCTTCAATCCCAGCTCAAGAACATAAAGTTTTTTTGGAACTACTAAGAGATTATGTAGATATATTTCCATGGTCATACATATATATGCATGGTTTAGACCTAGACTTGGTCGTACACAACCTCGTTGTGCTCCTAGATGCCAAACCCATTAAGCAAAAATTGAGAAAGATGCACCCCAAAATGGCACTAATTGTTAAAGAAGAACTTGAAAAATTATTAGCTACTAATTTCATTAAACCCATTGACTATTAATATAGGGTATCTAACATAGTCCCAGATTCGAAGAAGTCGGTTGGTATTAAGTTCTACACCAAATTCTACGAAATCAATAAAGCATGTCACAAAGATGACTTCCCCTTGCCTAATATGGATATGATTATTGATTATACCATTGCTTATGAAATTTTATCCTTAATGGATTGTTTTTCAAGTTATAACCAAATCCAAATTTTAGAGGAAGATCAGCATAAGACAACTTTCACAACCCTTGGGTAATATTTTGTTATAAGGTCATGCCTTTCGGACTCAAGAATGTCAAGGCCACTTATCAACGCACAATGAGAGTCATCTTCCAAGACATGATGAATGACATTATGGAGGATTACGTTGATTATATCTTATAAAAATCCAAAAGCATCGAAGAAAACCTTGAAGTGATAAGACATATTTTTCAGCATCTTTGAGATTATAAAGCATGCTTAAACCCTAAGAAGTGTGTCTTTGGAGTTTTGTCAGGGAATCTCCTAGGTTTCATCATTTCATAGAGAGGAATAGAGGTGGATCATGTAAAGGTTACAACTATCAAAGAAATGCCTCCACCTACAAATCTAAAACAACTAAGAATTTTACAAGGAAAAATTCAAGAAATCCGTTGTTTTATTTCACAACTTTCAGATTAGTTCCATCCATTCACACATATATTGAAAAAGATGTTAGTTTCAATTGGGGATCATATTGTCAACAGAAATTTTCACCGCTTAAACAAAACCTTTTGAAACCACCATTATTCATGCCACTTACCCCGGGTGAACCTCTCCTATTATACATTTCAGCTACCCATTTTTCTATTTGTGCACTACTTGCCCAATATGACCTAGACAATAGAGAAAGGGTAATTTATTACTTTAGTTGCACCTTGATTGCCTATGAGTTGAATTACCGAAAAATTTAAAAGGCTTTCCTAGAATTTTTCTTTCCCATTCAAAAATTTAATCACTATCTCCTTAACAATAATACCAAGCTAATATCAAAATTTGAACCTCTCAAATACCTTTTACTCAAAACCGCCCTTATGGGACGAATGGCTAATTGGATCATTCTCCTAAGTGAATTTGATATTGAGATTGTTAACTAGAATTCATTGAAAGGATAGTTATTGGTTGATCAATTAGCGAAGCCCTCTACTACGAGATAGAACCTTTGTGTCTAGATTTGTCAGATGCATCCGTGATGTATGTTGAAGAATCTATCAAATGACAAGTCAAATTTTATGGATCATTCACATTTCATGGATCGGGAGAAGGAGTGGTGCTCATCACTCCCATAGGTGAGGTTATTTCAAGAGTATTTCATTTGGGATTTCCTTGCACTAATAACATTGTGGAATATGAGGCACTCATCATTGGCCTTAAGTTGGCTATCACTTGGAGTATCAAACAACTACGAGTCATTGGGGATTGTAGACACTGTAGTTTTATCAAAGCACTATTATTGCTAATATTACACTAACTATTCTCACAACTAACAAATTGGTGACATGCCATTAGTTATACCTATGTAACTCCCCTCTTACGACACTCTTTTGGTTGTATTCTTCTTGTAAATCAATTAAACAGACTAATATAGCCTCTTATTGACTAAATTGTCTTCTCATTCCATTCTAGACTACTTCTACTAGCTTCCTAGACTATCAATCCATTTCATTGGATTGATTAGACCTCTCAAAACTCTCTCAAAACCCTAATTCCTCTCTAAATAGGATTAACTAGCCTAGACCTAGGTTAATTACCCTAAACCATGATTAACCTCTTCTAAACCTAGTCAAAACTTACTTTGACTCACTAATCAACTTGTTGACTCCCTTTTAGTCCCACATGCACCAAAATTCCTCCACTTTCCCAAATAGAAAACTATAAATAGCCCACTACCCCCTCTCATTTCTAAGAACTCTCCTTCTTCCTAACATAAACTATAGCATTTTTCTTAGGGTTTAGAGTTATTTCATTTCTTTCATTGAGTTATTACTTTTCCATTGCACTACACACCAAGCATTGAGTAAATGGGAAGAACCATTGGCCTTGAAGCCATTAATGGTGAGATCCCATTCTCATAATCACATAACTAATTGCTTAGAATCTACCTAGGTTCATTTTAAAGCTTTCAAGAGTAGAGGATTACTAAATGTGCTAGATTTTCTTATTTATTTCAATATTAATGCATGCAAAGTGATGAATCCTTGTTCATCTGTTATCTAATGGTCCACTGACTAGTTTGTTAAAATCCTTTGGTGTTTCTTTAGATATTCTTAGCCCATGTCCATGGCTTTTGTAACTTTTCATTGAACACATTTGGCACGCCCGGTGAGACACTTAGTCCATCCTCCATTAATGGGGTCATTTTGAAGATTTTATTTCAGTTTCTAACTTTTTACATGTTTTTGTAGGGTTAAATATTTTTCCTTGAGCTTTCTATCTTGGTTTTATGTAGTTAACCCTCATTTTCATGCTTCTTTGTTAAGTTTATGCTAGAAATTGCATTCAATGGCTAAATTTTAACCTAGTAGACACTTTTAATATTTCATTTCCCATGTTTTTGGTGGTTTTTAAGGTAGGGCGCATACACCTTTCTGCAAGTGCATGCAACTTTAGACTACCCTTTTTTAGCAGAGGTGCACAGACACCCAAACACATGAGTAGGCACCTTAATGCAGGCGCACACGCAAAAATCGTGGTGCACATACCCTTATACTAGCACAGAGACACCATTTAACCTATTTTTTTCACTAGGTGTGCAGGCACCCAAACCCACATGTAAGCACCCTATGTATTCTCAACCTTGTGTCAATTTTTTAAAACCAAGTACGCACATGCCCAAACAAAGTGACACATACACCCTATTGCTGGCACAAGCACCGCTCTCGCTAGTGCACATGCACAATCATAAGTTTTACCATTTTTTTGATCCCTGGTAGATACACCTATTCTTTGGCACAAGCATATTTCTGTTAGCGCAGGCATCTCTTGGGTAGCTCATTCACCCCTGGCAGACTTGCTAGGTTTACATAGAGGGGTGTAGGCACCATAACCCACATGCACATACCCAAAACAACATGCATACACCTTGAAGGGTGCACAGGTATATCTATTTAATCTGGATTTGTTCATATAATTTTTAGTGCTCCTAGTTTGGGTCATATTTTTACCCATTAACCCATTTTCGGAGTTTGAATAGGCATCGAAAAGAGAACGAAGTGAAATTTGTGAGGAAGTTCCTAAAGTAATATACATTTGGTATCATTACTTCTATCATAAAACTCCCAAAGTTCCCTAGAGACCTCTCGAAAATGCAAAATACTAAAAACCATTGAAAAATTGCTAAAAATAGATTTATGGAATTTCCTAATTTTTCTTGGTTTTCTAACTTGTTTGTAGGTTCTAACAAGTGATTGTAGGTTTTTTTGTTTTATTTGACTAAATTAGTTTAAGTGTTTCATTTTCTTAGTTAAAAGGGGATTTTCGAAGTGTGTATGCTCTTCCCTCGCACCTTCTAGGTGATCTTGGGAATCAAAAACACTTCTAAAACTCCTTGTCACTTTTAAAAACACTTACTTTACATTTAAATAATTGGATTGATCTTTCAAATTTGGCTAAAATGAACTCTACCTTTTGAATTATTTTTCACAAAGGCTTATTTTAGTAGGGTTTTCACGTTGTGTATGCTCTTCCTTCGTGCTTTTTGGTGACCTTAGGAATAAAAAACAACGTGCAAAATCTCTTTCTTATTTGATGGAAAATTACTAACTCCTTGCATGTAGGGCCTAATGCTTGTCAAAGAAAGAAATAAGTCGAGACAAAACAAAAATTCTAATACACGTGTTTTCATGCAAGTTTCCAAATGGTGTGCTACTTAAAACCACATTAAGTTAAACAAGATAAAAAAACACCACTTGCATCACACCGTATTGCATGTTTCAAAAAGCGCACATCCCTATCCACTTAACTAGAACATAACCCCTTTGGCATAACACCGTAAGCTACAACAATGGGGGTGGTTCGGGAACCCTAAAGTAATCCACCGCATTTGAGTAACCTCATGGATGAAAAAGGAAGGAATCCGCTTACCCACTTGACTAGATTTAAAATTGTAAGTTAGAGTCAAAGTTGTCCCTATTGAAACCCGGTGTTGGTACAACTAAACACACTAGTTTCTCATTGTATCAGAAGGGGGTAAAGTAAATCCGAGATACTCCAAAATCAGTCAGTGCGACTCTTTGGGTAAATTGAGCTCACTATTAGAAAACTTGTGAAACCTAGTTGAAAGATATTATTAGGGAAGTCATTTTGTCTTGGAGAACACTCTTCTAGTCCATGGTCATGTCAAGCCATCAAGAAGTGACAACTTACTTAGAGTCAAAACCTTGTTTTTCTAATAAGGAAAAGATCCCATGTAAGTTAGAACTAAGTGCCTTTCATCATAGAATTAAACGACATGTCACTTAGCTCAGTTTATTTCTCACCTTTGGATGAGATGAAACTCTTCCCAAGTGGCACTTAGTTTATTATCATCCTTTCAATCTATACCCTTGCATTCTCGCTTCCCATTTGGAGTGAGAAGGAAGCATACCTCACGTGTTTTATCAAAGATAGTACTCGCCACTTTTTTGTTTGTTTACACCCATCCATGTTTAATTTGGGTTGTTAAATGTCTAAAGTGCATAGGTATGTTTCCATGTCTTTTATAGTTCCTTTATCTTGATTTCAAGATCGTCCTCACTACTACAATTTTCATTCATCATTTATCTCTCCTTAAGTTGATTTTTTTCTCACATTCTAGTCACATAATTTTGGTACTTACATCATGTTTTCAATTTCTTGAGAACTTGATATAAGTCCCTTTATTGTGTGGTTACACTACTCATGCAACTAAAAACTTCTTGCTATACTCATACTTCGTTTCAGTTTGACGACATCTAAGTCTTTTTTGAGAGTGTCAATATTGCCTTATATATACTGAAATAATGTCATCTTGATACTAACACCTTTCTTGCTTAGTTAATGTATCAGGATAGTGTTGTTACACTATACATACTCGTAACTTCCATTTTTCAGAAAACTTAGCTTTCATCGGCATTTGAACTAGTTTTAGTATACCTCGTCAAGAGATTGTGTCAGTACCACTTTAATATTTAGGCCTTGTTAGAATTCTAACTTGACCTATGTATTGATATGATATTGTCACTATCCGCTTTGGACCCTTCACCGGAATCATAGTTAGGGTATAAGCTTGGTAGAATGACAATTCATGTGATCATTGCATTTGAGTGTTCATATGAGTGTTCTTTGAATCATAAAAATAACTGCATAACGTTACTTCTAGAACACACTAGGTTATTTCAACATCACATTGAGCAAATTACACAAACATATGCCTAGGTTCCATGCAAAAATTCAAAGACATTTAGATGAAACCTCATATAAATTTGACTAGTGATGCCTAGAATCATGAAGATGGCATCCAAACCAAATGAGTGTGACTTAGGAGAAAATCATTTTGAATCATTCCCATTTAGCGAAAACAACTTAGCACCTCTCTTTTCATAGGTCAAGGATAGAAATCATTGATTGATCATAGCGGAGAAGAATATGATTCTTTTGAAGAACAAAATCAATTAGACCTAGGTCGATTTGATGAGATTCTTTATTATAACAGAGATCAAGTACTCACAAGAGTCTTAGAGTTAGGAGCCAAGCTTCCATAGGAACGCGAAGTAGAAACCAAGGGCATTAATCATAAAACAGAAGAACGAAGGTCCCTCTTAGACATGGATAACCCCTTTGACGTAGGGTATGCTTATACTTTTGGGGAACATCAAAACACCATTAAAAGAGACCCATCTAAGCCACTTGGTGATCCATGATGACCTTATTACAAAGATTCACGTAAAGTGAAGATTGAGCGAAAAGCCTCACCACCTCCCAAGTTTGATGAGGAAGAGGATCCTTTAATTGAAGAATAGATCCTAAAACTGAGCCAAAAATTAGCAAACTTAGGCTCTTCAAGTAGGAACATATACAAAGACAAACTCAAAATGAAATCTAGCGAGTTCCACTTTGATCCATATAATGACACAAATTTTAAAGTGGCTAAGGAACAAAGACCAATGTCACTGACCAAAGAACAACTCATTGAATGAGAATTACAATCAATGAAAGACATGCTTACTACGCTATAAGAGGGAAACATAGGACATAGTAGGAAATATTTATATGAAGAACTATGCCCTTACCCCTTTGATAAGGACATGTTGCGGAAACCCTTCCCAAAGCATTTTACCATTCCTAAATTTGATAAATATAAAAGCAAAAGTGATCCTCGTGATCACATCAAAGACTTTTATATGGCTTGCCAAGAGGTCACATACAACGATAATTTCTTAATACGACTCTTCCCTCATAGCCTAGGGGCACTAGGATTGGAATGGTTCTATAGCATACCCAAGGGCTCCATTACAATGTGGCCCGCATTAGCAGAAATATTTGTATGACATTATTCCTACAACATGGAAAATGATATCACAATGAATGACCTCTACAATGTAAAGTAGAAGCCCAATGAGACCTTTGCAATATTTTTACAATGATGGTGAGGGTTGGCAAGTCATTTCCCTTGTGCCTTTCTAGAAAAAAAAAACAACTAGTAAGCATATTTGTGCGAACTTGAACCTAGGGATAACCTTCAATTTGTAAATGCACTATGGCTCTTAATTTAAACAATTTATAGAGAAGGGAAATCAAATTGAAAAGGCCCTCATCGTAAAGGGAACACTTAAACCGGTTGTCAAAGACAAACATGAAGAAAAATCCTTAGATAAACTGAATTTCTTCAACAAAAAAACATGTCATTGGAGATGGCATTATGGAATCCAAAAGAGTCCAAGTCATGTAGACTGGTCTACTTTTAAAGCTCTCACAAGGACCTCATCTCAAGTCACCAACCAAATGTGAGTTCACGCCGTTAATAGAATCCTTATCTATCATACTAAAATAGTTAGATAACATAAACATGGTAGAGTACCCAACCGTGATGGTACCATACCCAGAAAATGCTCCAAAACTTGTTTGGTTCAAAGAGCATGAGTACTATGACTTCCATCGTGTTAAAGGGCATAAGATAGATAGATGCTTGAGACTACACCATTACATACAAGACCTCATTGAAGAGGGAAAAATCATCGTAGATTCTCCCCCGACTCAGGAAAAGGTCTAAATGAGAAAATGGGTATCTTTAAAGAGCCCTTTCCTAACCATGTAGATAAAAAGAAAAGGAAGCCATATCATGGAAAAAAATTCTAGTGACTATAGGACTACCGCTTATATTTATCCCACTAATGATAGTCCCTTGATTCCCTCATAGGTCAGATCTGTTCATCCGATGAGTAAGTCTATACCATCGGGATATTAGAAAATATTTGTGCAATAGGGATGATACGTGCTCGTTTATCATACCAGAACCCCTACCTATCCCTCAAGAAGGTTAGTACAATTTGATAGACCAGTTAGAGAAAACACCTGCTAGGATATCAATTTTAGATCTCCTCAAAATATCTACTGCCCATAAAAACATATTGTATAAAACACTGCAGAGTTCAGGAGTCTCAACCGATGTAGATAATGTGCACCTCCAAGCCATGATTGCACACCTTGACTCCAATGATCATATCACTTTTGATCGTGTTGCAATCCCGCATAACGACCCTGAACACAACTTACCCTTATACCTAGAAGTGGTTGTTACCCGTCACAAAATTAAGAGAGTACTTGTGGATAGTGGATTTGGTCTAAACATTTGTACTTTGAAGCTAGTTAAGTAGCTAGGTCATTACGAGAGGGATATAGGGTCCAAAATTATTACAATCATGGCCTACAATAATGAGGAGCAAGATTCAATAGGCACTATAGTAGTTCCAATGGAAGTAGGGCCGACTTGTCATGATACAATGTTCCATGTCCTTGACTTGGATCTACCATATAACATGCTCTTAGGACACCCATGGATCCATGCCATGTAGGCCATTCCTTCAACTTTCCATCAATGTATCAAGATGTGCCATAAAGGATAAATAATCACCATTCAAGGTGATCCAGAACCATTTACACATTGCAGAGCCTTGCATAGTTTTTCTCATGCAACTTATGAATTCCCTTCTATAGACATTGTTGTTCCTTTGAAAACAAAGGCTATCAAGGAACATGTGGATCTAGATTCACTCACTCCTTATAATCAAGACTTTCCTTCGTTGGTCAACCCTTTCGCATCATGGGAGGAAACGTCGGCAAAATATGGCCTAGGTGAGCCATTCACTCTTGAACAAGCTTTATTAATATCAGATCTATCTAGTGTCTCCCAAGACACGTGGTAAACCTTATTTTTAGTTCAAAATAACTCAAGATCAATTCCTAAACCATTGGAGAATTTCATTCCTAGTGGTTTCTTATCCGAGGAAAATATGTTAGAAGATTCCACTAGTAGAGTACCTGAAGGTACCATGGCTTCATGCCATCAGTGCTCGCTTATATGTCAAAGGCCACTGTATGATGTATGTCATGGGTTATAATGGGTTTGGATGTGGTATCAATGTGCAAGGGTGATTAGAACCCATTCCTATCCCTCACTTCAAATCAAATAAGCATGGTCTTGGAATAAGACCACATGACGATCCACCATTTGAGATTGATGTCACATCTTTTGAATGCGAGAAAGACTCATCTAGTTCGGATAGTGAAGAAAATTCCAAATATATCCTCTATGAGAATCTTTCCTCCACTAACTTATTCCCTCATTCAAGTGTCATTACTTTATCCAGATCTAATCCTCAAACCAATTTCCAAGTTACCCTTATATATCCTAAACTTGTATATTGGGATCAACAATTTCACATGCCAATTGATTTATTTGAGAATGACGAGGCATTTGTAGAATTCATGGGTCTCAGGGATTCTATTCTAGTTGGGGATCATAAGAAAGGATTTACAATTCAACTAGACACATATGCATACTTTGGAGAAGAATCGAGATGTGTGGATTCTTGAATAAGAAGGTCTCAAAAAGAGTAAGAATACTTCAGAGAAACCTTGTGTAAGGAATAAACACAAGTCTCATAGTGATGATGTTTTGAAGAAGTCATAGAAAATCGAGCAAAGAACCTATGGAAAAATGATTTATCCATTTAAGGATGATGATCAGCTACCGAAGGTGGCTAGCCTTACTCTTCCCCCGATCCCACCTAGATGGAAGATGCATCTAATATGTTTGTGGAAGAAACTATCAGTTTCAACATTGGATTGGAAGAGGAACCTAGAATGATAAAGTTCGGAGCTTCACTCTCATCTCAAGAACAAAAGGTTTTTGTGGAGCTATTAAGAGAATATGGAGATATATTTGCATGGTCATACACTCGATATTCCTAGTTTGGACTCAAAGCATTGGTCCTACACAACCTCGTTTTACACCTAGACACTAAACCCATCAAGTAGAAGTTGAGAAAGATGCACTCCTTGTTAAAAAGCAACCTGGATAAATGATTAGTTTCTAATTTTAATAATCCCATTGACTATTCAGATTGGATATCTAACATAGTCCATGTTCAAGAAACCTATTGGCATAAGAATTTGTACCAATTTTTGCGACATCAATAAAGCATGTCCCAAGGATGACTTCCCTTGTCTAACATTGATATGATCATTGATTCCACTGTTGGTTATGAAATGTTGTCCTTAATGGATGGTTTTTCAGGTTATAACCAGATCACAAATCCAGAGGAGGATCAACATAAGACATATTTCATCACCCCTTTGGGAAAATTTTGTTACAAGGTCTTGCCTTTCGGACTCAAGAATGCCAAGGCCACCTATCAACATGCAATGATAGTCATCTTCCATGACATGATGAATGACATCATGGAGGATTATGTCCATGATATTTTAGCAAATTGAAAAAGTAGAGGAGAGCACCCTGAAGTGTTAAGACGTATTTTCCAAAGTCTCTAAGATTACAAGGTACACTTGAACCCCAAAAACGTGTTTTTGGCATTTTTTCAGAAACATCCTAGGTTTCATTTTTTCACAAAGAGGGATAGAGGTAGATCCTGCCAAGGTTACAACTATCACAGAAATGCCTCCACCTAAAAATCTCAAAAAACTGAGAAGTTTACAAGGGAAGATTCAAGAAATCTACTATTTTATTTCACAGCTTGCAGATAAGTGCCACCCATTTACGCATCTCCTCAAGAAGGATGTTGCATTCAACTGGGGACTAGACTGTCAAAAGGCATTTGCACTACTTAAACAATACCTTGTCAACCCACCTATACTCATGCCACCTACCCCAGGTGAACCTCTCCTCTTGTACATCTTAGCTACCTAGTTTTCTATTGGTGCACTGCTTGCCCAATATGACCTAGACCATAGAGAAAGGGCAGTTTATTATCTTAGTTGCACCTTGATTTCCTATGAGTTGAATTACCCATATATTGAAAAGGCTTGTTTAGCAGTCATCTTCACCTTTCAAAAACTTTGTCATTATCTCCTTAACAACAAAACCAAGATAATATCCAAAGTTGATCCTCTCAAATACCTTCTATCCAAACCCGCCCTTACGAGATGAATGGCTAATTGGATCATTCTCCTAAGTGAATTTGACATTGAGTTTGTAAATCAGAAATCCTTGAAAGGACAAGTATTGGCTGATCAGTTGGTAGAAGCTCCTCTACCAGGAATGGAACCTTTGTGTCTAGACTGTCGATGCATCCATGATGTATGTTGAAAAATATGTGGAGTGGAAAGTCCATTTTGATGGCTCATTCACCTTCCACGGATCGAAGCGAGGAGTGGTGCTCATCACTCCCATAGGTGAGGTTATTCCAAGATCATTCTATTTGGGATTCCCTTACACTAATAATATTGTAGGGTATGAGTCACTTATTGCTGGCCTCAAGTTGTATATCACTTGGAATATCAGATAGCTATGAGTCATTGGGGACTCCCAACTCATTATTAAGAAATTTAATGATGAGTATAAGGTTAAAGATGAAAAAATTGTTCCATATAAGAAGTTGGTTGAAACCTTGAAGGAGTATTTTACATAGATTGTCTTTGAGAAAAACCAAGGTCACATAATAAATCAACAGATATTATGGATACAATTAGATCTCTTTTATGCATGCCACCTCAGGAGAGAAAAATTCCTTTCTTTGTAGAGCATTTACAAATACCCACATATGACATGCCGGAATATTGTTTGGCATGTGAAATTATTGGTCCATCCTCCCCTTAGTATGACCCTATATTTAGATACCTACAAGATGGAAAATTTCCTAGAAAATTACCCATTCCGAGAAGAAATATCTTATTCACCATCATGGTTGTGACAAGAATCTTCTTTTTTGTTTGAATGTTACCGACTAAATTTCATGCTATTAAGGAAGTACACGGTGGTATATGTGGAGTGCATACCGGTGGCCTAGTTCTAGTTAGGAAGCTCTTAAGGGTAGGTTATTATTGGCCAACCATGGAAGTAGATTGTTGTTATTTCATCAAGAAATGTGAGCTATATGAAAAGTATGGAAACCTAATACATGCGCTACCACAATATTTGCATCCTATCGCAACACCTTGTTCGTTTTCCGAATGGGGCCCTGGATCTCATAGGAAGCTCCATCCTTTTTCTTCAGATGGCCACACCCTCATTATCACCACCACCAAGTATTTTACTAAATGCATAGAGGTTTTCCCTTTTACTTATGTCACTTTGGTGAGCAAATTTCCAAATTCATTATGAACCATCTCATCTGCCATTATGGTATCCCTTCCGCCATTGTCACTGATAATGGTAAATACTTGAAAAACAAAATGGTTAAGGCATTATGTAAATGTTTCCATATTTAACTCAAGTGGTCTACCCCTATTACCCCCAAGGTAATGGACAAGATGAGGCCACTAATAAAACCCTTGTATGAATAATGGAGAAAATGGTAAGTAGGACTTGCCGTAATTGGAACACTTACAGATACATCCCACCCTCTAAGCCTATTGAACCTCCATCCGAACTCCTCACCGGTGTGACCTCATATTCACTAGTCAATGGCACTGAATCCATTATACCTGGATGTGGAGCTTCCTCCCGAGAATATCTCTCGATATTATCTTGATAAGGATGAAGACTATAGAGTAGCTCGGCTAGTAAAGCTAGAGTTGTTGGATGAAAAGTGGATGAGAGTGCTTAATCACCTCAAGGTATATCAGACAAAGTATCAAGAGGATATAAAAAATTGACCATTCATCGTGAATTTGAATTTGATGATGATATAAGAAAATCATAAGAACAATGTCAAAGACAGAAAAGAAAGCTAAGTTTGAGGCCAATTGGCTAGGGCCTTATGTGGTAGTTGCTAAATATGGGTCACGAACTTATAAAATGGCATATTCATATGGTGAAGAGGTTCTAGAACCTATGAACACCATGAATATCATGCACTTTTATGCTTAATTATGGCATGAATATCAGATAAGACCTAACAATAGAAAAACAAAGAAAAAACAAGCAAAACATGGAAAAATAGTAATGAAAAATAGGTCGTCCAAGTGTGAAAACCACACAACTATGGCACATGGGCAGGTATTTGGGTAAAAATTTGTTTTCTAGTGCTCAAGGAGGATTCACCTGTAACAAGCCACTCTTATATCGGGATGGGTAACCCACGTCATTTTCTAGAAATAATTTTCCTTGCTAGATCTAACAACCCTACCAAATCCATCTTCCCCGAGCCGTGATCTAGCTTATTTTCTCTCATATTTATGTCAAGGATGTGCCTTTGTATATTCCCATCTAATGTTGGGGGCACCTTAAAATTCCACATCCTTGTACATATGTGTGTGGCATTCTACCCTTTGTATATTCCCACGTCATGTTGGGGAAATATGTGCTTCTTTTTCCTTGTACATTTCTTTCAGAACATGACCTTATAAAATACAAAAACATTCAAAAAAATATACACAAAAATCTAAACATTTAGAAAATACCCCCTTATAATGAAGCTATTTACCTATTATCCAAAATAAGCTCATGCTTAATTTTGGTCAACTAACACCATTTTTCCCCTTTTAGTGCTTCAATCTAATTTTTTACATATTTTAATTACTTAATGATTCCCAAAAGCATCTTCATCAGATAGGAAATTTCTTCCCCTTTCCGAAAATATAAAGAATTCCTTCTAACTCTTCATATTTTGTAAGTTACGGGCCTGGGTGATTTTTTTGCAAATTTTCCAATTTCGGGCTTGGGGAGATTTTTTTGCAAATTTTCCAATGTCAGACATGGGGGCCTGGGGGATTTTTTTGCAAATTTTCCAATTTCGGACTTGGGGCCCATTTTTGCCATTTTTGTGCGGATTAATGTAAATTTTCAAATGGGCATAACTTTTGACCCAATGCTCAAAATTCAACAAAATTTATATCGTTGGAAAGGTCTTGACATCCTCTACACCGTGGAAGTCTAAAATTTTAATTTTGGTAGGGTTAGGTGCGTGAAAAATAGGAAAATGTACTCGGCTCTAAAAATTATAGTTCCAAGCATCCTAATAACCGATTTTACTACAATATTGTCTGATTTCATCTCCAACAAGCTAGAGTACATTAGGGAATGGATTTTCAGAGGTGCCCATGAATTTTCTAGATCATTTAATGAATTTTTTTGGTGGGTGGGAGAAAAATATGAGTTTCTCTTCTTTCTCTCTTCCCTCCACAATTCTATATATTGTAAACACTTCTCATTTGAGAGAGGGATATATTCGGGGATGTGGGGAAACTCTGTAAAAAAAATTTCTCAACACCATTGAGCTGAAAACCCTCTCATGGGATTTGTGAATGAAAATTTTCCTTTAATCTACAAATGTAATGGATTGTGTATATTCATGGAATAGTAAAATTAGTGTTTGTGGTGTTATCTCAACCCTTGCATTTATTTTATTGTACTCCCTTGCCTTTCTATTTTTGTGCATATTTCCTTTCATTAACATGTTTATGATGTTGTGCTTTATGGAGATTTGTTGGTGAATATAGATTTGGGACTATGTCATTGTTGTCTCGCCTCTTCCAACTGCATTTTCTTCTCTACTCTCCCTTAGTAGGTTATTCCAATTCTTTTCTTGGTGCTATCACCTCTTTAGCTTAGGATTTAATTTTTTTGCCATCTTCTTAACCCCGTCTCTCTTGGCAAGTTAGAGTAGATTTTAGAGTATATACTCTATAAATTGTATGTGTACACTGAATAGAACAATAGGAACCGCCCTTCATCCAGAGCTCTTCGATTGCAAAGTACCACACTTTGGGAGAAGTTCTATGTTATGTAAGTAACACCTGGGGGTCCCAACCCATCGAGTTACTGGACATTCAAGGGTGATGTTATTACGCATCAACACTTCTTGCATGCCCACTTTGGGACAAGAGGTCTTCATTTTAATTACAACAAGATTGATGTGCACTTGTTGTAAGTCTTTGGCTTGTGAGAAGCTTTGAATTGCACATCTGGCGACTCCAAGAGAGGTAGAATCCACTGGTTTCAATAGTCCAAGCTTGGCAGATTCATGAGAAGAATCCAAATAAGGTCAAGAACTAGAGAAGAGGGACTATTTATCTATTTGCACTTGTCCCTAGATAAAGCAAGAAGAGGAAGAAGAGCTCAAAGGTCTCCATCTCCACCGAATAGAACCTTATCAACACCTCCACCTGGAAGGCCTTTCATTCAATCAACTAGAGTTCTCCAACCAATCAGGATGGTGCAACCTAATCCTTATGTCAATTTCACTGGCAGCAGCCCACTTGCTCTCAATGCACAAAATCCAGTTCCAGTTGCAGCATTGAAGAACATTCCATATTTCACTAGAGAGAACCAGACAACTTCGATTGACCACATCCAAGACATTGCAAATGTCTGTGTAATCCACAAAATTACTGAAATGGACATTGTTGTTAAATTATTGGCATCTTCATTCAAGGGAAAATATTTGTAATGGTTCAAAATCCTAATAATGAGGTCTATCCAGAATTGGGACCATTTGTGCACAACTCTTCACAATCAATTTGGAGAAAAGGGGGATAATTTTTCTTTGTTGGAACAATTGACAACTATTAAGAGGGCTCCTAATGAACAGTTGATAGATTTCAACTTCATATTTCAGAGGACATGGGATAGAATTCCAATGGTGTGAGACCAACAATTGAAGGTGCTTTCCTATACTTCCTTAAAGCTTTAAATTCGATATTGCTATGATGATTCAATCCATGGGAGGTATAACTTTACCCACGGCCTATAACATTACTATTAGAGCTGAAAATTTCTTGATCCAAGCTGGTAAACTCACACCTAGGCCACCTATGCCTCTATACCTGAATTAGGAGCTCCAAGCACTAGTCAAGCACCCACATTAGCTCCCATTCCTGCTCCAAGAAATCAAAATTCAACTGAAGCTTCTACTTCATCTTTGGGTACCGCAAATGAGCTCCAAGAATTCATGAAGCAAGCTGCAAAATTTTCTTAATGAGTTGGTGACACTTAAGAGGAAGCAAGCTCAAAATTTTAGACCTCCATATCAACCTCAAACTCAACCCAATAGACCTCCATATCATCCTAACATGCCACCCTTTCAAGCTGCAAATCAAAACCAAGTCAGGCCTCTTGCTAATAGACCATTCTAGCCTTACAATCCTAATGCTACATCCACATCTAGAGCTTTGGTACTAGTGAAAAATAACATGGCTCAAGAATATGACTGGTGTTTCCCATGTAATCAACCTCATAACTAGTCAATGTGTTTTAATGGTGCTTTGAATCAATCCCTTATGGTGACAACAATGGGTGCGGAACAAGAGACATGCCAAGAAGGAAATCAACAACAGGGAGAAACTCAACAAGACACACCTCCAAATGAGACCACACTTGTCAATTGACTAGGTTGAAGATTTCTGTGGTATAAACCAAACACCTTCTCAAAGTGTAGCAGCCAATACATGCTCCAAGAAAAGGAACATTAGAGAGGGACAATCATCAAATTTAAGTGATCCACAACCCTCCATCACTCCACAAGGTGTTAGCAATCAAAGTGCAGCTCCCAATGTGCAAGGTCATCCCAAGCCACCTTCTAGATCAGCTCAAGTGCCTGTTGTAACAACCCATGTGCAAGAGAAGAATGTGCAAGGCAAGGGGAATTAGGGAGATAGATCATCTCCATTCAACATCATTGAGCAGATGAAAAAACAAATGTAAAAATCTCAAAGTGGGAATCATTGGCTATCCCAAGACAAAGAGACCTATTATAAGCTACTATGGCAAATTGGTCAACATCAAATCAACCACCTAATCAACAAGAAAAGGTGCTTACCAATGCATCTCAGCAAAGAGAAAATCAAGGAAGCCACCAAGGTAAGAATTTGAAGCCACCACCATTCTATATCTCATTGATCATAGGAGATAAGTTGGTACATAATTGCATGATTGATTCAGAGCAAGTAGCTCAGTTATGCCAAAACAAATAGTTGATCAATTGGGCCTTCAATATGAAGTCATCTCTAAAGGTGTGGTGCAATTGGATGGGACAATAGTAACAATAGTTGGAGTAATCAAATATTTGAGCCTCACATTGCATGCATGTCCCAATGCGACCATTTTGCAAGATGTATCAGTCATAGACCTGTCACCACTCTTTGCATTGTGCTTGTCAAGAGACTTCACTACCAAAATTGGTCACACATTCTATTTAGAAAAAGAAAAGGAGCTAAGGTTATAATTATATATGAGCCCATTGCAAACTTCAACATAGATCCTCTTACACCGAGTCCAATCAATTCAAACTATTCATCTTTTGATCAGGAAGATCTCCCAAGCACTTATGAAGCAAGTATACTAAGGTTGGATGCATTCTAGACTTAACTCTTGATGAAAGGGCAAACAAAATACATGTTTTTAACCCGTTGACTATTATCCTTGCAGAGATGGACCATCGTAGTTGTAGGAAACCTTAGGTTAGTGGGATGTTCACCCTAAGGAGACCTCCATATTTTAAATAAGTTAGCTCTTTGCTATGTTGTGAGATGAGGGTTTTAGAAATAAAACATATCACAAAACTAACAGAAGTGATGCGCTAAAAGAAGGAGTTTAATCAAGAATCCAACTACATGAAATAGAGAAAAGGTGAGCCACCAAAAAGGGTGGATAAAATGCACCACATACTAGAGAATATCACACAGAACACTACTTTAAACTACTTAAGCACAACTTCTAAGATAGTAATAAAATTATAGATGTGCACAATTTCTATGTGAAAATAAAGGTGATCAGAGACAACAAAGATATGCAAAGGATGGACAAAATGCACCACAGGGCATATTATGTTACTAATAAACTTGTGCACAGTATTACAATATAAAAGAGGAAAAATTCTATTACAAAACTCAGAAAGACGGCTAGAGCTCTAGGCCCCTTATTTTTACAAAAAATAACTCGAGACAAAGAAGAAAAATCACCCCTTTAATATGAGCCATAGATTACAATATATAGAATGAGAAAGAGAGAAGAGTTTGATCCCAAAATTTCTTTTTCAACCACTTGTAAGATGCAATAAATGAATGTAATCAATGATACCTTACTTATGAAAGACTCCTCCTTCTGTCCTATGACCTGCGCTAAAGAAAATGAATAGCCATACTCATTGAATACATTCCCAACTACTTTCCAACCACTTGTTGACCTAGTCTCTTTTTTTACAAAATACACCTTCAAATATTCACCAATTCTTGAATTTATTTACTTCTATGCATTGGGATTGAAGCCATGATTCCAGCAACACCAATTTTGTGCAATTTTGTTAAGAAATGCTCTAGTTATGGCCCTCTGAGTGTAAGTGGGTAATTTGAAACTCTCAAGCATTTGGTCTTCATGGGATTGTGCATTTTATATTTGTTTGGGAAAAGAAAACTTTAATAATTCCTCTTCCCAACATTTTGCATATCTTTTGAATGATATTTTCATTTAATATTGATGGGACCATTCATTGATTTCTTTATTTATGTTATGGGAAGGAGTTGTTTTGATTTTAATGTCTGAGTATTTAAAATATATAGGCCAGCTCGGCACTAACTCCCTAAGCTGGCTCTTTCTTACCTCCTCAGAATCTATTTTCAACTCAGCTTACCTAGAGACATTGACAATCTACCAATCTGCCGATTACTTTTTGGGACTATTTCCTTTAAGTGATGGGCTCCTCATTGAATTTTTGCTTGGTGATCTAGACACTGACTTCCCTAAAGATCCTACCAGCCATTCTATGGCTCCCTAGTGCAGAGTCGATGAATCAAGAAAAGTATTGATATTGCCAACCTTCATCCAATGTAAAGCCATCCCGAGTCATCCACATATAGAGCTCATACGATTCACTTCCTTACTTCTCTGCATGTTGCTAAGTCATTAACCTAATGTGCCAAGTCCATTTAATCTCCACCGGTGTAGATTCTTTGTGTTGGGTGTCATTGAAACTATCATGACACCCATCAACTCGATTTCCTTCCCATTAGGTCACCTCGCCACATCAAAAATCATGTGTTGAGCTACTTCATGTCATACTGGGTCCCATAATCCTTACCACTTCACATAGTCCCTGCTCCAAGTGGAGCTTCCTCACATCATTGGGGATTTCTCCTCACTTGACCTCCTAGTGTTGCCTTGTGTTTCCACATGGCATCCTCCGTTTCCTATTTTCCCGCAATGGACTCAATGAGTTATTCAAATTTTGGTCTCATTTATTACTTTCTCCACTTACCTCTACAACCCTCAAGATGACTCTCCCTTTGTGTTGTTTGAGAACTCACCTCTTTGAACCAGATTGAACATGTGTGTGAATAGGCTTATGTAACTTGTTTAAAACCTTTTCCCTGTTTTCTCGATTGTGACTCTATGAAGCTTGATCCCATTGAGTCATAGTTTAATTTCCTCTAAACGAAATAGCTCGGATTGAGTTCTGACTCGTCTAATGTTTCAAATAGCTTGGTAGATTGGAAACTTTCCTCAACTTGGTTTGTACGAAGGTGATTGATTTCTCTCATAGAGCATTATTTAAACATTAAGCACCTTAATGTTCTCTAGAAGGCTTAGATTTGGATGGAATGGGCTTGGACCCTCTTTACTAGCTTAGAAAGGGATCTCGAACGTTTCCGGTAGGGACACATAATTATCTCAGATTTGGGTAAGGGGATTCACCTACTCATGTCATGTTGAGATCCATCGAGATACCTTTGTTTTCTCGCATATCTTCTACTCCAATTCCAAGCTTGATTCATGGAATCAAAGAAATCAATTATCCATCCTAAGAGTTGGGGACCATTCGTTTATTTATTTCTACATAATTAGCTCGGTGATTACATGAGCTCTCTTTTAGTCACCATGGTTTGATGCAAATTTTCCAGCTCGGTCTCAAAATGAGCAACTCTATCTTCAACTAGCTTTATGAGCTATTTTAAGAGCTTGAAGGCTTGTCTCACAACTTAGATTTCCCTAGAAAATTTTACAAGATTCCTTAGGCATATTATAGTAATTTGGGGATGTAAGGGGATTCATTTGATGAATCTCTAGATTTTTCCCTCCTCTGTAAATGAATCGGTTTTAAATGTAGTAATGCAAGATGCTCGTTATCCCATTTCACAAGAGACTAAAAATGGGATAACAATTTCACGACTCATTGGAACCATTAGCCTGCTAAATGGGACTTATCAGCTTCCTATATTCACCTATTAAGCACATAGTCCACATCATCATTATGAACATGTCTGAGCCTTGATTCCATAAACATTCTACTGCTTACTTTCCATTGAGGCTAGGGATGATCACCAGTTAATTTGGACATCATGGAACTCTATTAAGCTCTAATTTCCTTTCTTATTTCTGAATGTCCAATGCTTGTTTTCATGGAGCTGATTTGGGCCATCAGATGAACTCTTAACTACTTTTTATGGGTGTAGAAAACTATTGTAGCAACTAAAAATGTTGGTGCATTACACCACTTGGAGTAATACAGACAAAATATATATACAAAAGAGACAGACCATACATGCCCCAAATGATTCATGTAGAGTGTGCACAAGCACTTATTCTTCTTAAAGAAAATCTAATCCTACTTCTACACTAACCAAAACAAAGAAAATATAAACAAAACCCACTACAAGCCCATCTTTTCCAATCTTCAGCTATTTCTTCTTGATTGGACTCTCCTTTTGGTTTCTCTTGACTGGTTTTAGTATTGCTTTCTTCCCAAGATGAACTTGAGACAACAAGAGGAGGGTTGGGTTGATTTACCACAAATTTTGTAACCATTTTTGGTGGAGAAGGAAGTGAAAGTTATTGTTTGCATGGAGGGAGTGACTGTTGTGAAGGGAAAAGGGAAGAAGAATCGAGATGGGATGGAAGACTAGAAATAGGGAAAAAAACTCAACATTTGGAGCAGTATATAATGGGCTTGAATCGACAACGCTGAAATGATAAAGCTTGAGAAGGAGAGAAAGAAGAACAAAGAGCTGGTGATTGACTTACCCATTAACAAGGTTGTCTCATACTTTTCTCATATGTTTCAATACCCTCGATCCATTGTGTAAGTCGGGGCAACATTTCATCCAAGAAATCAAGCTTTTCCTATGGGTTATAGTGTCTTGGAAAAGGGCCTTCCCATGGACAAGGTGCCCTGCAACCAATCCTAGATGCTTTCATTTGTGTCATAGCCCAAGCTTGGACCATACTAGCCTCCATTCTTTGGAGCTTCTCCATTAGACTAGCATCCTCTATTTGATTGTTGTCTCCATATGCATACCCATGTTCTTGATAGGTTCCAAATCCAAACTGATTTTGGCATTGCTCATATGGGTAAGCATAGTGGTTTTGAATCTGGTCATAGTGCTGATTTGGAGGAGTTGTGAAGCTCATTAGAGGTTGATTGTACTACTGAAAGTGTGAATTCCACTATGGGAATGAAGTCATGGTTGCACAACTTCATAAAATGAAATAAAATGAGAGGTATGGAAGGAAATATGAATAGAAATGGATGGAAGAAAGGTTATGCAAAATCAAAGAGTGGGTCATTCGGACCAAAAGGAGTCACCAAATGTGCTTTGTATGTGCCTCCAAAGGATGAATCTCACCAAGAACACACCAACTTGATGAAATAAAATGGTAAGGTGCTTCCAACCATCCCATCGTGGTCACTAGGAAAATTGTTGATGATTATCCTTGCGGAGATGGATTGTCAAAGTTGTAGGAAACCTTAGGTTAGTGGGATGTGTGCCCTAAGGAGACCTCTAGATTTTAAAGAAGTTGGCTCTTCTCTATGTTGTGAGATGAGGTTTTAGAAATAAAACATATCACAAAACTAACAGAAGCAATGCGCCAAAAGAAGGAGTTTAATCAAGAATCCAACTTCCTGAAATAGAGAAAAGGTGAGCCATTGAAAAGGGTGGAAAAAATGCACCACAGGCTAGAGAAGATCACACGAACACTGCTTCAAACTACTTAAGCACAACTTCTAAGATAGTAATAAAATTATAGATGTGCATAGTTTCTATGTGAAAATAAAGGTGAAATTATATATAGGCATATTATGTTTCTCCAAAACTTGTGCACAGTATTATAATAGAAAAGAGGCAAAAATTCTATTAAAAAACTCAAAAAGAAGGCTAGAGCTCTAGGGCCCCTTTTTTATAGAAAATAATTGAGATAGAGCAGAAAACTCAACCCTTTGATATGAGACCTAGATTACAATATATAGAATGAGAAAGAGAGAAGAGTATAATCCAAAAATTGCTTTTTCAACCACTTGTAAGATGCAATAAATGAATGTAATCAGTGGTAACTAGCTTATGAAAGACTCCTCCTTCTGTCTTATGACATACAGTAAATAAAATGAATGGCCATACTCATTGAATGCATTCCCAACTACTTTCCAACCACTTGTTGACATGGTATCATTTTCTACAAAATAAACCTTTGAATATTCACCAATTCCTAAATTTCTTTACTTTTATGCATTGGGATTGAAGTCATGATTCCAACGACACCAATTTTGTGCAATTTTGTTAAGAAATGCTCTAGTTATGGCCCTCTGAGTGTAAGTGGGTAATTTGAAACTCTCAAGCATTTGGTCTTCATGAGATTGTGCATTTGATCTTTGGTTGGGAAAAGACAACTTTAATAATTCCTCTTCCCAACATTCTACATATCTTTTGAATGATCTTTTCATTTAATATTTACAGGACCATTCATTGATTTTTTTATTTATGTTATGGGAAGGATTTGTTTCACTTTTAATATCTAAGTATTTAAAATATATCGCCACTCGGCACTAACTAGCCAAGTCTGGATCGATCTTTCCTCCTTGGACTCGTTCTCAACTCGGCTTACCTAGCAATGCCGACAATCTACATATCTCGCCACCTACTTTCGAGATCTGTTTCCTTTAAATGATGGGCTCCTCGTTGAATCCTTGTTTGGTGATCTAGACACCAACTTTCCCAAAGATCCTATAAGCCCTTATATGGATCCCAAGTATCAAGTCAATGGATCGGGAAATGTCTTGACATCGCGACCTCCATCCAATGTACAACCACCCCAAGAAACCAAATATAGAGCTCATACGATTTGTTTCCTTACTTCTCCGCGTGTTGCTAAGTCATTAACTTGATGCGTTGAGTCCATTTAATCTCCACTAGTGTAGAGTCTCCGTGTTGGGTGCCATTGAAACCGCCATGACACCCATCAACTCGGTTTCCTTCCCACTAGGTCACCTCACCACATCAACACACATGGGCCAAACTACTTCATGTCATATTGGGTCCCAAAATCCTCAATGCTTTTCATAGTCCCTTCTCCATGTAGAGCTTCCTTGCATCATTACAGATTTCTCCTCTCTCAACCTCCTAGTTTTGTGTCATGTATCCACGTGGCATCCTCATTTTCCCTGTTTTCCTGTAATGGACTCGACAGAATATTCAAATCATGGGCTCATTGATTACCTTCTCCACGTACCTCTACAACCCTCAAGATGACTCAGCCATTGGTGTTTCTCGAGAAATCGCCTCTTCAAACCAGATGGAACATGTGTGTGGATAGGCTTCTGCAACTTGTTTAAAAAATTTTCCCTATTTTCTCAATCATGACTTTATGAAGCTTGATCCCATCGAGTCATAGTTGAATGTCCTCTAAACACAACAGCTCGGATTGAGCTCTAACTCATATGATGTTTAAAATAGCTAAGCGGATTGGGAAATTTCCTCAACTTGGTCTATGTGAAGGTGAATCATCTTTCTCTCACAGGGCATTCTGAAACATTAAGCAACTCAATCATCTCTAGAAGGCTCGGATTTCAATGGAATGGAATCGGACCCTTTTTACTAGCTCAGAAAGGGCTCTAAAATTTTCCCCGTAGGCCACATAATTAGCTCGAGATTTGGGTACGGGGATTCACCTACTCATGTCATGTTGAGCTCCATCGAGATACCTTTGTTTTCTCTGTAGCTCTTCTACTCCAATGCCAAGCTCGATTCGTGGACTCAACGAAATCGATTAGCCATCCTAAGAGTTGGGGACCATTCATTGATTTCTTTATGCACAATTAGCTCCTGATTATATGAGCTCTCCTTTAGTCATTGTGGATTGATGTAACTTTTCCAGTTTAATCTTAAAACGAGAAACTCAATCTTCAACTAGTTTGATGAGCTATTCCAAGAGCTTGAAGGCTTGTATCGTAAATTAGATTTCCCTAGACAATTTTCGAAGATTCCTTAGGCATATTGCAGTAATTTAGGGATGCAAGGGGAGTCTTTTGATGAATCTCTGGATTTTTTCTTCCTCCGTAAGTGAATATTTTTCAAATGTAGTAATGCAAGATGTTCATTGTCCCATTTCTTAAGAGAATAAAAATTAGATAACAGACCCTTACAAAGAAATGGAAGAATCTTAGTTAGGAGTCTATTATTTGCATAAAGAGAATCAACCTCTCCCTAGCATCACCAAACTAGATCACAAGGATGATAATGAGGTATAACAGTTATTATTTAATGGCTCAAGAAGTAAACAAGGTGCAAGAGGAGGAGCTATGCTTGTTTCACCCCAGGATACCGAATATTACTCAGCTTTTTGTTTCCAGATTTCCTTTTCAAACAACACAGCTGAGTATGAAGCCTTAATTCATGGATTGCATTGGGCAAGAAGGAGAAGTATAAAAAATTGCAAGTATTTGGTGATAGTGAGCTGATTGTGAATCAAGTTAGAGGACAAAATGCTGCTAAGAGAAATCTATTGAAGAACTACAAAAATAGAATATGGGATCTCATTTAATATTTTGAAGCTTTTAGCTTCAATTCCATCCCAAGGAAGAAGAATGAAGCAGCAGACAAATTGGAAGTAATTGGGGCAGCATTTGATGTTATAGAAAGTATCAAAAGTGAAAATATTGTCCTCATATAAAGGTGGTTATAAGACTAGTTGTTACAGATAAAAAAACAAGTTGGCAAGTCTTCGAGAATGATTAGCAAATTGTCAATTTTTTACAAGAAGAAGCTGAGTTCTCCACTAGAAACCAAGACAAATTGGAGCAGCGGTATGGTGACCAAGTGGTGCAGCTGAGAACTAACAAATTACCAAAAGGTCTTGTAACTTTGGAGTCAATCTTCAACCCAAATGATCAATTCTGGAAGGAGAAGGAAAACATCTAGGTAAAGGGTGAAGATTCAGAGCCCATTTCAGTAGACGAAGGTAAGACATTGAAAATTGGAAAAGTGAGTACCCCACAAGAGAAATCTAAATTTGTTCAACTTTGTCAAGAATTCCTAGATGTTTTTGCATGGACTTATAAGGATTTAAGAGGTTTCAACCCAAGATTAGCTGAGCATACAATTGAATTTAATTGTGAATCTAAACCTATCAGACAGAAGCAAAGGCCAGTGAATCCTCACATTGAACCTCTCATGAGGAAGGAGTTGAACAATATGATTGAGGCTAGCATCATCTTCCCTATCAAACATTCAAGTTGGGTTGTAAAATTGGTGTTGGTGAGGAAAATAAATGGAGAAATCAGATTGTGTGTAGAATTCTGTGATCTAAATAGAGCATCACTCAAGGATCACTACCCACTTCCTTCAATGGAACAAATCTTGTAGGTTGTATCTGGTTCTGAAAGGTTTTCATTGTTAGATGGCTACTCAGGATATAATTAGATAATGGTGAAAGAAGAAGATCAGTTCAAGACAACCTTCACTACAAAATGGGGTACATATGCTTACAAGAATATGGAATTTAGACTTTGTCGAATGCTAAGGAAACATTTCAGCGAGCCATGGATATGGCATTCAAAGGCGTCATTAACAAGATAGTGCTAGTGTATCTAGATGATATCACTGTGTTCTCAAAGAATGTTGCAGACCACCTCTTTCACCTCAGGCAAGATATCAAAGATGTAGAAGATTCAGAGTGTCATTGAATCCAAAGAAGTGTGTATTCTTGGCACACGAGGGAAAATTGTTGGGTTATATTGTCTCAATAGAAGGGTTAATAATTGATCCTGAAAGATTTGAATCCATCTGAACACTTCTATTGCCACACCATAAGAAATCTCTCCAAAGCTTCTTACAAAGGATAAATTTTTTCCGCATATTTGTGCCTAATTTTGCCACTCTTGTGAAGCCTTTAACAATGATGTTGAAGAAGAGTCTTGCATTTAAATGGACAACAAAAGGCAGAGAGTTTTGAGGCTATCAAACATGCAATATCACAGGCTCCAACTCTTATCAACCCATCCTTCTCAAAGGAATTCATGTTGTATTCTTTTGGAGGATCAAGCACAATCTCGATTATCTTTTACAACCGAATAGAGAAGGATCAAACAGCCCATAGAATTCTTGATCGTGAGCTTGGAAAATTACAAACTAAGGTATTCTTTTATTGAAAATCATGTCCTTGTTGTCATTATTATTTTGAAGAAATTCAGAAACTTGGTCTCGAACAACAAGATTCAACTGCTAGTATCTCATGCTTTGGTGTCAAGGACTTTTTCCTAAACAAGGACTTGACTAAGAAGAGAGCAGTAGGCTAGATCACCTGTGTAATGGAGTATGTTATTGAAATCAAGGTGACTAAGCTGGCTCATGGCAAAGGTTTGTGTGAGCAGCTCACTTCCAAACAACATGATAAATCAAAAGGAGAAGAAGAGGATATCTTACTACTGTAGAATGATCAAGAACAACCAGCTAATGATGCACCCATTCCATGTTGGACTCAAGACTTAGTGCATTATCTCCAAATAGGTTTGTGCCCTCCAAAAATAAGAAAAGCAAAGAGGAGATACTTCAGATTGTAAGCCATTCCATATGCACTTATTGATGGTGTCTTGTTCAAGAAAGACATCAATAGTGTTCTGTTGAGATGCATTGAAACATGTCAAGTTGGGAAGATATTACATGAGTTCCATGATGGAGAAGCAGGAGGCCACTTTTCTCCATGAGTAAAAACTCTCAAAATCATGAAGGCTAGTTACTATTGGCCTACGGTGTTTAGTGATTGCTACTCATGGATCAAGAAATGCAAGAAGTGTGCATTCTTCATAGGGAAAGAAAGGTTAGCAACCCTACCCCTTCATCCAATTTCAATAGATCAGCCATTCATGTAATGGGGATTAGACTTCATTAGAGTGATCAACCCAAATTCAAGTCAAGGCCACAAGTGGATACTTACGACAACAGAATATTTCACCAAGTGGACTAAAGTAGTGGCACTTAAGGAGGCAAATGAATCTAATATCTTGGATTTCTATGAAGGGATAGTCACTAGGTTTGGAGTCCTTGCCACTATCATATCAGATAATGTATTGGCATTTCTTAGTACAAAGATCACCAAATGGGTTGTCAAGAATGGTGTATACCTCAACACTTCATCAAACTATTACCCTCAAGGTAATGGCCAAGTAGAGTCCATAAACAAAAACTTACTAAGAATCATCAGAAGGACTCTTGATGAGAATCAGAGAACTTGGCACACAAAGCTCAAATCAGCTCTATGGGATGATAGGATCACACCCAAGAGGTCTACAGGTAGCTCTCCATTCAAGATTGTATATGAAAAGAAGAAGTTATACCTATATCACGTGAGTTTCCGACCCATGGAAATCAGGTATGTAGAGCTAATGGAACTAGAAGAAGCAAGAGAACATGCAATGCAGACTATGGAGAAGGATCAAACATTGATCAAAAAGAGCTTTGACAAGAAAGCTAAGGCTAGGACATTCCAAGTTGGAGACTTGGTACTAAAGTGGGATGTTGATCATGCAAATCCAGGAAAGAATTCCAAGTTCGATGCCATATGGAGTGGCCCATACATGATCACTAAATGAAAAGGTAGCAATGCCTTCCAGATGGCTAAATTGGATGGTGAAGAATTGCATATTCCAATCAATGGGATCTATCTCAAACATTGCTACTAAAAGGAGAATTTCTCACC
Source organism: Taxus wallichiana var. yunnanensis (assembly GCA_018340775.1). Taxonomy (NCBI): domain Eukaryota; kingdom Viridiplantae; phylum Streptophyta; class Pinopsida; order Cupressales; family Taxaceae; genus Taxus; species Taxus wallichiana. The sequence continues at coordinate 370,925,691 of CM031240.1, forward strand.
TTTGTACATATTAGTCTAGGATTTCCAATTTCTCCAAGTGCTTGTGCACACTATTTTTGTTGTTAGAATAGGTTTCATTTCCCTAAGTGTTGGTGCACATGCTCTATTGCTTCTAGTGTATGCTTGTATACAATTCATCTCACTCCCTGGAAGACACTTGCAGCCACAAGAGAATCAAATCAATAGAGTATCCATATCGGAGTAGGTTTGGATGTTTTCATTGCACTCCAATAGATCAGATTTGCAGAAGATCAATGAGGGAAAAGCTTCCAAGTTTCAGGCAATTTTCTACTCTCACAAACCTCGACTTCAAGGTCTTCTTACAAAGGATGAGAGTGCAAGCAATGGAAGGCAATCCTAGATCAGATATGAGACTACCAGGAAGACTCCATGCCCAATGGATTGCTACAGGTAGCTGGCCATATTTCATTTGATAGGTAGATAACCCCGATGAGTCGCCAAATTGTTGTCCAAAATAAGCTCATGCTTAATTTTGGTCAACTAACACCATTCCCCCTTTTAGTGCTTCAATTTGATTTTTTACATATTTTAAGTACTTAAGGATTCCTGAAAGCATCTTCATCAGATAGGAAATTTCTTCCCCTTTCGAAAATATAAAGAAGTCCTTCTAACTCTTCATATTTTGCAAGTTACTGAGGCATGGGGGATTTTTTTGCAAATTTTCCAATTTTGAGCTTGGGGGCCTGGGGATTTTTTTGCAAATTTTCCAATTTCAGGCTTGGGGACTGGGGGATTTTTTACAAATTTTCCAATTTTAGGTTTGGGGGACTAGGGGATTTTTTTTTTGCAAATTTTCCAATTTCGGGCTTGGGGGCCTGGGGATTTTTTTGCAAATTTGCCAATTTCGGGCTTGGGGCCCATTTTGCAAATTTGTATTTTCGCCATTTCTTGTGCAGATTAATGAAAATTTTCAAATGGGCATAACTTTTGATCCGAGTGCTTGAAATTTAACGAACTTTATATCATTGGAAATGTTTCAACATCCTCTATGCCATGGAATCCTAAAATTTCAATTCTTGTAGGGTTGTGTGGGTGAAAAATAGGAAAATGTACTCGTCTCTAAAAAGTGCATTTCCAGGCATCCCAATCACCAATTTTAATACAATATGGTCTGATTTCTTCTCCATCAAGATAGAGTACATTGGGGAATGGATTTTTAGATGTTCCCATGACTTTTCCAGATCATTTAATGAATGTTGTTTGTGGGTGGGAGAAAAATCTGAGTTTATCTTCTTTCTCTCTTCCCTCCACAATTATATATATTGTAAACACTTCTCATTTGAGAGAGGGATATATTCGGGGATGTGGGGAAACTCTATAAACCCTCTCATGGGATCTGTAAATGAAATTGTGTCTTTATTCTACAAATGTAATGGACTATGTATATTCATGGAATAGTAAAATTTGTGTTTGTGGTGTTATCTCAACCCTTGCATTTATTTTATTGTACTCCCTTGCCTCTCTATTGTTGTTGTTCTATTTTTGTGCATATTTCCTTTCATTTACAGGTTTATGATGTTGTGTTTTATGGAGATTTGTTGGTGAATGTAGATTTGGGACTGTGTCACAGCTGTCTAGCCTCTTCCAACTGCATTTTTCTTCTCTACTCTCCCTCAGTAGGATATTCCAGTCCTTTTCTTGGTGCTATCACCTCTTTAGCTTAGGATTTCATTTCTTTTTTGCATCTTCTTAACCCTGTCTCCTTGGCAAGTTAGAGTAGATTTTAGAGTAGATCCTTTGTAAATTGTATGTGTGCACCTGAACAGAGGAATAAGAACTAGCCTTCATCCATAGATCTCACCTTATTGGAAATTCCCACACTTTGGGAGAAACTCTATGTTATGCAATCACACTGGGAGTCTCAACACATCGAGTTGTAGACATTCAGGGGTGCTGTTATTACGCATCAACACCACCTTCATAACATTGTCTTAGGGAAACCTCAAAAACAATGTGAATAGTATCCTTGAAAAAATACCTTTCTAGATAACTCAAAAACATTAGAAAATATATCAATGTTTTCCCGCAAAAAAAAGGTAATGATTAAATTGCTTTTAGTTTTCAATTAATATAGTTTTGGTCATATGTTTGTTTAGTTTTGTTAACTTTTTCTTGTGTGTTTGTTTACTACACATCTATTGTTATCACATATATCATCTATCATTCATCACATATAGCATCATCTACTACATCATATATACAAAAATGCTAAGTTTTACATCATGCATGTATACTAAGCTAATCATCACATATTGTATCATCAATGGGGGCAAGAGGGGTTGCGCATGATCAAAAATCTATCCCCCCACACCAATATCATCTAATATCATCCCAAATGATAGCATCTACCAAAATATCTCATGTACAAAACATGTGATATCATCTAAATCACCCTCGAGAACTATTTTCCACCTAGCACTTATCTCTTCACCCTAGGGAATTTTTATATATTTCTAGGTGCTTCTTGTCTTCTATTTTTATCTAGCGCCATGATTATTTTTAAATAATTATTGTTGGCCCATTTTGTTTCTCTCTAAGGCATTTTATTGCCACCCGACACCCGTTCTCTTTTCCTTGGGGCATTTTCACGTGCTTTTAGGTGATCTTCCATTTCCTAAATTCTTCTAACCGATCAAAAATTTAAAAATTAAAAATCATCCAAAAATTGTAAACACTTGAAAATGGACTAAAATTGGTAAAAATATCATTTGCAGCTGAAATTTGTGTCTCTCACATGGAACTCATCTCGTATCTTGCTTGACGTTTTCACATGTTTTGAAACAATGACTCGCGGATCACCCAACTCTACAATAATTTACAAAAGCTATGTTGCTTACTTCGTTTGTACTCTAGGGCACTATCAGTTGCCTAGTACTATTTTTGTCATGCACATTGCTTTTCCATTGGACCCAAGTGTCCTCCATCATTTCCCTTGCATACACAAATTTCTTGGGGCATCATTTTAAATCCCTTTTCGTTTATCAAAACATAAATGGGATTACAAATCAATAACAAATTATTTGTGAAACTATCTTTTACGTTGTTGGTTTGAATGTGTGTGATTGTACTTATTTCGCTGTTAAGTGAATTTTTTTACTTCTTGTATTGCATTGCATGTCTATGTGTTGCATGGATTGTTATTTTAGCAAGGGACGATTGTTTATATCTTGGATTTTCATGTCATTTTACGCTTCCGTCATATGCTTACATTTTAATAAGGACCAATGATGAGGATTATAAGAAAAATGATGATTACAACTTGTTTATGTAAGCACTAGTTTGTGGATAGCACAATATCCCCTTTTCTTGTTGTTTCCTTGTCTCCTCTTCACACTATTATTTTTTTTGTTCTCTTTTCAATAGTCAATCAAGTTCTTCCATCACCCCATTGACATTCAAGGGGGCATCCTTTAGCTAAATAATTATTTTTCTACCCCTTCAAAATTTTCTACTCCTTTATACTTGTCTACTTTCTTTGAAGTGATGTAGCTTACGCCACCCCAAAGAGGGGAAAATGTAGACACATGTAGTTTGATCAAAGCACTATTATTCCTAATATTGTGCTAACTATTCTCACTCCTCACAAATTAACAACATACCATCAATTAGACCTATCTAACTCCCCTCTTACGACACTCTTTGGTCGTATTCCTCTTGTAAATCAATTAAATAGGCTAATATAGCCTCGTATTGACTAAACCATCTTCTCATTCCCTTCTAGACTACTTCTAATAACTTCCTAGACTATCAATACATTTCATTGGATTGATTAGACCTCTCAAAACCCTTATTCCTCTCTAAATAGGATTAACTAGCCTAGACCTAGGTTAATTACCCTAAACCACCATTAACCTCTTCTAAACCTAGTTAAAACTTACTTTGACTCACTAATCAACTTGTTGAATCCCTTTTAGTCCCACATGCACCAAAATTCCTCCACTTTCCCAAATGGAAAACTATAAATAGCCCAATACCCCCCTCTCATTTCTAAGAACTCTCCTTCTTCCTAACATAAACTATAGCATTTTGCTTAGGGTTTAGAGTTATTTCATTTCTTTCATTGAGCTATTACTTTGCCATTGCACTACACACCAAAAATTGAGTAAATGGGAAGAACCATTGGCCTTGAAGCCATTAATGGTGAGATCCCATTCTCATAATCACATAAATGATTGCTTAGAATCTTCCTAGGTTCATTTTAAAGCTTTCAAGAGTAGATGATTACTAAATATTCTATATTTTCTTGTTTCTTTGAATATTAATGTATGTAGAGTGATGAATCCTTGTTTATCTCTTATATGATGATCCACTGACTAGTTTGTTAAAATCCTTTGGGGTTTATTTAGAGATTATGACCCCATGTCCATGGCTTTTGCAACTTTTCATTAAACACAAGGACTCCCAACTTATTATTAAACAAGTTAATGATGAGTATGAGGTTAAATATGAAAAGATTATTCCATACAAGAAAATGGTTGATTATACAGATTATTTTGAAACAAAAACCAAGGTCACACAATAGGTCAATAGATGTTATGGATACAATTGGGTCTCTATTACACATCCCACCTCATACAAGTAAAATTTCCTTCCTTGTAGAGCATTTACGAGTACCCACATATGATATGCTAGAGTCGTGTTTGGCATGTGAAGTTTTTGGTCCCTTCTCCCTTTGGTATGGCCCTATATTTAGATACCTACAAGAGGAACCTTTTCCCCAAACATTACCCATTCTAAGAAGAGATCTCTTATCGTCGTATAGCCTATTACACCCTCCTAATAGGCACCCTTTATCATCATGGCTACGATAGGAGTCTACTTCATTGTTTGGATGTTATTGAATAAGTCCATGCTATTAAGGAAGTGCACAAAGGTATTTGTTTAGCACATACCAATGGCATGGTCTTGGCTAAGACACTCTTAAGCATGGCTTATTATTGGCCCACAATGGAAGCATACTATTGCAATTTTGTAAAGAAATGTGAGCTATGCCAAAAATATGGCAACTTGATACATGCGCCAACACAATATTTACAACCCATTGTGACACCTTGGCCATTTTCTAAATGGGGCCTGGATCTCATAGGGAAGCTCCATCCTTCTTCTTCAGATGGCCATACCCACATTATTACCACCACCGAATATTTTACTAAATGGGTAGAGGTTGTACCTCTCACTTATGTCATTGGTGCACAAATCTCCAAATTCATCATGAATCACCTCATTTTCCGTTACGGTATCCCTTCCGCCATTTTCACTGATAATGGTAAATCTTTCAAGAATAAAATGGTCAAAGCGTTATGTCAACGCTTCCATATTCAGCTCAAGTGGTCTACCCCCTATTACCCCTAAGGTAATGGACAAGAAGAAGCAACCAATAAAACCTTTGTATGAATCATGGAGAAGATGGTAATTAAGACTTTCTGTAATTGGCGCTTACATATACATCCCTCCCTATGGGCGTATTGAACCTCCATCTGCATTCGTACTGGTGTGACCACATATTCATTACTCTATGGAACTGAATCCATCATACCATTAGAAGTGAAGCTTCCCTCTCTTAGAATATATCTCTGGAACTATCTTGATAAGGACAAAGACTATAGAGTTGCTCACTAACGAGCTAGAGTTGTTGGATGAAAGGTGTATGAGAGCAATTAACCACCTAAAGGTTTACAAGAAACAAGTATCAAGAGGATATAACAAGGCAATCATCCATCATGAATTTGACTTAGGTGATCTAGTTCTAAAAGAAAATCAGAAAATAATTGTCAAGGAAGAGAAAAGAAAACTAAATTTGAGGCTAACTAGTTAGGGCATTATGTGGTGATTGCTAAATATGGATCAACAACTTATAAAATGGCATACTCGAGATCTTTGAGGAGCTTCAAAACCTATGAATGCCATGCATATCAAGAGGTACTATGCTTAAGCATGGCACAAATATAAGAAAATACCTAAAAAGTATAAAAACAAAGAAAAAACAAGCAAAACATAAGAAAATCAAGAAAATAGTAAAGAAAAAATAGGTCGTCCACATGTGAAAACCACACAATTATGGCGCATTGAGAAAGTCTTTGGGTGAAAACCAATCTTTGAAACTTAAGGATGATTCATTGGTCACAATCTACTCTTACATCTACACGGGTAACTCTCACCGCTATGTAGAATTGGTTTCCCTTGATAGGTCTAGGAAACCTACCGACTCTAGATTTGCCAGATCGTGATCTCGCTTATTTGTTCTTATATCTACATGATGGAGTTACCTTCATATATTCCCATCTAATGCTGGGGTACCTTCATATTCCAAATTCTTGAACATATACATGAGAAATTCTACCTTTGTATATTTCCACATCATGTTGGGGACATCCACGCTTATTTTTCCTTATACATAGCTTCGTAAAACTTTCAAAATAAAAAAATATATTCAAATATGTTAGAAAAATCTTAACAATCAAATATGTTTCTAAGAACCTCTAAAAATCTAAAATCATCCTACAAAACATTGTTCTTTGGTTCTTTCTTGTTCTCGTCATCAGCGACTCGTGGATCATCTTGATCTACCTCCATCAACAAAAGCTAGGTTGCTTACTTCATCTGTACTTTGGGGCACAACAAGTTTTCTACTACTATTTTGTAGTACACATTACTAATTCATCTAACCGAAGTGTCCTTTGTTATTCCCCTTGCATGTACAATTTTCTTGGGGCACCATCATTAATCGTTATCATTAATTCGAATAGGTTAGAATTGAAGCTTGATAACAAAAACATTACATTATGTTTCTCTGTTAGGTTAGCTTGTTTACTTTCTCATATTGCATTGCATTATGTATGTTGCATGGAGTTAGGCATCTTTTACTTTCTTGTATTTCATTGCATTTTGTATGTTGTATGGAGTTAGTGTTTTTAACAATAGACATTTGTTTGTATATGGCTTTTCATTTCATACTACACTTTTGTTAATTCTTTTTAATAAGGACCAATGATGAAGATTACTAGGAATATGATGAATATAATTGTTTATATAGCAATGCCTTGTAAATAGATCAAAGTCCCTTTTCTTGTTATTTTCTCTTCTATATCCCTTTTCTTTGCAATCTTCTTGCTTCAATCCTCATTTTTTCGATCGTCGATCGCATTCCTCCATCACCCCATCGACACTCAAGGGAGAATTCTTCATCCTACTAATTTTTATTCTACCCCTTTAAAGTTTTCTACTTGTTTATGCTTTTCTACTTTCTTTGAAGTGATGTCATGCACGTCACCTCAAAGAGGGGAAAATCTAGACACCTTTAAATTTGTCTACATGATATTATTTCTAAGATCATCCTAACTATCCTAGTCTTGTGTTAATTTACTACACAACACTAGTAAAACACCCTTTCCAACCACTTCTAAACCCCTAAACCCGATAATCCTTCTCTAACCAGCTTCTATAAGATTATTTTCCCTTTAATTAATCTTGTTTAGGTTAATTAACCCCATTGTTGACTTTCTAAAAGAATTTGGATTTCTAAAAAATATCTCACCTTTCCAAATAGCCACTTACATTTCCAAATCCAATTCCCACTTCCCAATGGGATTTTCTAAAAATAAACTTTTGAATCCTTTTTAGTCCCACATGCATCCAAAACATCCTTTTCTAAAATTAAAAAAACTATAAATAGAGGGATATCGTTCCCACCTTTTCCCAATAACTATCTCTCTCTCATTTCTGATTTAGGTGATGCTTAGGTATTTTAGAGTCATTCCATAGTTTATTTGAGCTATTTAATTTTTATTTTCTAATCCTTTTAAAGCTTTAGGTAAATGGGAGAAGCCATTAATGGTAAGCTTCCATTCTTAAGATTTTGAAATATCAATAAACACAAAACTGATTGCCAACGCTTTAATAGACTCACTTATAGATAGCTTTCATCGAGTAGAGAACTAATATAGTCATGTTTAGAGGTTGATTGTTTGTTTCAAGCTTTATATATGCATGAAAATAGGTATCTCTTTCTTATCTCTAATCTGATGGTGATTTGAGTTGTTTGTTCCAAATATTTTGGGTTTTTTTAGAGATTCTTACCCCATATTCATAGCTTTAACAAAATTTTCATTGCACACACAAATAAGAAATATAAAACTCCTGATCCAGGAGGTGGCACTTTATGTGATATGTATGATTAGAAGAAGAGTTAAATGTCTAATTGTAACGTTGTTGAGATTCATTATTAAAGAGGTTGATTTTTCCCTTTTCATTGGTCAGGGAAGAGCTAGTAGACTCTAAAAACTCTAGTTTATTGTCATCAATTAGATCTTGGATGATTGTACGGAGTTTGAGACATCTATTTGTAGAATTTCCTATGCATCGATGATAATCACAATGGAAGTTCTCATTGTAGTTCCTACCTTTTGGTCATGATGGGTCTAACTCGAGTGGTGGGGGAAGGGTAATAAGATTACTCTCAAGAAGTTATTTCAATATGAGATGTGGATCCATTGGAAAGTTACTAGATGTGTGTTGAGGTTATTGTTATTGAACCTCTTAAGTAGGAATGATTTGCATTGGCAGTGATTTTAGTGTCGGTTGGATTAGTGGAAAATGGTTTGGATGGCGTATTGTTTGGAAAACAAGTAGTGGATGAAGCCTTCTCTTGATACTTAGGCTTTCCTATGGATTGGAGTTTGGTCTCATGCAATTTAAGATTATGACAAAGCTGATCGAACAATGGAGAGGTTTCAAAGAGAACACTGTCTTGGAGAGGTGGTAAAAGACTCTAACTGAACAAGTCCTGAAGCTCAGATTCCACAAGAACATTTTTCATATTAGCTATATTGTTCTTATACCTAAAAATGTAATTAGTGAGGTGTTCATTTGATCCCTGTTTAAGTTATGCTAGCTAAGTGTAAGAGATCTTAGAGCTGATATTGATGAAGAAATGAGTAAGAAAATCATCAGGAAGATGTGTGAACGAATTTACCAAGTGGAAAGGTAGGTTGTACAACCAACTCTTTGCATAATCATGGAGGCTTCAGGGAAATAGTTTAGAATGAGAAGAATATGATCATCAACGAAATCAAGACAAGTGACATGAAATTCTCTAAAATGTTCATGTGGGTCATCATGCCCATTGAAAATGGGAAGCTTAGGGGCTGACAAAGATAGGAGGAAACATATAAGCAACGATAATAGGTGTGAATGTCAATATGTAGTATTAAATTAGAATCTAAAGATTATGATGCATACGCAAGGTGGCCTCTTGTAATTTATGAATTTGATCTTGAAGGTTGTGATCAAGAGAAGTTAATTATTGATTTCCAATGAGAGGAAACCTACATGATGTGAGAAACCAAGGGTGGCATAAAATGATTGGTAGGAGTAGTAACAGAAATGGGAATAATAGAAATAGGTGGAAGAGTAGAAGCGAGTGGTTGAGTAGCAACAAAAGTGGGTATGGTCATGGAAGCATTGAGTTCCACCAAATTAGTAGCTTCCTCATGAGCCACATGTAAAATTAAGTATAGATCTTGTGGATGTGCAACAATATGATCATTAATGGCCTTAAGATGTTCTTCAATAAAATAAGTATGAGAGTGAGCCATGGAAAAGGAGAATAAACCCTAGAATGATAAGGTATGAATAAATAATGTAGAAGTGTGAATGATCAATTCAGGTTCACCAAAATGATTAATTAAATATGAAAAATATGTGTAGTTAATCTAATCTATAATGACATGTAAATGCAGTAAATGACTATCGACATGACACAAACAACACTGAAAATGGAAATGTCAAAGCTTAGAGTACAAAGAGATTTAGAATGAACTCGGATAATTGGAGAAGCTTGTTAGACTACATCACAAAAATGACTGGAGAAACATGAAACATGAAATCGAGTAGAGATCCTGAAAAGGATGGATTTGGGTTGATTAGGTGGACCAGAGTACCCAAAGAGGGACTGGGGCACCTACGGGAACTCTGGTGTATAGAATCGGCACCCTGGTCTATGTAACATATCTGAAACTGAGTTTCACAGGTTTGGTAGGTAGTCTAAAACCCTCACTACGTGTCCCATCGATTCATTTATCTTTGTGCAGGACTTTGTTGATAAGCCAAGATGTATAGAAGACTTGCAAAAATCAAAAAGGAGTATCAAAACCCTAAACAAAAGAATCCAAATGAATGGTTCGGTGACCTCGGCTACCACAACAGTGAGCTTACTAATTGAGCGCTATACTACATTTCAAAACCAAATGTAATTCGGTGTCATGCGTGCATCATGTGCCCTAAGAGCTCTTGTACAATTGCACTTTGTGAATTAGTGACAAATAAATGTGTAGAAAATTTGTAAGAATGTGTGCATGTAATAGAATATAATCCCTCCCCTATGCTTGTGTGATGCGGCTAAACCAACCTTGTCCTTATGATGGAGCTAGTCGATGTAAATGATCTCCAAATGGATGCAACTCTAGATGGATGATATCGGTGACTAGTGTTTGGTCCCTCATTATGGTCTCATAACTTTATATGTATAAGGTTCTCTTGATCTAATTTCTTAATGAACCTCAAAATGGCCAACCACCAAAAATATAAAGACCTCGAACAACTAGAAAGAGCCCAAAAAGTGGCGGGAAAGTTCAAAATGGATCGGGCGCCCCTAGTGGGACAGGAGCCCAAATCGAGGCTAAAATAATGCAAAGTGACAAAATTTGATTGGGCATGTGGGTGTAAAAGGTCGGGAATGATGAAATAAAATAAGAGAAGATGGCCAAAAGATGGGGGTTAATTAGTACTTTCTTCACTCAAAAACCTTCTAAATAGTAGTATGAGACCAAGACTAAATAATATCTAAAGCACATGATTTGTGTCTACACATATCCATAAAATTGAATCGAGAATTAACATATGTTGAAATCACATTCATGAACTGAAATGAAATCATCATCACTACAAATTATCATCTAATGCAATAACAATATAACAATGAACATTTGAATATACTATGACATTATATGACATTTGTTTCATATGAACATAATCAAAATTAATTAATCATTACATGTACATGACAATTCATGGTGTATCATTCTGCTAATCTACACACCAAAGTATCATCGTCATCATCCATACACAAATAAGTAAGATGATCATACAACAATATCTCACAAAATTTCATGCTAAAAGGAAACATAGTATGTAGTGGAAGTTTGAAAACCATAGTCCACATCATCAAGATAGAATAAATTTTTTTATGACAACATAAAGCATAAATGATAGTGATCTTAATAAGACTAACATCAAAATCACACTACTCTAAATATTGAGTATCCGAAGGAAAGTGTCTCATAAGAAATATAACTATCAAAATTGTGTCTAGAGAAAAGTACTTAAAAGTGGAATGGAAGTTACTACATGCACCTTATTCAATTAGCAATCATGTGTCTCTAGGTCACACTTGTTACTCATTATTGATTTGAATGAAATTCCTACATTTTTAATATAAAACACATGTTCATCCATGTAGTAGCTTTCTCCAACATACAATTTTAAATTTTCACCTTATCGAATAATTTGTTAGTTTTATCATGGACAATCCAATTGGATAGATTTTTTCTAAGTTGTCGAATTTTTCCTTTAATATCTAAATAATCCATTTTTACAATTAATAGGTTAACTTGGTTGTCCTAGATTTAATTGAGCAAGAAAACCTTTCACGATAATAATATTTAAATGCATACTTACTTTACCCATTCTAAGAGGCTTCTTATCGCACGTTCTTATGTTCGCTACATCATCAAAACAAGCCTTTGAATTACTAAATTACTCTCTTGAGGACATCAACCAATTCTAAGTTTGGATACATCCTATACGACTACTCAAGGCAATTTTGGAAAGCTACATCATACACCAATTCGAAGTTTACCAAGTGTTGAAGGTCCTTTTAGGGTATGTAACTTTTATAAAACATATTGTTATGGACATCTTGTATAGATTCACTAGCTAGGAAAATATTAGGCCATTTGATGCCTCTTTGAAGTATAGTTAGGGAACCATTGGGTGGGAGGAAACACAATACAATTGGACTAACCCATTTTTAGGTCTTTGAAGAGGAAAGATAAAGTATTCAAGGAAACAGAGTAATATGTTTCAAACCTATGGTTATAAATTTACAAACACATGAAGCGAAGTTACAAATAAATAGGATCATGGTACTTGTGGTGAGATTTAACCAAAACCTACATAGGACAAAAGTGTCCATAAAGGATGAATTCGTTAGAGTGACTTGCCACATGCATGCAATTTTTACTTCCCTTTAATTCGTACTCAAATTTTAGGATAACTCAACAACACTCTGCGAACATATTTACACACTTTCAAATCATCATTGCTATGTATCAATGATAAATATGTGTAATATCTTCTTACCCTAAAGAGCCACACTTCATTTATCTACCATTCAAGAGATTATAATAATTGGAATACATGTATCATTAAAATAGATGATTTATTAGTATTTTCAACATTGTATATATAATTATAATACATATTTACCTGTAGTAATTAATCATAAATTAGATTCAACCTCGTTTCAAATTTACAAAATGGTTACAACAAAAAAAGCGGTCATTTAGTATATTCTAACTAATATGTGTAAAAACCTATCTCAAAAGCTAACAATAATAACTAAAATGACAACACACAGTAGCGACTTTTTAGTAAATGCAAACCTCCTCTTTTCCCTCAATATTGACTTAAAGCTCAAGTAGGTTTAACATTTTCTATCACAAAACGCATTCAATCATGGAAGCTCACAATAGTCATAATTGTTTTTTTCTCTCGAGTCATATGAGTTGGACAAGAGCTTTACAATGGACGTGACATCGTGAATTGATAAGAGTCATTTGCTTTTATTTCGAAATAAAGTAGCGAGAGGAAGTGTGTGTTAAAATAAAGGAGGAACAATCATGTTTCTTGACCATGCACATAAAGTGACAATAAAAAGTGACCATACAATCCAGTGAGATCATCATGTAATTCAAAAGCAAAGTGGTGAAAGTGATTGATGGCCCGGACAATTATGTAATTACCTTTCATACCCTCTTTCGATTCCCTGGTAAGGAGGAGCAATTTACCTCTTTCCTTAAAACCTCCTAATTACTGATAAAACAAACAAATATTGTGGAACGGTCAATGTTTACGTTTTACAGCATTGTTAATTATTTGTCTTATAAGAAAACATTTCAACACTTATCGCAATCAAAATTAATTAGTGGGGACAAGTATTGTCATGCATGTGAGGAATAGTTTTAAACAATGATGTGCCCGTCTTGTCACACATTTATTCCAATCGCTTTTGTCTTAAAGGAAAGAGAGGGGCACTAAATTTATTGACAAGTTTGGCCTGCCTTTATTCCCCTATATTATTATAAATTATAATAGTCATTATGTGAGATAGTGTTAATTGATCTGGACAACGAGCTCGATTCATTACATAATTCCAAAGCAGATTCCTTTCTTCCTGCATCTCTATATATCTATTCATAATATATTATACGTTTGTCTCATTATTACACTTGATTCAGAACTAGCTTTTCATTTAGTGGCAGTATTCATATTATAAACAAAATATTAAACATTAGCAAATACCTTGAAAATGTCATTTTGAAATTGTTATGATTAAAAATAAATTCCTATTAATAACATTTGAAGGTGGTATATATATCCATTACCAACTTGAGCATAATTTTGATGAACAGTGTGATTGTGAAAACTATTCATCAAAGCAATGTATTTTAGTACAATACTAATTTCAAGAATGTTCTCACTAAGAAAAATTATTATACCACCTAATTGAAAGACAATTGATTGAAACAACATAGTTCAATATGATTATAACTTTACGTCGTTGATTAAGCATTGAAGTGAAATTGTCACTTCTCTCTTTATAGTGACAATAGTCCAAAATATAATACCATCTAATTGGAAGATAAATGATTGAAACAACATAGTCAATATGATTATAAATTTATGTTGTTGATTAAGCATTGAACCAAAATTGTCACTTCTCTCTTTATAGTGACAATTTGATTTTCTAGGGATAAAAGCATATATAACCTGATCTTCAATATCCAAACAATTTTCATTCCATGAAAGCTATATTAAAATATTGTACCCAACCTTATTTTAATAAAAATTATTGAACAATAAAGATGTTAGGACAATCCTTTTTTTTTATTATGAGTAAAAGAGGGTTGAGGGGACCGTACCCACACAATAGTGAGCTCCTATACTGAGAGAAGATGTTCAATGCCACAACAAACAAAATAGTAACATAGTTTGACAAAAGTATAAGAATACAAATAACATATAAACTAATAACATATAAGACCGGTGATTCAACAACAAAACACGTAGCAATCCAATAACCATTGTCACTCATCAATTTTGTCAATACTTGCCAACAAAGTGGCCCAGTCTTTAGCCAGAGTCTCAATAGAAGTACCCAAATTTGCTAGTTAGACTCAAACAACCCAATCTTCCTTTTCTTCAAGGTCTCCTATTCTTCACACTTCTTGTAAGCGTTGGCAATATGGGCCAAGATATGAAGATGTTGGATGGTAGTCTTGACATGCAGAATGCTCCAATTTTTAAAATTTTGAAACAAGGTCTTCAGCTGTTCCACATCACTATCCATCCCCTTACATTTCTCCTTGAGAATCTCCACACTATCATTGCTAAGAATTTGTGCCACATCTTCAACTTTAGTTTTCATGGAATGCCAATCGTTGAGAATGAATTGAATCATTCTTTTGGTGAGTCTGGTGTCACTCTTAAGGTTCTTAAAATCTTCAAGCACTTCTTTACCCCGAATGTCAATTTGCGAACTTTCATCCACGAATATAAACATTAACCCTTTTCATAGACTAGTTGATTTCTCCCTTATCATTCTTCTCCACAACAATTTGCTTAGCCTCATGTTGGTTTAGAACCCGTAAACCATGTACCGCTTCCACAACCTCTTCGTCTTCATCTTCCCCTTCACTTAATGTAGGGTTTTCATTGGACTTTTCCACCTCTTCTAAGTTAATATCCTCAACATTGCTGTATTCACCCAAGGCTTGCAACAGAGGATCACACCCTTTACATTCTTATCCATATTGGTCGCAGATCTTCTCACAATCACCATAATTAACCCTTGATGTAAGGGAACACTTATTTTACCTTTCTTGAATTGGTCCAAGGTAGCATAGAGGGATCGAAGCATGTAGTTAGGGAAGTTGTAGCTATGGCCATGCCTTAGGAAATTTAACATTGGGAGATGGTATGCAAAAATGCATTTGTGATGGCCTTTCAGGGTTACATATTGGATTAAATTTAGTGCAACCTCATTGAATGGAATAGGCAGGGAGTCTCTTAAAAAACCAGCAAAATGGTTGGTTAGTTTCTCCTTACCTCTTAGAAAGAGTTTTAGTTCTTCCATGTTGTCCTTATTAGGCTTATAGATTTCCCTTCCTTCTTTTTATATTCCCATAACATAGGCCTCGTGTCAATTGAGATATCAATCTTCACGCCTCTTAAAACAACATAACATCTTGTCCACTTTTTGCAGGAATCCATGCGGCAGTGAAAACTTTGTTGATTTTTTCATTGTGGCTATCAAAGATCATGAAGATAGAATATACACCTTATATTAAAATATGAAGATAAATTAAAATGATAAACTTATACAATAATAGTAGTATTAACAAAAATTAGCTCAAAAGCTGAATAGAAATATGACATACTCACAATATCAAAAATTCACATGATTTATCCGAGGGAAAAAATTTCGATTGAAAAACCCAAACAAAATTGTATTTTGTTAACTAAACCATTTATAATAGAATAAAACCTCATAATTTTATATACTTGTCCATCCACTAGACCCAAAATTACTAAATAGTAAGTAGTTCATGCTCTTTTCACAAGTACTAGATAATAAAGCTGTATTAGACCCAAATGTTTCGCCCTAATAATGTTAAATCAAATATATATATGATTCCCTTATTTGAATATTGTCAATAAATATTAAAAATCTAACCAAAAGTGATAAAAGAGACTCTAGGAAAGATACCAAATGATGTGGAAATTCAAAATCAATATAAGGAAGGAAATGGTAAAACTTGCGTAGGGGACAATATTGCCTAAGGCACTCCTCTTCCTAATGAGCAGTCGTCTCGAGGTGCTTAGAAGATATAATGGTCAATACAGATTTGGGTCACATTTCGTCTAGTGTTCAAAAGTAAAGTGATCATTCTAGAAAAAGTAAATAATAAGAGTGTGGGAAAGATAAAAGTAATGAAAGAGTAAAATAAGTATTGTTAATGTCTAGTATTCTTGCTTAGGAATTATGTCAACATTAGAGGTTTCTGAGACTTCATTCAATGAATTAGGGCCATGATCAGCATATCTCTCTACAATTTGAAGAAAATTGTAAGGATGAAAATATCAAGTTCAATGGCAGATACTTCAACATTTCAGAGTAATTTATCTCCTTCATCATGGGCTTGAGTATGGAGGGAAACAAGTTCTTTCGTAATAAGTTTGATAAGGAGGTGAGGAAAATATTTTCTTAGACGATGGGGAAAAATTGAAATAAAACGTGAAGGAATCATCTTCTCCTCTATTCTTGACCTTTTAATGAATTTTCTCACATGATGGTTTGTTACATAACACTTGAAGGTAGGTTCTCCACTCTTCCTCTGCACCATTTGGTTCTTCTTAATCACTTCAGGTGTGAAGCAAAGGTCATTTTTCCATATTACATTTTGCACTCTTTGGAAAAAATTGTTTTAGAGGTTCAAGGTCATAAGAGAGTTCTACCACTCCATCAAGGAGTCATCTTCCTTATCCATCAATTTATCCTTGATGTAGTGGAAAATGACCTAGGCCCTCCTTTAGCTCCTCCACCTCCCCAGCAGCCTCGTATTAGATCTAAGAATCCACTCTTTTGTGACCCTATTTCTAAACCTCCTCCTAAGAAGATTCTTAGAAACAAGAAAGATAAGGAGATAATTGGTGAAAAAAGCCTTCTAGAGATCATCCATGTTAGTCCTAGTGCTCAGGTCACCCCTTCTGTTCTTGAAAATTTTAAACAACAAGTTGATGCTTTGAAGTCTATTGAAGATAATGTAGATTTTCTCCTTAAGACTGGTAGCAAGACCACAAACCCTGCCTCCATTACCAGCCTTCAAGAGGAAGTAAAATCACTCTCTAGTCAAGTCAGAGTACTTGAAGAAAAATATAACAATCAATTGGCCATTCACAGAGCAGTTCTTGATCTCCTCTAGGTTCATATTAACCAGATTTGTGATGTTAGTGGGATTCTTGCATCAGCTTGGAAGAATGGGAGGATCACTAAGAAGTTCGTCAAAGAGACCAATCGAGACCCTAATATCGGGAAAACGATGAATATTTATAAGGAACTTATGGTAGCACTTAAGGTATATTAAAAAAATGTGAATTAGTGTCTTTTTGCCTAGGTGTTCTTTGTGCAGCTATTGTAGTGCTATTTTTGAGCTGTTGTTTTGTTGTTGTTAGTCTATTATTGGGCTTCTTGTAGGTAGTTGGTCCCTACCTTAGTACTCTTATAGTTTTATCTAGCTTTTTGGATTTTTGTTGGGGTGTGGCCCCCACGTATCAAAAAACCACTTTGTTCTCTCATGTATATCTTGGTTATTGAGCCTTTTGGTTGTACTTCAGGGTATGGTCCCTTCAAAACCATTTATCTTTAATAAAAAAATTATGTACATCATAAAATACTTAGAGGCATGATGTAAGTTGAAAGTGCATGATTTCATGACTACATTTTCCCACACTTTATGTTGCTGAATTAATATTCAATAGAATAAAGTAGTTAAGAAGAGTGTTGTTTGCATCAAGTTAAAGGGAGTGGTAAGCGATAGCATGTTGAATGAGAAATATGGTTGATACTACGCCAAGTGGAGATTAAGAAATGGGTATCATGGAATCTATAAGAGGATGAAGATCCTAGGGTTTATCTTACATGTGTAGTAGAAGTGATGCATGTATATGTTCTTCAAATATTGTCTTTTTAGACACCATTATGATTGATATTATTCCTTGTTCTATTTTTGTGATGCCCTTCTTGTCGGATAAAGGTAAGACGTATAAAAGAAACTAAGTATTGTCAAACATCATGATAAATTAAATTGAACTTTAACTTAGTACATGTCAAAATGAAAATTTGTATTGAAAAACACGTGAATCAAGGGTATAATACAATTTTTTTCCATGAAAGAAGAGATATAATTGATATTATATGTTTTATTCCTTAGAGATGGTTGGGATAGTACTAAGGATTTCAGCATCTTGTCACCAAACTTCAGATTTAAGGGTCATGTCACTAAATTTTGGATTTGGGCATCATGTCACCAAACTTTTTATTTGATTTTCATGTCACTAAATTTTTGATTTGGGCATCCTTTCGCCAAGGAAAGAGTATTGGAAGAGTGGTCAACTTTTCTCGTGAGCAGTTAATGCTTCCCCATGGATGAGTTCCATTGTAGATTGTCACAAACGCAATAGAAAATGGTCACCAAAACATATGGAGTAATTAGTTTTATTGTAATAAAGTGTATAATGTGCCACTGATTTTGTTCCTATTGTTCTTGATAGTAACTTGTAAACGAGCTTGTGTTGATGGAAATTGGAATTAATTTAATAGAGAACCTACTTATTTTGTACTATAATTATTTTTACCCCCGGGATAGGAACTCCTAGGTGGGAAACTAGCAATTCTATCCAGGACTAATTTTAGTCTCAATTATGATTTTGAACATGTTTATTTTTTTTTGTATACCATAATTTTTCTATGTATCTAGTCTCTTAAATGTTGAGAGGGGAAAATATTCACCTAATTATTGTACCCTCTCATTTGGGGTGAGTGAGATTAAATAAGGTTAACATTTCACAAATGAGGAAAGCTAAAATAATTTTTCACATATGAAGTGGAACTTCTATATGAGGAATAGGGAATACACATAGTAACAACCATAATGTAGGAAAACTATTGGAAAAAGGATATCCAAAAAATTTATTCACAAAAGGGTATACATGATGTAATGGAAACAATTCACAAAACATAGTAACATTTCAAAAGAAATAATGAATAGATGGGTCAATACATGTGACATTGTTAGATATGTGCTAATAAATTTAAATTTTTGATCCCTTTATGGTGTGGTTTTTACCTCAATTATTAAAGTGGTTGTGGGGAGCTTTCCCCCACTATTGTTGTAGGGGTCCAGGGGTAGATGTGACATGTTATGTAGCCCCTAGAAAGGTTTCGGGCGGATCCCTAAAGAAAAAATTAAAGAGTCAATCCCTCGTTTCAAGATAGACGAATTCAACCCAATTCTATTTTTAGGAAGGAAAATCCCGATGGTGTTTTCCACTCTATTTTTAGGAGGTGGAATCCTAAGCGTACTTCGCAAATAGGTGTAAATATTGTTGTGGAGATCTAAAGTTTCTCATAACGAGTTGACACGTAATTTTTTCATCTTGATTTAATAAAGCTTTGATATCTTCAACCTTGGATGTTTCCCTAAGCACTTAGTTGGTGTTTTACCACATAATATGGTGCTCGTCTCTTGCATGTTTGGTAGTTTGTAAATTTTATTTTTCTCTATCTCTGTAAACTAGTATTTTGTTATTATATCTTATGCGTACTCATTGTTGCATAATCTATAGTTTCTTAACAAGAAAAACTCAAGATGTAACAAGATAATTGAAGCCTTCACGATGATATAAGAAAATAATAAATAAATATAGGGCATAGCCTACAAATAATAAAAATCAAGACATAAGCATTGAAAATAATATTTAACTAAATCATAGCACTATGATAGGAAGTAGTTCTCAATACAAATGCTACAAATGTAGAACTTGTTAGCATCTTAGAAATATTGATGGTATGCCATAATCTATATATCATGAAATGGGATTGAAATTACTAGATGTTGCAATGATACAACTTTAACATAGGAAAATGGGAAAGGTAGATTATAAATATCACATTTTCTAGGCCTCATGATATTTTTCACACTTTGATTGATGTGAAAGTTGATTTATTTACCTTGTAATGAGCATCCTCCTCCTCATTGATTATGATGAATTCTCAACCAGAAATCCTGTAATTTCTATAGGATCATTGGCCATAGAGAATATTTTTGTATGCACTCTATGATAGACTTTGGTTTCTTAAGGACGAGATAGTTTATAGATCACATTCTCCGGTGACGTGATGCCACACACCAAAATATGTTACTTTCACTACCTCTCGTCCTCCTAAGTTTATCTTGTCTCCTCCTCCCTCGTTTCGACTATGTATGAGATGTTTCCCCACTTCTCTCTGATCAATCTATACCTAATTGGGTTCCAAAATAGTAACACGTGCCATTATATGATTGTTATCCTCTTAGTGTTTCTAGGATCATTTTGGGTTTGTCATTCAAGTACATACATACTTGATACTTGAGTACTGAACCACTTGTGCATATACATCACTTTATTTCTTGTTAGATATTATATGTTCTTTAGTGCTACATGCTTACATTATTCTATAGTTGTATGTCATTATGCCTATTATTATACTTGATTAGTTCTTTATCATAACCTACCATAATTTTGAATCAACAATCATGTTAATTATGCGCCTATTCTTCTATCTATTATAGTTTCATCATGATATCATATTCTCACACACATGATATGTTTTCCTATATTCTACATTATGAACACATCTTTTGTATGTTACCACATCAAATTTGTATACTTATATAATCATCACATCAACAATGTATACCATATCAAATAAAAATTAAATACTCAACTTATAATACAACAAAAATCCACATCATCAAGTCAAAGATGTTCTCATATATATATATATATATATATATATATATATATATATATATATATATCGAAAATTTCATAATACATAATAAAGAACACCCATTGTGAAATATATCATATATCCTCCTCAGTATTAGTGGATGTTCCTATCGCATCTATAGAACTCAATGCCTTACCACTAGATTTTTTTTTGTACTTGGGAAATATTTTCATGTCTCTTGGTTTTTAGTGACGTTGCCTCGACCACTACCTTCGCATATTGGCCATGGAGCTCCATATATCTCTCAAACATGATTTGAGCTAGGATACCTCCTCTTATTTTCTCTCTCCCGTACTATCTTTTCCCCTGCCTCATCTCACTCGACTACAATAATGTACATGCGAGATGTAGCCAATTTCATGGGATTAAATAAATGTGTATGCTCCTAGAAATGTGACCTACTCTCTCCAATATCCCTCCACCTATGAAAATATCTAGGGGTATGTTGTGATTAAACTTACATATCAACATATTTACAATCAACCTCCAATACTAATCACCTAAAAAACCAAGATATTCGTATATACTTCTTATAAAAAGAAAACAAATGTATCAATAATAAAAATATATTCATTTATACTTATGTCATGTCACCCTCTCTACCACATCCTCCCTAAGGGAATGTGTTTTCCATCCTACTACCTCTCCTCCTACTTCATTTTCCCCTTGTAGACCTATATATGCATCAATACCACTAAAAATAGTAGCACCCAATGGTGCTCATCCAACCATCTATAATCTAGGGTACAACCCGTAAGATCTACTCAAATCACTACTATATCTATATCAATATCATCTACATCTAGTGGTTGTAACTAGGCTCCTATATTCCTTAGTATTGCACATGTTCTCCTCACATCCTAAATTGATCAATTTTGTACATATTACTCCATATGTAAATATTTTTCTATACTAAAAACTGTGATACACACTTACTAGAATAACTTGGGAATGACTACAAATTTATCCTCCTACTACATAATACATTGGATGCATCATAACTCAACTTGATACTCAGCCAAACCTCCATAGTCCCTATAAGGTCACCAAATCATGACTTTGAGCCTGATCCTATAAAAATGGACCTATATGTCATGGAATCAAATCTAGGACCCCTCGCCCTAACCCATCTAGCTGAAATAGTCATAGGTCATGCCCAATCCACCCACGAAACACTAAATGTCCTCACCATAGAAATATTCTCATAAGCCCATCCATGTAGTAGTGTAGTAGCATTAATTCCTCCACTATGATCCTCATGTGAAAATCTATACAAGTATCTTTACAAGTGCGGCACCACACAACGGCTCCAAGCATATCAAGTCCCATGTTTATAAATACTAAAAAAATATATCATACATCTTATATGATATGGATACACCTACCCTTACATAGCAACAAACACAACCAATATGAGTGAAATAAACTTATCCGGTCATGTAAAACCTAATATCACTATGTCATCTAGGGTAATTAATGACTTTATTTGTGCACGAGACCCTATAAAATAATGTCACCTAGCTCTCTTCTCTATCTATGTATCACCTAAGGGAATACCATGTACTTGATGTTCTATACTTTATAACCATAATATTCTATATTCATCCTAAAGGTTCACTTTATCAACTCTCTATTAGGAAACCAAAAGTACTAGTGTATGCACACCATCTCCTCCAGTGTAGTCATCAAGCAAATATTATGGGGAGTTTCCCCAATCTCATAATATGTCATAACATGGCATGATTAAATATATCCCACTCATTCTCCTCTAGACCTAGTGCCGATAATATATACAAATATCTCCTGCACAAAAATGTGACAATTTATTTCTCTCTACACAAAAAACAAGCACAATAATCCAAAATTAGCATCGAAACACATACAAAAAATGTAAACACATCATAATAAACATTTGTAGCTTTCGGAAATAACCACCCAACACCTTGGAAGGTACCGGTGAGAACTTGGACACTAGCACCCAAAACTAGGTGGTACCTTCAAATGGACAAAATCAGCCCTGTTGGCTCCATCTTAGACATAAACGTCCAAATTCACAATAATTAAGAAACAAAAAATACAACTAAAAAATTCTATGTTAATGCCTACACTACTTCAAAAACACAATACTCACTAGCTTATTTGTTTTCTAATTGAACAATGCCTCTATAATTCTCTTAAACATCGACAAAATAGCCTCTCATGCTCACAACATCCTCACAATCCAGATCTCAATTCACACTAAGTCAACAAAAAAATGAAATTATTATTCACTTTTTAAACCTTACTATTTATAATAAATCATGTTATTGTTATGATTACTATGTTACGATATTGCTTCTTATGGCACCCAATTCAATGATAATGTTTCCTTTGTATCTTGAGCCTTTTTGTATTTTTTGGTGTCTTCGGTAGCCCTAGAACCATATATTTTATTTTTATCTCATTACACATTGACTACCACACTTCGTATACTTTCTTACAAGAGACACTTATATCTCACTAGTCACTACTCATTCTAGAAGATTGTGGTTTCTCTTGACACAAGTACTCTAATTTCTTCTATCTCATGGCTCATCATCTTACTTCTCACTCTTTTTGTAAGGTGGGAAAATATATGGGGATATCCTATTACCCCTCTTAGAGAAATTTGAGAAAATTCCAATGGAATACACACATCACATGCTACCAATGGTGTTTTCAATCAATCACAAAAGAAAATTAAAATCCTATAAAAATTCCTTACTCTAAAGAATGAAGATTGAATTTATTCCAAGTAAAAAATTTCTCGATTCTTGCAATTTCACATATTCTCACAACTTTTCCCTCAAATGACCTAATCTTGGGGAAATTCAACATTTCAAAACATATTCAATCAAATAATATACTTCAAATCAATACAAATTATTCCAATTACATTCCAATAAGTATCAATCATTCTCCCAAATGTCCTCACTTGGGATCCAATCAAGCCAAGCACTATATCTATTCTACCAAGTTTACACTCTTAAAATATTAAAGAGGGGAAAGCGAGATGTCATTACCAGTTTAGAAGCACTTTATGAGTTTTTTTAGCTTAGTAGATAAGTTTCAATTGGTTCATTTCCGTCTACAATAGTGGAACCTATTTTGAGGAAGTGTCGTGGAGAAGAGAAAAATGACTACTCTCTCAATAATATATATAACTACAAAATGCTCAAATATATAGAGTTTCATTCATAGGATGCTCAAATCTATAGAGTTATTTCACTAGTTCAAGAATTTTTCACTCCTTGCCATTCCTTCAATATCCAAGTTTCAAAGTCTCTTATATCTCCTTAGCACTCTTTCTATCTAATGACTCCTCTTGTGACAATATAATCACCCCACATGGATCAAAGTAGTGATCCATGGTTCAACACGCCACGTTGTAACTCTTACTATCGTCTCTCTTTATCTATAACGCCTTTAATCCCTCTTCGGGTATCTTGGTGGGCCAAGGTGTCCAAATATTCAATATATGCAGAATAATACCCTTAACATAGGGAAACACCATACAAATATCCATAAGGAATGAATAATTCCACAATCCCAAGATGTGAATCCACTTGGTGGGGAAACATCCAATATACCTCTTCAAGGAGAAGAATCAACTCATACATCCATGAAATACTCATAATCATACTCACAACCTTTATATAGACATGTATTACTCTTAAAGGATGGGTAACACCTAATCTAAATGTAGGACGACTCATTACCCAATATAGCTAATTTTTATATGACCCCATATGATATAAACATATAATTAAATAAGGAAGATGTTTGTCACATGTCAAAGCATGTCCACAAACCCATATACATTTTAATATAATATCCTAAGGTACATAGTATTCCGTCCCTCCTTAACATCTTTCATCCCTGAAACATAAGAAGAATTCATATAATGATTGTGTTTTAAATAACTACACACTTGTCACCATGTTCCTTCATCCAACCACCCATATAAAATCCTAATGGGTGATACTACTCGAACTTGATTCCATATTCAATTTCACTCCTTTAATTCTATCCATGTCCATGATGCAACCTAGAATTTCTTGTGAATAACCTGTGCCCACCGACACATCACTCATCCTGAGCTGAGCACTCACTCGAAGCACGCAAAGGCACCAAATTCCTCTTTAGAGTTGCTTGTACATAATGTTAGCATGATGATGCATATAGATATCCAAATTCATTATCAATAGTAAACAACACATAGTGCATAAACTAGATCTAGTTCTTAGAATAGATATAGAATGAACTAAATAATGACTATAACAAGATTTACCATGTAAGAACCAGATTCAATCATGTTCAACACCATTATCCAGCCAATATGAACCATTTTATTAAATACTCTAAATCACAAAAGCTTCTTACATTACATAGGTATCTCCATGAGTCATGCGCACAACAAAACCAACAAAATAACTCTACCATAAGTTTCACACACTAACTGTGCAAATCAATTTATATATAGGGGTGGGGACTTTCCCTTCACCTCCCACACACTTCTACAATTGGTCACATGCTAATAATATCCATGCACCATTACAATAAGATGCACAACATGCAAGTGCTCTAACAATAGACTTCTATTCTTAAATTTGAGTATAAATCCTATTATTAGCTCAAACTATGCATAGCACTCGGATGTCACTTGTTCCAAAATACCATTGTGTGGACCACAAGTCTTCATGGCTTTGTGTGCTCGAACACTACCTCCCGAATAACCCTTATCCATAAAATGCCTAAGTCACAAATTCAAATTTTTAAGTGCGAGCTCATTTTTCTATTCTTCCTCACCATCAAACATGCCTTGCTTCAATGCACACATCCTTTATGTTCCCTCATATTAGAGAAATATGTTAAATTCGAACATTACCCTATACTAAACTACATTGCCACCTCGGAAATGGGAATTCCTTATTATGTCTCAAACAATAAAGAATAAGGAATGAAATAATTAATGAAGCACTTTGTACAAAAGAATGAATTTTACTCGGTAGTACCCTCTACCCTCAAGGCGGGACTAACTCTAGATATTGATTTTGAGTTCAGCCTATAAGGTCTTCTAGTCACTTAGCACGCTCCCTATTTTTCGGAATGTTTTTCACTATGGCATCCATTTCATCCCTGAATGATCTTTTCCTTCTCATTTTTAGTACTTGGAAAACATGTTCCATATTTGAGACCATTACCTCCATGGATTCCATTTTCTATGATATAAGTTTCCCAAGTTCATTGATCCTATCTTTGTGTGGATCTTGGGCTTCGTAAGGTCCTCACAATTTTGTTTTATCAGGTCTAACATCTTTGCACACCAAAGTGTTTCTTCATTTATTTCCTTGACACTTCATTATCCTATGCTATATTATTTATTCTTATTATAGTGTCAATCGCACACATGTTCAAATCTTGATCTACTTTCTTCAACTCATCTTTCAATGTTTGGAGCAAGGCCTCAAAACTTGAAATTTTCCTAACAATGGTAGCCCTTTCTCTTGTTGTTTATTACGTATGATATTTTGGTGTGGCCATAATAATGGGCTCTTCATTCAAAACCATATCCACCCAGTGCACAATTAATACATTGCGAGAGGAAAAATTCTAAGGAACTCTAGACTCCAAATGAGGGCTTACCTTGTAATATGATCACCAAGTTCCTCAGCCATGTGTAGACACTAAATTTGGGTTACACTCTGCTAATTACCCTTTCAATCAGTTAACATAACGTGTTCACCTAACCATGACCCCTTTACCCCACATTCATATTAATTTACTTACTTACAATTGAATTAATGCCCATCTTCACATTGTTTATTAATTTAGCTACTTTAATTAGGTTAATTTACACCTCACCCAGAAACATCACCTAGACACCTCACCATGTACTTATTCTTAGCCTATTGATTAAATAAGAATTACTCTATACTTATCCTAACAAACTGGGACTTAGTCTAACCTTAACATTAAATGTTTATCCCTTTTCTAACAATACTCCTGCTTATCTAAGCGCTAAACATCACTCGAGACCCGAAATGACAAGTAGAACATGCCAAAAATAGCCAATATTTTCTATTTTTTAGACCTAGGATTTCTGACCTAACCGATGCCACTCACCTTGATCCTCATTGGCTACCACATATACAGTTTTGTAAACTTTTTCCTAGGTTGGTCACTTCAAGTTTTGGAGAGATTTATTTGCATTCAAGCACAAACCAGAGTTTTCTCAAGCATCAAGATGACAGAATCCATCTAGCTAGAGGCCCAAACAAGTACCTAAGACTGATCTAAAGGCATTGACATTCACAACAACATTCTGGGAAGCACTTCTATGGCACTAACTATCAGGTTCTTCACAGATCAACCATCACCTTCCTTCACCAACCAAGCTTACAAATACAAGTAAGTACATTTGGCTTTGCATCATTTCTTTACTTACTTAATAGGTTATTTATCCTTTTTGTTATTAGATCTTGTTATTCCTTGCATTCCTCCATCCTCACTTTGCCCTTCCCATCTACTTATCTAGCCACCCCAACATTTTGGATTTGTAGACCTATCTTTTATACCTTCCCGATTTTTGTTCACCTTATCATGAACCCAACGATCAGCCATCACCTTCCTTCACTAACTATCGGGTTCTTCACATATCAGCCATCACCTTCCTTCACCAACCAAGCTTACAAATACAAGTAAGTACATTTGGCTTTGCATCATTTCTTTACTTACTTAATAGGTTATTTATCCTTTTTGCTATTAAATCTTGTTATTCCTTGCATTCCTCCATCCTCACCCCTTCCCATCTACTTATCTAGCCACCCCAACCTTTGGATTTGTACACCTATCTTTTATACCTTCCTAATTTTGTTCACCTTATCATGAACCCAACCAGTCCGTCCCCCTTTTACTCTTTGTATAATCATAGAGAATCCTTAAACCACCTGTTAATCAAATTTCACCAAATTTCCCCTACCAACACTAGTTACCTTAACCGTCATCAGTTTTCCCTTCGCTAGCATCGTTCACCAGACCGACATCGGTTCTTGTATCGCATGTCATACTTTTACCATTCTTCCCCTAACATCCCCAAAACTTCACAAAACCTCACCCAAGCCTGATACCCTACCGCATCCTCACATTAGACCTTCCCAACTCTCTATGTAGACACAAAGATAACCGTGACCCCTATTTTTGAAATTTTTCTATTCCCATAGAAACCGGTATATTTCATCTTAAAGCGATATCTGTCATATCTAAAGCTCATCATCTGTCACACCCGACCAGCATTGGTCTCATATGCAGTAAATTTCCTCAAACTAGAAAGATCCCCAATCACCTAAATCAATCTCAAATTACACTAAATCTTACCTAGACCCTTTCTTGTGACCCTCAGGCCACCTACCTAACATGTAACCTAACCCGAAACCTTTACTAGTTTAAATTATCAAAGCATTTTAATTGGATTAATGTTGATAGTAATCTGAGATACCTAAATCGGAGTACTAGTATTAGATTCATTTACTTATATGTTTGTTTATTTTATATTGAATTATATATATCAGTGGATTGACAACAATCCAGAAATTATTGTACTTCTTGGATCTAGCTCACGCTAGGAAATCCACTTATCTTTTTCTATTAACTATGTTCTGTGGTCTTGCTTTGCATTTCATGTAGTTCTTCTTAGCCAAAAGTAAGCTCACATAATCAAATTGTATCAGGAAATAAAATTCACATGTATAACCTTCAACCAATGAACAACATGTATTCCTCCTTGGATTATTTACCCTTATCTGTTTCTTTAATCTGCTAAGAATCGGTGAAACATTTTTGCACGCCTGTGGGACCCTTCAGTGGTTCCTTTTCATTTGCTCATTCCTAGGCAAAAATGTGTGCTTATTTCCCTTTAAAAGTATTCACGTTAATTTTCTTCTTTGGAATATTATCCTTCTTGCCGTTGTCTAAAAGAAATCATACTTTTATTTCTTTAAAAGAACATGTCTTCCTTTTATTGCATTGCATTAGTGAAAGATCATCCCTCTTCCTATTCTCCATTTTTATATCGAACGTAATTATTGATTTGGATCTTAAAACACTTGCAATTCATTATGGTTTGTTGCATTATATCTCACATTAATTTGAGGGAAACCTATCTGTTTGGAAGTCATGTCCAACTGATGGTTGACTAATTTAATCGTAGTTCACTTGCACACTCTCTCTATACCAAAGCACTTAAATAATTTACACATATTATTAAACATCTTCCTACCTAGAAGAATTTGTCAACAATCACATAATCGGAGGATTGACAAGGGATGCCCAATCGGGTTCTTTGTCCAGACATTATCTCATAGAAAGAACCGCCCTGCCAAAACTTTACCTGAAACCATCCTTAGATCTTGGCTTTCATAGGATACCTTTTATCGAACCAAAAACTCTACTCTATTCACAAGTCAGTCTAAACTAGCATAAGCGAAAACATAAACTTCACCCATAGGATTTCATGTTTCTTATTTTTTCTTGAATTGTATTTTGAGTTATGAGGTCATTTTCTCCATTCTCTTTCTTCCTTTCACACTGCACAATCATAGTTGGTGTATTCTGACTATTTCTGAGTGTGTCAGGGTTCATCATTGCCATACTCAGGTTTCTAGGTTCGTATTTTATCTGATCTAAGTCATTAAATCCCAAATTTTCTCATATTTAAAAATTTCTTAGCGGAGGCATCAATCCAACGACCTTCACCGGTTTACATCGACCATCATTGGTTTATTTGACCATTTTTGGTTTCCTATTTTTTTGGGTTATTTCACCAAATCAACACTCATTAATTCTCTTTTCTTTTCGTGACTTCTCGGACATAACACCATACCCCTAGATTTTTAAAATCACTATCAAATCTAGTTTATCTCATTTTCATCAGTTATTTCCCCATTTGCAAAAATTTTGATTTCCTACAATAACCAATATCGGTTAACCTAACCGGAATCGGGCATCCTATCACCATCATTAGTTAGCCCAACCATCATTGGTTCTTGTGTTTTAATTTTTAATTAAAACAATGACCTGTTTTTACCTCCCGAAACATATTTTCTCCAATTCCTTTTATTTTCCTGTGTCATTTACGAGATATTAGATTACCTATTCTTTTGCCAACTCATATGACTTTGACTTGTAGCCAAGCCAACGTCCTTGTATTTCATGCTAGTGTTCAACCACTCTTGCCTAGCCCATTACTACCTTCCATCATGTCACCTATGGATCCTAGTAAACCCATTATCATCAGTACTAGTGATGAGGAATTCGCAAGACTCCTTGATCACAACCTCAATGCCATACAACATCATCTTTCCCATTCATCTACTCAAGATTCATCAGGACAACTGGTATATGACATGCCTATGTCCATCCCTCCTGCCCTTACCCCTACTTCAACATCAACTACCACTAGTTCGGTGTTACCTTCATCCACCTTACCACTTGTGGTCTCTCAAATGGACCCCACATCATCTATATCTGTGGCACCTATGGCATCGGTCGTGCCCTTGACATTGGTTGGCCCCATGGTGTCAACCATTCCTTCATCATCCATCTTGAGCATATCCCCATATGTAGCTTCCAACTCATATATTAAATTGCATCATAGTCACCCATGGTGTCGAAAAATCATAATCCATTCCAAAACATCTTCCTCTCCATCCTGCAATATTTACCTCTAATCACTGTAAGAATTGCTACGCCCACCCCAACTACTTACACATATCACCAATAACCACCTATCTTGTATATCACATATTCGGGATATTTTCCACCTATATCTATTTCACCCTCATAGTTCTTATACTTGGCACCACCATATACTGGAATGACATCCACATCATACATTCATCATCAACCCCCTTATACTATAGGGGTGCCCAATCATCATAACCTACCAACGACCTTATTAAAATGATGATGGAAAATATGCAAACATTGGAAGCATCATTTTCTGGCTCTCGCAACTCTTTAACATACGATGAAATCTATAATGAGCCCATTCATCCATCTATTCCCATTTGTCCATATCCTACACATTGAGAAATGTAAAAATTCAACTCGGTTCAATAGAAAAAGGATGCACAGTAACACTTGCAGTCTTTCAAACATGGGTGTTATTTAATCACTCATGAAGACACTCTATCTTATAGACATTCCCAATGTCCTTAACATGACCTGTATTGGATTGGTATAGTGGTTTATCTCGACATTTCATTTATTCATTTAAACAAGTGGCTTAAGCCTTCCTGGACCATTTTTCAATCAATATCGTATAGAATATCACCATGACCAACTTTTCTCAACACGACAATACGGACGATGAGGCTATCACAGATTGTGTTGCTCATTGGCGGAGCCTCATTAACCAACTTACATTCAAGTGAAATCAAACCGAGCTTATAGATTTCTTCACTAGGGCTTGTTCTAGGCACATATCACCAAGTCTCCAAGACCAAACCTTCCATACGTTTAATGAAGCATTCACCATGGCTATAAAACTTGAAATCCGTGCCATAGAAGGGAAGAAAATTCAATTGCCTAACAAAAATGCTACATTCAAGTCAAATGAGACCTCTTCCTCTTCCAAACCCCAAAACAATTATTCCAAATCCAAAGGATCAGCCAACACGGTAGTTTTAAAATATGGCCCATCTCACCCATCTAATTAATCGAAACATTCTTCCAACCTTTCTCCCATTCCATCTTTCTAGTCTAGGTGAGAGAAATAAAAGTACACTCCCAAAGGAAATCCCTATTCCTTGGTTTTAGAAAAATTTCTAAAATTCGGAGCAATTTAACTTCCACCCATCAAACGACATACTAGTTTTGATCCCTCTCATCCTATGCATGCATGGTACAAGGAACATGATTACTGCAACTACCATTGTGTTAAAGGTCATAGCGATGGTAATTATATAACCTTCAAAAAAATGTCTAGGAAATGTTAGATAATGGAGATCTTGTCTTGGACAACCCAAATGCACTGGAAAATCAGAAATTTCATATCTTCAAGAAGCCTCTAGTCATTTTTATGTACTCTCAATATAATTTTCTAATCCTATGTGTGCCACCTATCACCCGGTGGGTGGTGGGCCCTCACCCAAGGCACGCGCGAGCTTCGAGACCCTCCTTTATGTGAGCATTGTGAGAAGATCTTGTCATTGATAGAAAATTAGATGCAAAAAAGTAAATGTTCATGCACTCATTTTGAAAGCATCGGATGAGATATTACATCTATATACCCATGCAAATAATAAGAGAAACATCATATAAAGAATATATCTGATTCATAACATGAAGAAGAGACACTAGGGTTTGCACCCATGAACCAGATATTCAAAACAGAGCCATATATTCATATTTATCACAAAGTGCGAATAACCACATTACATTCAAAAGTGGTCATTACAGACCATACATATCAAAGGACTTCATACTTATCTCTTACAGACCTTCCCTGGTGTGACATTCTAACTATGCCCTTCCAGTTCATTCCTTATTATAGATTCTAACGCCATACAGAGGCCTATTACATCCATCAAAACCCTCAGCACTAAGTGCTCTAAAATCCTAATATTACTACAACATCACACTCTTGATGCATTCCCTCATGATCTTGCACCTGATGTATGTCAGATTTTTCTCCATTCTGGTGTGTATTCCTTTCTCTAGAGAATCTCTATAAATAGGTTTGATACTCACCACCATGCATTTCTTCGGGGAGGAGATCGTATGCCAAGTGTCCAGATTGTCCTCCAATGGAGCATGCTAATCCTGTTCCTATCTCTCCACTTTTCGCAATGATGTCTTTCGAAAAATTTCCATGCGTGGAATATTTTTTCTTAACCACCAAGTCTCTAGGTGGCACCTTATCCACAAAGACGCCTAGTCAGTCACGTTTTTCTCAAGTACCTCAATAATGTTGAATATGGATAAGTCCTTAGATCATGTTGTCCCGCCTTACACGTGTGCCCTAATTTCTCCTAACCCTCTATAAACCCACTTCCCGAGTGCTTTTCCCCATATTCCCTTCTTCTTCCGGCCCCACACTTACATGTGCCTTTTCACACTTAGCCAATATTTTGAGGCTCAACAAATCCATTTCCTAATCACACCCCATCATCTAACAAAACTAGTGAAACCGCAACTAATGACAGGTAATGTACAAGAATTTCATGTTTTTTTCGAAATTGTACCATCCCTTCCTCAATTTCCTCTTATCCCCTCTATCGAAGAGATTATTGCATGAGAAAATTTACCCAGAGGAGTCCCCTTCATCTCACCCTTCATCCACGGAGGGGAACACAATATCTTCTAATGCCATTTAATCACTCCCCTCGCAACAAAATGAACAACTTGTGGTGTTAACTCTCCTATGCATGAGAGAGTCGTTCTCACCTCTTTCTCCACCGAAAGAGGAACCTACCGAGATCCCACATGTCATCGCCCCTACCATAAGAGGATCCTTTAGAAGCACCACTTCCTATTGGTGATAATTCCTCATTATCTTTCTAGGATCGAATGGATTTTCTCTCATCTCTCTTATCCACAAAGTCCGAATCCAACTAGTTCCTTGTCTCATAGACATACTTTACAGGGATTATTACTAAATCAACGTCATCTCCTCTTACAACACTTCTGTTTTCATGAGTAGAAAACCACTTGGATTATGAACTGATAATTCCATGCTTTAGGGACGTCTCTCGCTATGCTTTTCAATCCAACCGCAAATGTCATCTTTTATTACCTCTACAATTTATCCAAAGGTATTTCAAACAATCAAACATATGTACATGTTTTTGTTCACAATGAAAAAGAGTTAGAACTAACACCTAATAGTCCTAAAACAAAGCTAAATCAAATTCAATGCACCATCATGCTTAGAGCTTAAGCAATACTACTCTATAAACATCCTTGCATTAAAACACGAAAAAATATTCAAACTAATATGTTAACCCATTAATATCTATTTCTATTGAATGCTAATCAAATGAAATATACATATTTATATTCTTATCAATCAAAGGTTTGTTTGTATGTTTGAATCCCAAGGTTTTAAAGAATGGAGCTTTGTCAATCAATTGCGATAAGACCATTTGACATATCCCCAAATGACTTTAAAACTTGGATGGATTAAAATAGCTAGCTCCTCCAATGAAGAATGCTCCAAGATGACAAAATGGCTATAGCTTAGGTTCTATGCTCATCTAGGATTGTAAAGGTGTAATTGTAAAGGTATGAGGAGGGCTCTTTATATAGACCAATGGATAGAATAATCTCTACATCCTCCTTCACGTGGGATAAATGGAAAGAGTGGGTTAGTTGTGGATAAGAGAGGTTTAGAAAGGGTTGAGTTAACCTTAGGAGAGTTTAGTTTGTCCTTTAGTGACCCATGAGGTTTGAAGGATTTATTAATTAATCAAAGTGATTAATTAATAGGTGTGCAAGCTTATAGAAGCTTTTTAGAGGAATAATTAGCATGATTTAGACTATGAGAGGGATTTAATCAAACAAATGATGATCCATTGACTTAATGGAAGAGGAAGCTAATTAATTAATAATAATTAATTAGTCTAGATAGAAAGGGGGATTAATTAATTAGAAATAATTAATTAATATAGATAGAAAGGGGAGCTTAATTAATTAGAAATAATTAATTAATCTAGATAGAAAGGGGAACTGATTAACGGAAGGTCGTTAATTGGTGCATTGGTTAGACAAAAGAGTTAATTAACTAGTGTAATGTAATTAATTAACGATGATAATAGAAAAAATGTGCAATATTGGCAACATGTCTACAATTTGTGGGAAAGGGTATAATTAGTGAAATTTAAGTACTTAAATTGCTCGAGCTAAATTATAGGTGTCTACATTTGCCCCTCTTTGGGGTGGCATAAGTGACACCACTTTAAACATAGTAGACAGATAAATTTTGAAATTGTAGAAGAAAAATTAGTGGAATTGGTAGATGCCCCTCGAGTGTTGATGAGGTGATGAGAGAAGGTGATCAACAATCAAAAAAGGTGAGAGAAAGGAAATAGAAGAATGGGAAGGAGTAGGATGCCCTAGGTGAATAAGAAGAATAGTGTTGATAGGAGAATGATGTAGAAGAGGAATGAATATGGAAAGAAAAGAGCAAGCTTTCATCCAGTGTATTGAAACAACTTTATTGTCACCATATTTCCAAAGATCTACGTCATCGGTCCTTATTAAAAATATAAGCATATGACAAAAGTAGAATGACATGAAAATTTATACTACGATTAGTTGTCCATTGCTTAAAATACCAAATCCATGTAACATACAAAATGTAATGAAATACGAGAAATTAAATGATGCCTACCTCCTTACAACATACATAGTGCAATGAAATATGAGAAAGTGAACAAGCTAACCTAATAGAGAAACATAATGCAATGTTTTTGTTATCAAGATTTGAATTTGACTGTGTGAATTAATGATAAGGGTTAAAATATGGTTCCCAAGCAAGGATACATGCAAGGTAAATAACAAAGGACACTTGGGTCTTAGGAAAATCAATCGTACGTGCAAGGGAAATAAATTTGACCTTTAGCACCATCCTTCTCCACATTTGTGTGGGCCCCTATTTTGTTCTAAAATTATTATACATCTTAGATGGGGAATTCTAGTACAACTTGTATCTTAGATGACCTTGGATCCGTGTCATGGGTTGTATTACTTCAAATTTACATTATTGTATAAAATTTGAACATGAAGGACATAACTATACCATTCCAACTAACCCTTCACCATTCAAAACATGTAACATGTTATATAGACTTAATGATGTCCTTATACTAGTTAAGGCATTCACCATCACCTGTCTTCTCCTTTACCCACATCCCTATCCACCATTGCTTCGCTACCTCTCCCACACCTAATTCCTCAAACCATCCGCAGCCTCCATGCTAAACCATCTGCTAACCCATCTAATTCTCAACCAACCAATGCTTATTCTTCACAATCACCTAGTGATTCATTTATTCCCGCTATATACATATCCATTACCTATACCTTAGAAGATGTTTTTAAATGTCTCAATTTGGGGTATTATCTCTTGTATAACATCAACCTATTCCTTACCCCTCAAGAGTATGGTAACCTTCACCAAAATCCTTATTATGATCACCAGATAGACTAGGTTTTCCCTTTTGGTCCCGCCCACCTTTGTACCAACTTAACATATGGGGGACTCGATACTTCTACCTACTCACCCGAGTAACCTTCCTAAACTCAACTATTTTCACTTGAACTCCAATATCTTACTAACTACCATTTTTCCCACCACTTCCTCCATCATTATGCATGGAGTGGATTTGTATTTGGTTTCTATGAATAAGGCTACAATCATGTCATCCCTGTGCACCACACATAAACATAATGATGAAGTGTTATTGGATTTTCGAACCACCTTCCAATAAATCCCGTGTCAAACTCATTGAGGATGAAAAATTCCTTCACCCTATCTATCAAATTCACCACCTTCACCTATGAATTTTATGGATCAAGAATCCATTCCTCCTTAATTTTTATTTTCGTGAACACCATTTCCTAGGACCGATACTTATCAACAATATGGCAAGGATCCATTTTTTCTTCCCTTTCGTATCCTAACATGATCGATGATGATACACCTTCTATTAGTGGGGTTCAATGTTAGGACAACGAGTCTATTCTCACCTACCTTGATGTGAAATATTTCTATATTCACCAGCCCTTGTCTTTAGAGACACAAACCACGTTAAATTAATCAACCATCGAAATCAATATTAACACTCAGGATGACCCGCACATTCTAAAGATAGGCCACTTTGAACATGAAGCTTTTACTTCTTTCCTTTGGGATCATAGAAATGATTTTGCTAGGTCCTATGTTGATATGCTCGGTATTAACCAAAACATTGTTGTCCACAATATCGTAACTATTCTTGAAGCCAAACCCGTAAAATAGAAGTTACGGAAAATGCATCCTTGCATTTCCCTTCTTGTCAAAGAATAATTCCAACACCTTCTTTAGGTTCCTTCGTCTTACCCATTTATTATCTCCAATGGATCTCTAACATTGTCCTTATCACAAAAGCGATAGGGGACTTTTCATTTACGTGGATTACTATGACCTCAACTTAGCTTTCCCTAAAGATGACTTTCCTCTACCTAGTATTGACCGACTAGTTGATCTTACCGCTAACCATGAAATGCTTTCAATCATGGATGGTTACTCGAGGCTATAACCAAATATTACTCACCCCAGAAGATCAACATAAATCTACCTTCATCACTCCTTGGAAGACCTTCTTCTATCGAGTCTTGCCCTTTCGTCTTAAAATTTTTGGTGCCACATATCAGCAGACTATGACTTAAATATTTCATGACATTTTGAATCGCATATTAGAAGATTACGTTGATGATATTCTAGCAAAATCTAAACATCGGGCCTAACACCTTATAGTGCTTAAGGTCATCTTTGACCATCTCATCAAGTAATTTTTTCGTCTTAAACCTAAGAAGTGTGTCTTAGCGGTTCTTTCTGGAAAGCTCCATAGTTTTATCATTTCTTTGTGTGGCATAGAATTTGACCCCACTAAAATCAAGGATATTCTCAAAATTCCTCCACCTACTAACCTTCATAAAATTGATAGTTTATAAGGAAAGTTACAATCTATTCATCACTTTATTTCTCAACATTCCAACCACTACCATCCATTTCATCATCTCCTCAAAAAGGATGTCTCCTTCAAATAGGATGATGAATGCCACAAAGCCTTTGAATCCTTAAAACAATATCTCCTCCAACCATATGTGCTCATTCCCCCTAATGATGACCAACCATTTTACCTTTACATTTTTGCTACTGATCATTCCTTGTGTGCCATGCTTTCTCATCGTGACAAGAAACATAGGGAGTAAGTGGTTTATTAGATAAGTCATACCATTTTGTACTACAAAACTAGATACACTCATTCTAAAATCTCTCCTTAGCCTTAGTTTTTGTCACCACTAAACCTGTACCATTACCTAATCAACCAAAAACATTCATTGTCACCAATACGGACCCCTTATATTACATGTATGAAAATCCTTACCAACATCAACGAGCTGCACATTGTCTTATGCTTCTTACAGACCTAAAAATCAAATTCATCCATAAAAAATATTTCAAAAGAAAAACTATCGCTGACCAACTTGAAGACACACCTCTCTTTTGTAATCAATCCTCTAACTTCGATTTCCCAGAAAAATCCATTGTTACCCTCTCTTTGGATGATACCATTTACTAGATGGCCTTATTATTTTATGGTTCCAAATGTTATTGTGGGGGTGGTGTCAGAGTTATCCTCATTCCTCTTGATGGTGAGCCTATGCCATTATATTTCAAACTATATTTTAATTGTACTAACAATATCATTGAATATGAAGCACTCATAGTAGGCCTTCAAACCGCCATTACCTTAGACATTAATTCAATTAATATCTTATGCAATTCCCAACTAGTTGTAAACCAAGTTAATGGTATATACCAGTGTTGTAATGAGATAATTCAAAAGTATAAGCATCATGTTGACATACTTTTCACTACCTTTGACTGTTATGATATTCAAACCACCCCACATTCCACTAATAAATTTACAGATACCATGACCTGTCTTGCTTCTCAAATCCCCGCTTCTCCCTCTGACTCAAAAATCTTTATCACCGTAAAAAGGTGGCAATCACCTTCTTATCTATTTCGAGACATCAACCTTTTCCAAAGCATTGAAACTGACCTACGTGACCTTTGGTATAAGTAGTTTGTTGATTACCTTTCCCTTTCAATTTTACCTCCAGATCTTACTCGCAATGGACAATGATCCTTTCTCAAAAGTGTCTCTCATTATGTCATCATTGGTAGTCTTCTTTATAAATGTGGCTTTGATAATATCCTCTTATGATTCATAACAAGTTATAAAATTCTCTTCACCATCAAGGATGTTCACATGACTTAAATTTGTCTTTGGTCACTTCGGTGGTTTAGAAATGCATTATCCTCTTGGGTTATTATTGTCCTACCTTAAACCATGATTTCTATGATTATGTCAAACATTATGTGAAGTTCGAGAAACATGCTAATCTTCATCACACCCCTAGTCACACCTTACGGGTCACACGAGACCTTTGGCCTTTCTCTAAATGGGGTTTGGATATTGTCAAAGAGAACAACCCTCATTCTTCCTAACATCATCAATGGATTATTACCGCTATTGAATACTACACTAAATGGGTAGAATCCATACCTCTTATTTATACAAAATATGAGAAAATATGTGAATTCATCAACCATCACATCATTTTTTGCTTTGGTGTTCCTCGCCATCTTATCACTGATAACGGAAAACAATTGAAAATAAAACCCTACGGAAACTCTGTGATGTCTTCAACATTCAACTCATTTTTCCTCACCTTACTACCCTAAAAATAATGGTCAAGTTAGAATCAACCAACAAAACCTTAAACAAAATTCTTATGAAAGTTGTTGATGATACTAG
Organism: Taxus wallichiana var. yunnanensis; assembly: GCA_018340775.1. NCBI lineage: Eukaryota > Viridiplantae > Streptophyta > Pinopsida > Cupressales > Taxaceae > Taxus > Taxus wallichiana. The sequence goes on from CM031240.1 coordinate 370,965,273, forward strand.
AAAGGATTGGCATACACACATTCCTTTTGCCTTATGGGCTTATCGCACTAGTATTCATACTTCAATTGTTGCCACACCTTTCTCTCTGGTCTACAATATAGAGGTTGTTCTACCTCTTGAAGTCCAGATTCTGTCTCTTTGTATCTCACTCAAAGAGATGCTCAATGATGATGAATTTCACCAGGACCGTTTGGCACAACTTGAGTTATTAGAAGAACATAACCTGCATGCTCTCGATCACCTCCGAATCTATCAAAATGTATTAAATTTGCCTAGATAAATGTGTCCATGAATGAAACTTCTAGGTCAATGACCTCGTCTTGAAGTAAAATTAACATGTAACAAAAGAGGAGGAAAGTAAATGGGACATATTTTCTCCTAATTGGCTTGGACCTTATATTGTTACTCATACCTATGGATCTGGTGCTTATCGTTTGTCTTCACTCAAAGGTAAACCCGAACCTGAGCTACTCAATTGTTTTCATCTTCAACCATTCTATTGTTGAATCAAGTCCTATATCACCTTTTGTCAATTAAACGCTTGTCTCTTGTGCACCATTCACCTTTTGCTTACCTAATTTAATGATCAACAAATAAATAAGAATAATGTGATTACCTCTCACCGTTTAAGCCTTATCTTCAATGTGAGTACCACCACTCTCCTCATGACATGATTCTCATGGATAATTTTCATCTTTTTCAATATGTAATCCCATGGTCGATTTCATCACTTAAACCATCTATTTCATAGTAATCCTATGTGTGCTATGGTATTGTCTGCAACACAAGAGCCTATCGGTCTCTATAGCCTTAACCATGACTTCAAAGTCCAAAAGAATAAAAGTAAAATGGGATTCATCTCCTTGAGTAAAACTTATAGAAAAATGATGACTCCCTCAAAAAAGACATCTACTCTTTCTATCTCGCTACTATAAATAGACTTCTCCCTCGAAGGAAAACTATACCAAGCCAACCATATTGTACATAGTCTATCATAATAAGAATACTATTCTAGAAAAAAATAAAATAAAATATTTAGAAGATTCCCACATCAATCAACTTCACAAAGACCTTGAGGAGAAAACATAATCATCCCACATAGACTTCCCGCATATATCAGTCCATCAAAACAAAAACATGCACAAAAAAAAAGAAAAAGATTAACATTTTTGTCATGGACTTTCCTATTTTGATCTTTGGTCTCTTACCAAATGGGCATGTTGTCTCACACTAGGTTACACTAAAACCAACCTAATTTTACCTTGTCACCTATTTCACCCTAATTTTCTACTTTGAAGGGACATGCTGCAAATAAGACATTTTGTGATCATGTGACTTTCTTCACCCTTCAAATAGTCAATCAAGAAATGCCTTTAGGGTCTTACATTAATAATCCCATCTTTGGTATCATAGAATTGTTATGGTTCTTGTCAATTAGGTGGTTCTTTTGGGTCACCTCTTAGCCTTCACCTTCTTCATTTCTTGTTGATTCTCCTATATAGTACGAGATATTCGACACCTACATTTTAAGTGTTCCTCTTTTACCAACATCACCATACCTAAAATGACCCAAAATCAACCATGCCTAGCTGACCTAAACTCAACCATGCCTAATTGACCTAGAATCAATCATGCCTAAAACCTACCAAACCATCCCTCTACCTCATCATATTCTTCCCTAGCTTATGGGAGAACTACATTGGCTTGAGGCCCCTTTTTGTTAGGGCTATGTAGGCAGCACTCCAAGGGCATGGGGCCCTTGGAGGTTAGCTTGACCACTCTTTATCCTTAAAAAATCCCATCAACTTTTTATTAACATTCTACCTTACTTAGTTTCCATTTTTCACAAACATTTGGAAATTAAACAAATCATAAAAACATACATACCTATCATATCATCAAAACATCCAATCAATCATTTCACATATCCATGATATCAAGTATTTCACAAATTTACACCATGACATACATTTAGATCACCATTTATTTTCCATACCACCAATAACTTGGAAATTAAATCAAATGCATACACATAACCAAACCATGCCTATACTTGAATCCATCATGCCTACATGACCTCAACTTCCTAAATTACCTAGACTCCACCATGACCTATACCTAACTCAACCATGCCTAACAAACCTTGACTTGATCATGCCTAATTCACCTAATTTCCATCAATATACAAATAAACAATGGAAATTAAAACAATTACATCATCTATATAATAAATCTCATAATCTATAAAACCAGAAAAAGTCTATGTATCAATACACATATACACAGTATACAAATACATACAAGTATCTCAAATTTCTCATATACAACCTCACTATCTTCAAAGCATGCAGGATGGTATATATAAGCAAAACCTCAAAAATAAAGATCATACCGAGTGACTTATTGTCACCCCACCTGGTATCCTCTAGTCATGTCTCCCTTGTCTCCTCCTCTCTCCATGTCCGCCACCCTACCAAAGATCTCTCCACCCTCCATGGGTCTCGGTCTAATCTCCCCCTAGCCCTCACCTAGGCCTAGCCTCCTTGAACTATTAGCCTTTCCTTGACCCTATCTCTAGGATTGTTAGACCCACGTGATCTGTGAGATATGAGTGTGAGAACTAGACCTCTCACTCAATTCCTTTTATGCTCTATACTTATCATAAAAAGGGACATCTATCCCAGAAGTTATCAGGTGATTGTGACAGTAACACAACTCATTTAGGGCATCCCTGAACCTCACCATCGACACCATCCATGGTGGTACCATAGGTATCATTGTAACCTATGAGCCCTATGCTACTACTACTAGCCTCGGTCCCTATACTGTGAGCTACGCCCGCTACCCACAAGCCTAAATTACCTATACATTTCCTTAATTACATTTAGGTACATTTTACTTACCTATACCTCAGCCCTACCCTTGTCGTGACCTATATACCCTTACTTGAACCACCTTTTGTGACATTGGAATTTATGTATTTGTTATACCTTGTGATGTTGTTACCCATGTTGTTTAGCCTAATGACCTTACCTTACCTATTTTCATGTTGTTTATCCTAAACAAATATTTGGTGTACTAGATCACACCTAAAAATTCCTTCACCTAGCCTAAGTTGTGTTTCCAAAATATGTCATGTACCCCGGATACCTGAAACACTTCACCCTTGTTTGAATACACCTATCAAACTTAGACATTGTAGAGTTTGTAAGCTCTTCCACATGGTACCATGTCACAATCTATACGTGTGCATGTGTTCAATTTCCATTACCCATTACTTGATATTACCATTACCAATTACCCACAAAGTGACCATACCCTTACCTATAAACCACCTACTATCACCTTCATCACTTACCCATTCATCAAACCACTCACTAAATCCATCTACCACATCATTAGTTCTTGGTTTGAGGAGGATCACCTTCACCCACTCTTGGGGTACTGTATGTACCCAAAATTGTATGTACTATACAGTCGGAAATTGGTTACGAAACCCCAATGATGATTAAGATCTCTTCGCAAGGTGTTTGGAATCCAGAAAGCTCATTGAGTATACATTTGCATCCCAAAAATCCTTGTCTAGCCTCTACATGTTTTGTCCTAGCCTTTTCTCTCTTTTTCCTTGTTTTTTGTTGTTAGTTACAGGACCGCCTCCCTGCCAGGTGGCGGTCCTATAACCGTCACCCAGGCCAAGGTGGTGGTCCTGTAACTATCACCCAGCCAAGGCAGCAGTCCTGTAACTCGCGTCACCCGGCCTGTGGCTCCGGTCTTATAACCGTCACCTAGGCCAGGGCGGCGGTCCTGTGTAACGTCGTCGCCCTGCACAGGGCGGCGGTCCTGTACGCGCTTTCCAGAATGCTCCGACGATCACGTCAAGCGTGAAAATTCAATTTTCACCCGCATTTCTCAACCACTAAAGCTTGTATTTATGTTTTAGCTACCTGAACAGTGATTTATCTTTGTTTAATGGTGAGAGAGTTCAATTTGAACTTGCCTTCTAGTCATTGCAAATGCTATAAATATGTAGCTTGTTTACAAGTAAATGGTCTTGGTTCTTTGGTCTGGAGTCTTCATTCTTGAGCTTCAGTCTTCAATACTCAGTCCTAGATTTATTTTATGAATCATTTTATCTTTAGCATGGATTAGAATTCTGAATATTTAGTTATGCCTCACTGTACACCGACAACGATCCTGCTAGGAATCGTATAGGCCAAGCTTTGTTCTCTTGTACCATCCCTCTCCTACTTGTACTTCATTGTATTTCTTTGAAGCTGCTATTGCTCATTGTTTGAGTACCTGTCTGTTTATCATTTTGTTTCATCATTGCTATAACGACCCTGCTAGGAATCGTATATGCCAATCTCTCATTCTCTTGCGCCATCCCTCTCCTACTTGCGCTTTGTGCCATTTTTACTTCAAAGTGACTACCGTCCCTAGTACCTTCTCTTCACCGATGCTTCTATACTCCTACTCTTTTCGGATTCACGTGAACACACAAGAACGAAGAGATCACTCGAGGGTACAAGCTATAATAAACTGGATTTGCTTCTACTCAAGTAAACTCCAGGTTTAAATTATCAAATAGAGTAGTGAATCATTTTATTTTAGTTAATCTTGCTTTCAATATTGCCAGGAAAGCTGTGGGGAATGATAGTTTCTGAGAAACTATGATTTGTTCCTCACTTCTGAGGTAGGATTGAAGGTTTTCAATTAATTTAATTGGCTGTCTTTTATTTAGATTCACACATCTGCACAGGTGAATAACCACACGGATTATCTCGCTTGTTTAGTTTTAGTATAAAAGTAGTTTAATTGTTGCTTGTAATTATAATGTTTCAATCGTATATTCTGTTTAGATTAGTTTCCCTTTCAGCAGTAGTATAAATTTTTATTTTAGTTTAAGTTAATTCGGAGACTTCATAACTAGATTAACACTAAAATTCTAGTTAGGAGGATAAACCACTAAGGAATTTACGCTACCTGCTCATAGCCTCTAAATCTCCCCTTTGTCATTTTAGCTACTAGGAGATCACACTACTGATCTTAGTCACTGATCCTCCCATGGTTAGCCATAGGAAAGTTGCTTGTCGATTCTCATCCTCGCTTGTAGCTTTTCTATCGTAGAAAATTGGCCATAATCTCGGTTGTGGCTTCATCTAAGTCACCCGCATTACAAACCACCAGCTGTCTTGGCATGACCTCGAGAGGTTGGGTACGGGGAAGGTCACTTGCCGATTATCATCCTCGCATGTCACTTTTCCATCATACAAAATTGGTGAACCCGACGTGAAGCTTTCTACTTTCTAGTCTGGAGTCATATTTCTACTGGTTCTTTCAAATTAAAAATGATTCTTTCATCTTTACTACCTCATTAGCTTTCACCATCACCTTCGCTCCTTCCCATTATTCTGGGTATTCATATACCCCCGAATATGTCGAGGATTCGATGCATATGGCAGACCCCTCTTGGGCCTTGAGGCATACTACGCCCAAAAAAATAGGCAATCATCACCCTCACTCTCAGTATGGGGTGACAACTACTCAGCTAACCAGTTGTCAACACAAACTCCAAGGATTAGATATAACTCATCTTTTCAAACTGAGGAGTTAGATCAGCTCACTCAAACACAACAAACAGAGCTTTCAGGCTTGAATAATATGACGTTCACCGGAGAATCTGGTTCATCTCCTCAGGTGCTGCTTAGACCACAAATTAGTAGACAATCAGATCCATACCTAGTTTTAGATGATGAACAGTCAATACGTTATCCTAGGAATGAACAACGCTCTCGGAGTATGTACCCACCTATAAGGAGTTTACAAACACAACCCGAGGCCTCTTTTCAAGAAAATACCTCCATACCACTACATATAGGAAATACCCTCGAGGAAACTTGGAAAGATAATGGTCAGTTCATAGCAGGGTATCATAGACCTATACAACATCAGAATATACAACAAACGCCGCCAGGGCAAAATATCGTGACTTCACCATATGAAGTCATTTCGACTTTAGTAGACAAAGTTAAGGGATTAGAACTTGTCCAAGCAAGGGAAGTTCTAATCCCCACACCATTCTCGCCAAGTAGACCTCCTCACAGGAATAGGCACGTTAGGCATGCCTCCTCAGTATTCACAACAAATGCCAACTAGACCCACCATCTCTAACACCGTTCCTCCTGGTCTAGTACAAAACAATCCATTCCTGGACAATACCCCGTCATACTTAAACATGTACTCCAAATCACCACAAGGGGATATGTTCTCCTCTCCCGAGCATGTTTTCTCAAACACAGGTGTTTCCTTATGCCCCTACCAATGCATACACTATGCCATATCAACAACCCATTCCACCACCACTCCCTCAGCAAGCACCATCAATGGTCGAAACCTATGCGATAGGGACTTATTCAGAATATTTGAAAGAGCCCTTAGACTTCACCATACGAAGCATCATGCTTCCAAGACCCCTTCCTGATTTACCCAAGTACAAAGGTGAGGGAGATCCGAATGTACATATCAAGGCTTACGATACAGCCATACGAGAACTACTCCCTTGGGATGGGATTGTTGCTAAAATATTCGAAAAACCTTGGAAGGAATCACTCTCAATTGGTATTATAGAATACCTAAGGCTTCCATCCATTCATTTAAACAACTCGTTTCAGAGTTCATTAAGGCATTTGACATGAACAAACTGTTAAGAACAGGAATCAGGGAGTTCTTGCACATTAAGCAGGAACATAATGAATCTGTCACTCATTTCATCCAGAGATGGCGTACAGTTCTTTATTCTTCAGCCAGTGCTCCAAATATGGACCAAATGGAACTATGTGATTTATTCCTTCATTCTCTCAGCAGAGAAGTGAAGGAAGAAGTCCAGAAGTTCCCACTAAGGACTTACGATGAAGTACTTGAGAGCGCTCTCCGAATAGATCAAGCAGCAATAGATAGTGGTCGTAAGACATATGGAACAAACGGGAGGTTAATCACCTCCAGCCAGAACACTACAACTTATCCTACTACCACGAATGTCAATCAAGGACCTAAAATCCTTAACAAAAATCACGGGGTGACAACAGATGGAGTAACCGATCAGCCTAAAAGGTAAATCGTGAATACTTCACCACCAATGAATAACCAACGAAACAACAACTTTACCCCAACAATCAATACAGTGGATTTTAATCATCCTCATCAACAACAACAACAATGGTGAAGCCCTACACAGGGCCCAAGCCAAAATTCAACTAGGTACCAAAACCAGAATTCAAACCAAAGACAACAAATGCAAAATTTTAATCCTAATAGGCAATGGTTTGATCAAAATTTTGGGCCACAATATACGCCAAACCAACAAACCAGGAATTACAATCCCAATTCATATTGTGGTTTCCACAAAATTTGAGGTCATGACACTAGAACGTGTCGTGACTACAATAAATTCATGCAACGTTTGCCAGAGGAACAAAGACAATTCTTCATAGATATGTTCTTGGCAGATCCTGTGTCACCACCACCAAATACACTCGCAGGGGTAGTTTCCCCTCAGAATGCTCCCCTCAAGATCTTTAATGATCCACTCCCAAATCACGATAACAACAGGCTAAATCTAACTGGGACGAACAAAAGCATAATGACGGGAAACAATGATCATGAAGCCTCGACTTCACAAAATCCATCAGTTGCGCCACAACTAGGGAGTCAGCCACGACCTAAGATAGTCAGTTTAGTAGAATTAGATGCCGAACTACCCATCGAAGCTGTAACAAGGACACGAGATTATTTCTCTCAGCCAAGCCCAAGCCACTGTATTAGGGATAGATAAGATCCAACAAATAGTAGAAAAACCCATAGGTGCCTATGATTTAATTAGCGACCTAACAAAAACCTTCTCGCACATTTCATTTTTGGACTTATCGAAGAATTATCTCATTTACAGGGCTGCTCTTCTAGAGGCATTAGGTTTAGGTCATCTAATTAACATCACTCCACCTCTGAAACACAAGCTAAATCATATAGACTTTGATGTTCATCCTCCTAAGCGGGCAGATAGGGATGTTGAATTCATATTCAAGATAAACAAAATGCCGACAGATGCTGAAATCGCATGCCGAGGTGATCCAACCTTACATTTGCAAGTGTGGGTTTATAATAACTATGTAAAGCATGCAATGGTTGACGATGGGGCGGAAGTTAACATAGTCCCCTTCTCTTTCCTTCAAAAACTAGGATATGGGGAAACAAATTGTTCCACGACTCGAAATACATTGAGAGGCTATGATAGCCTTAAAGCCACTTTGATTGGGACTATAATACTACCAGTCACCTTAGGACCCAAAACAATCCTCACTGAATTTTATATTATAGATCGGGAAACCAACTATAATATGATTCTCAGTCATCCATGGATACACCGCATGAAGGCAATCCCTTCCACGTTATTCCAAGAAATAAGATTTCTACACTTAGGAAAAGTCTTCATCGCTCAAGGGGATCCTAAACCCTTTGATATACACTTAGAAAACCTCAAGAAAAAGAAAGGAGTCCATACAGAGCATGAACTTCCCATGAATCAATTAAACAAACCACCTCTAACAAAAGAGTTAGTCCCAGTCACCCCAGACATTCCAAAGGTTGAATTTGTTGACCCAAAAATATACGAGGTGGCAAAGACAAATAAAGATAAGTCAATTTCTATGGAAACAGTCTCCACTAAAACCACAGCAGGAATTATGAAACTCTTGGAGAATGATGAACCGATCTTTCTCCCATTCGAACCTCAAGGAATGGGTAGTCTTCTCGGTATAGCATCTCTTCCCTCCGATAACCTAAATCTATATATGAACATGATAGAATTAACAAACGAAGAAGAGCAATTTAAAATTGAAACAATGCCTATCAAAACCATCTCTAGGCACTGCCTATTCTAAAGCCTGGTTTCGACCCATACGTGTCTGAAGCTATGTTTTCCCTATCCATGGGGCAAGACCTCATCATTAACACAATGCTCGATATGAGAGAGAAGGTCGAGCAACATAGTCATGCTCACCCACATGCCATCTCTCAAAAACATGACAAAGAGGCATGCGAACACCTCTTTCAGAAAAATGTTTTTAATAATGGGACATATACACCTCTGGGCAAGGGTTGTAAGTTCAAACCTAGAATGGTAGGCCCTCGTCAAGAGAATGAAAAATTTGAGGATAATGGTTCTCTGCTGTGTACTTCTAGGGGTGAAGAATTCGATATTCGTCAACTTTCTTCACCTTAGACATCATGACATATAGTTCCACCTACATTTTCATATGTACATGGTTACAGTTGCATTGCATTAGTAATTTAGTTAGTTCATCCTGTTCACTCGTTTCATAAATATTGTAGTCCAGGAACTTACTCTTAAGTAATCTGTTACAAATTTCTGAAGATATTGGCAAAATTATTCAAATCACATCTCTTCAAACATCATCAAGTATTTTCAAATCTTCTCATCAAGTTCGACAGACAAACATTGATGGAAACCATACCAAGACCTGCATACTTGGCTTCGCTCTTTCTTTCTACTAGGTGAAGTTGTCCTTGCCTACGGTCTGTTCTAGAAGCTTCTTGGTGTCACATCTATCCCTCTTAAAATCTCTTGGAACAAAAGGATATCCCAAAGTCATAGATCAGAAATGTCAAAATCAAATGAAATCAAAAGCGCCAAGCAAACAAAATATTTTATTTTACACACTTCTTTGCCCCATCAACCTTCGGTGATAAGCCCACATCTCTTACTGGTGATGTGAGGTTGGGAAAGGAAAGAAGTGCCCTTACTGTATCTTGCCTTTGGTGACAAACCCATGCTTCTTACTAGTGGCATGAGGCAGGGTGTGGGGGGTCCAGTCACACAAACTAACAAATCTTGGTATGCTAAAAACACAAGTCAAATTCTGTTAAGAGAAGGCAAATATCCAAACATCCAAATTCCAAAGAGATCAAATCCTCAAAACCATATTTTGTCAACCAGGTTGCCATTTATGAATCTAAGTCTAGATAAACTGAAAAGTAAGTGGCCTTTTAAGCTTGGTAGTAGTTCTGAGTAGGGTGGGTGTGTAGGTCCAAATTTGGTTCTTGTTCTTGTTTTGTCTGTCTCTCATCATTCCACTCAAATCAAACTCATACAACTTGTGCCCTTCCCAATTCTTGGTGTTGAGCCCTCACATCTTACTAGTTGTGTGGATTTGGGATTGGGGCAAGTTCATCTCTTTATCACTATACATTCATCACATTTTTCCAACATAAGAAGAAATCACAGACATTGTCTAAAGAGGCCAAAAGTTCAAAACTACAACATGTTTGTCATCACATATCAGCATTGCAAAAGCAAATAAAGTAAAAACTTTCTGTTTAACATTTGTTATCACTTGTCATCCATTGCATACATTCTGAAAAGCATGTGAAAATCAGGAATTCTAAAACATATAAGAGTACACACATGAATCAAGTCAAGCCAACCCTATACAATGAATAACCAAGCCAAAAAGAGATATATGTACATATCACGGTGTGTCATAGCTTTTTACGATGTCATCGCACACTAGGTGCGGTCAAAACGCTTGCAATAAGCACAAAATACCAAAACAGCATACATGCCTCACAAAATGGAGACTAAGAAATAAAGGAACTCTGCCTATCCGCCCTTTTGAGGCCCATTATGACTACTCTAGTTACAAATTTCTTAGGATTTCTTCTCAAAAGCATTCAAAAACAACAAAAAGCTAAGCCTAACGCAAAATACCATTCCCAAGCTCATTCCAATTCAATCATACTCAAAAATGAAAAGAGTGATCACCGTGGACCCAAAGCTCAAAAATTACCAAATCGATACGCACAAATGAATAGGAAAATGAACTCATTTTGTATATTTATGACATTCTAACCTTGTTTTGAATGTTCTTTCCCATAGTTGGAGTGCCGACAGAGGTAAGTTCTTATCCTCGCGCAAATGGTAAGTCCTCATTTCATATCAATTTAGTATTTATTTTCAATTTATTTTATCTATCTACACTTGAGTCCCTTTTTCATTTTACAGATAGCGGGAATCTGGATGGTGGCATTTTGGCACACGGGCATGTCAGGTATAGCCTCTAACTCCCCATTTCGGGACTTCCATACTCGGACCCAATGTTTTACGCCTCTTCATGGCTAAAACGCTTCTCCGAGGGGGCAATATGTATGTACCCAAAATTGTATGTACTGTACAGTCAGAAATTGGTTACGGAAACCCCAATGATGATTAAGATCTCTTCACAAGGTGTTCGGAATCCAGAAAGCTCGTTGAGTATACATTTGCATCCCAAAAATCCTTGTCTAGCCTCTACATGTTTTGTCCTAGCCTTTTCTCTCTTTTTCCTTGTTTTTTGTTGTTAGTTATAGGACCGCCTCCCTACCAGGGCGACGGTCTCAGAATCGTCACCCGAGCCAGGCGGTAGTTTTGTAACCGTTACCTAGCTAGGGTGGTGGTCTGTAACCGTCACCCGGCAAGGGCGGAAGTCTGTAACCGTCACCCCGAGGCTAGGCGGCGGTCCCTGAACCGCGTCATCCCGCGCAGGTGGCGGTCCTGTATGCACTTTCCAGAATGCTCGACGATCGCGTCAAGCGTGAAAATTCAATTTTCACCCGCATTTCTCAACCACTAAAGCTTGTATTTATGTTTTAGCCACCTGAACAGTGATTTATCTTTGTTTAATGGTGGGAGAGTTCAATTTGAACTTGCCTTCTAGTCATTGCAAATGCTATAAATATGTAGCTTGTTTACAAGTAAATGGTCTTGGTTCTTGGTCTGAGTCTTCATTCTTGAGCTTGGTCTTCAATACTCAGTCCTAGATTTATTTTATGAATCATTTTATCTTTAGCATGGATTAGAATTCTGAATATTTAGTTATGCCTCACTGTACACCGACAACGATCCTGCTAGGAATCGTATAGGCCAAGCTCTGTTCTCTTGCGCCATCCCTCTCCTACTTGTACTTCGTTGTATTTCTCTGAAGCTATTATTGCTCATTGTTTGAGTACCTACTATTTATCATTTTGTTTCATCATGCTTTGTAATGACCCGCTTTAGGAATCGTATAGGCCAAGCTCTGTTCTCTTGCGCCATCCCTCTCCTACTTGTGCTTCATGCCATTTTTACTTCAAAGTGACTACCGTCCTAGTGCCTTCTCTTGCTGATGTTGCTATACTCCTACTCTTTCTGGATTCATGTGAACACACAAGAACGAAGAGATCACTCTGAGGGGACAAGCTACAACAAAACTAGATTTGCCTCTACTCAGTAAACTCCAGGTTTAAATTGTCAAAGTTATTATCAAATAGAGTAGCGAATCATTTTATTTTAGTTAAGCTCACTTTCAATATTGCCAGGGAAGCTGTGGGGAATGATAGTTTCTGAGAAACTATGATTTGTTCCTCACTTCTGAGGTAGGATTGAAGGTTTTCAATTAATTTAATTGGTTATCTTTTATTTAGATTCACACATCTGCAAAGGTGAATAACCACACCAAATTATCTCTCCTGTTTAGTTTTAGTATAAAAGTAGTTTAATTGTTGCTTGTAATAATAATGTTTTAATCGTATATTCTATTTATATTAGTTTCCATTTCAGCAGTAGTATAAATTGTTATTTTAGTTTAAGTTAATTCGGAGACTTCATAACTAGATTAACACTGAAATTCTAGTTAGGAGGATAAACCACTAAGGAATTTACGCTACCCGCTCATAGCCTCTAAATCTCCCCTTTGTCATTTCAGCTACCAGGAGATCACACTACCAGATCTTAGTCACTGATCCTCCCATGGTTAGCCATAGGAAAGTTGCTTGCCGATTCTCATCCTCGCTTGTAGCTTTTCTATCGTAGAAAATTGGCCATAATCCCGGCTGTGGCTTCATCTAAGTCACCCGCATTACAAACCACCGGCTGTCTTAGCACGACCTCGAGAGGTCGGTATGGGAAGGTCACTTGCCGATTATCATCCTGGCATGTCACTTTTCCATCGTACATGTACCATCACCTTTATCCCTACTTGGGTCAATCCCTCTTTTACCTATACTGGGGAAACTACTTCTGCTTTTTTCAACATCACTTACATATACAAGCTACATGACAAAAGGGGCAAATATAAACACTAAATTTGGGTCACACTCCCCTTAGTCCCCTTTCAATCGGTAATAATGATGTGTTCACCAAACCAGATTTCTTTACCCAACATTTATATTAATTTAATTACTTATAATTGAATTAATTCCCATCCTCGCATTATTTATTATTTTAATCACTTTAATTAGGTTAATTAACACCTCACCATGGACTTATTCTTAGCCTATTGATTAACTAAGATTTAGTCTCTACTTATTCTAACTTGAGTTGGGACTTAGTCTAACCCTAACATTAAATTTATATTCCTTCTCTAACAACACTCCCACTTATCTAAGCGCTAACCATCACTTGAGACCTGGAATGACAAGCAAAGCACACCAAAAATAGCCAAGATCTGTTATTTTTGTAAACCTAGGATTTCCCACCCTAACCGATGTCGGTTAACCCATAACCGATGCCGGTCACCTTGACTATCATCGGTTACCATATATACAGTTTTGCAACCTTTTTCCCAGGTTGGTCACTTCGATTTTTGAGAGAGCTATCTGCATTCAAGCACAAACCATATTTTTCTAAGCATCAAGATGACATCATCCATCTAGTTAGAGGCCCAAGAAAGTACCTAAGAATGATCTCAAGGCATTGCGATTCACACAACAACATGCGGGAAGAAACTTTGTGGCACTAACTATTAGGTTCTTCACGAGATAGACCATCACCTTCCTTCACCAACTAGGCTTACAAATACAAGTAAGTGCATTTGTCTTTATAACATTTGTGTACTTACTTAATAGGTTTGTTATCCTTTTTGTTATTAGATATGGTTATTCCCTGCATTCCTCCATCCCCACTTCCCTTCCCATCTACTTATCTAGCCACCCCTAACTTCTGGCTCTCCATACATATCCTTTATACCTTCCCAATTTTTCTTCACCTTATCACAAACCCAACCAGCCCCCTTTATAATTTGTGAAATTATTGAGAAGCCCAAAACCACTTGTTAATCATCTTTCATGAAATCGCCCTACTGACAAAGGCAGTTTCCTTAACCATCGTCGCTTTTCCATTCACCGGAATTGGTCACTAGACCGATGTTAGTTATTGTACTTCCTATCAAAATTTCACCAATATGCCCCTAACATCCCCAAAACCTCAAAAAAACCTCACCCAAGCTTGATACCCTACCGATAGCCTCACCTAAGACCTTCCCATATCTTTGTGAAGACACAAAGAGAACCTGGACCCCTATTTTTGATATTCATCCATTTTCATAGAAACTAGTATCAGTCATCTTAAACCGATATTAGTCATTTATAAAACTTCATCGGTCACACCCTGACCGACATCGTATCTATTTACGGTAAATTACCTCATACCAAAGTAAGATCCACAATCACCCAAATCAATCTCAAATTACACCGCATCTTACCTAGACCCTACCGTGACCCTCGGGACACCTACCTAACATGCAACCCGACCCAAGACCTTCACTAGTTTAAATTATCAAAGCATTTTAATTGTATTAACGTTGATAGTAATCTGAGATACCTAAATTAGAGTACTAACATTAGATTCCTTTACTTGTATGTTCAATTATTTTATATTGAATATATATATATATATATATATATCAATGGATTGACAACAATCGATGAAGTATCGTACTTCCTTGATCTAGCTTACACTAGGAAATCTAATAACCTTTTGCTATTAACTATGTTTTATAGTCTTGATTTGCATTTCAGGTAGTTCCTCCTAGCCAAAAGGAAGCTCACAAAATCAACTTGGCTCAATAATTTAGATACACACGCACAACCTTTAACCAATGAAGAACATGTATCCCTCCTTGTCCTATTTAGCCTTATCATTTCATTAACCCACTAAGAATCCGGTGAAACACCATGATAACAAAGGCTTCATTATTTTCCTCTTCTTTTCCCTTCTCTTTTTTTAAGGGCTTTATTTCTACAATATTATCCTTGTTATCTTAAAGTAGCGCTCGAATGGTGGTGACCTTATCAATATTCCTCCACGCCACTTCAGCAAATTCCTTGACCAAGGCAATTCTTTCTTTATCATCGGACATCACGGGTGGTTTGATAGTCATGTGCCTAATCCGTAGTTGCTTCTTTACCCGGTGTGAGACACATTACTCCTCGCACACATAAAAATATAGTTCATCCATGTGTGTCTGAATGGACCAGACAACTATTTTCTAGTACACACATTGACCTTTTCTAGGTCCATTAACTCCCAGCCATATAAATCCTTCATTGTACCATGCTTTTGAACCTAGCATGAATAATTTTTTTGGTGTCCTTCATGTACCCCATAGCCGAGTCACATAGTCCTCACTTGCCTTTCCTTTCTTTATTTTGTTGCTCTTGGGAACTCGACCATTAGAATTTGGAGTGGGTCATTCAACTTCCTCTTTGGAGTAAGGCATGCCATATGGCTCACCCATTTCCTCTTCTATCTCATTGACCCCCTCGTCATCATCATTTATTTCCTCATCACGAGGATCCTTTGTATTTTAGGGTTGCACTTAGGTTTTACGGTGTGCTTTCACTAGAATCATCCTCTTGAGTTGTGATGGCCCACCACTTTGAGTCCTTGTCCTTCCGAACACCCCTTTAAATTTTTTTTCCTCATTTATTGGGTCGCATCTAAGGATGACGTGACTTTTTCTAAGTCTTCCTCCTCTTCTTATTATACGGAGGAGTAATATCATGCTCACTTTCCTTAGTGTTTTAGGGCTACATCCATCCCTTGTGCACTAAACCACCATTTTCCTCTTGTTCATCTTCTTCTCCTTCTACTAATGAAGTGGGATTTTCAATTCGCCAAGCTCCCAACTGTATGTTTACCCTTTGGAAATCCTGGTAGCATACATTTATTTTCTACATACATCCGTTTTCCAACCTAGACTTATGTTTGATATAAATTAGCGCAACCCCACCGTACCATAGGCTACTTCCTTAACTTATAAATATCCATTCCGCATGGACCCTTTGAGTAACCGACTCCCTTACAGGTGGCCAAAATAGCTTCTTTGTTAGATAGGTCAATGGTAAGCTCTATCCATGTTCCCTTCAAACTGTCACACTCATAATTAAGTGTGTTATGATCCTAATCCACCACCCAACAAAATAAAAGAAGTCCTCATGGTCTCTACTCATAAGCTTTTGGTATAGTTTCTCAAGTTTTCCAAAGTAAGGAGTTCATAGAGCTGTAAGACCCCTTCCTTCTTCAACATTTTCTCTCCAAAGTATCATCATAGATAGGCATGTCATTGATTATGCACTTATTTGTCTTTCGCTTCACAAGACATCCAATCTGTTCCTGTTGTCAATGATGGGATGATTGTAGTAACTTGCCTTGCTCCCATTGAATGTGATAATCCCAATCACATACCACAATTACATCATCTAGGTACTTGTATTTGAAAACCTACTTTTAGAGGCATCCATGATCTCCACCTCAGTTTCTACCTTCTTCTTCCCCTTGTTTCCTACTCTAGGTACTTTCCTTGGTGCCATGATAAGATAAGGTTATGCCTTATTACTTCTATTGACTAAAATCCCATGTCCAAGCTCAAAACCATGTTCCCTAACTTGAAATCATGTGCCCTAACATCTTATCAAACCCTAGCACCCTATTTCTCCTCTCTATATGCCTCTAATTTACTCAAACCCTTCTCTAATGGGTACGTAAGCCAATCTTATGCAAAAATCTATTGTCCTCACCTTGTTTCACAGACTTTCTACACCTCGGCGCATATTTCTTATCTCGATTGCAATTAGCGCATTCAAATACTCGTGATCATAAAGGTAGAAATGAACCCACATCATTTCCTTATATAGATTTGGAAAAAATATTACATTTATGTCTCCTCCACCTACCACCAATCCTCTCATTAATTGACCATTTACCAAATTACCATGTGATATACATGCATGCCATAGCTATAACCTTCTAGCGCACCTTTATACCTTTTGTTACAGACCTCCTTTTGTGTGCTTTCATGCACCGAAGTACTTCACCACTGCTTTTTCTTTCACTAAGTAGTTTCTACACTGCATCTTACCTCACATTACACTATGCATTCATTCTTTCCAACTATGGTCTTCTTTAGGAGTAACTTTCTTTCGAGAAGCACCTTTCCATACTATATGAAGTTTCTAACAAGATAAATCACTTGCACCAGATTTCTCTATGCATACCCATGTTTGAATGATAACTACCCCACACTAAGGGTATGTGCATTCCTTTGTACATAAAAACGCTTTAGATTGTAATCAACTTCCAAAGACGCAAGTGCACTTATTACACAAAACACTTGAACTAAATTGAAAAAGCATAACGATGAAAAAGCAAACACATTAAGTAAAAATATAGTAAGGTAAATCTATTATAAATGACAATACTACCTTATTACAAACACTAATAAGGCTTACTTGTAGTAGGGCTTCAACCTACTCCTATTAAACGGGTAGCCGTGTTCCATCAAGCACCTTTAAATGGAAAGTTCCTAATTCAAGTATGTGAGTGATAACATACAGTCCCAACCAATGCACCTTAAGCTTTCTTGGGTGGTGCATAAACTTTGAATCATAAAGAAGTACCATCTTTTGAACCTTAAGCTTATTTTTCTTAATGTGCCTATCATGTCATGCCTTCTTCCTATATTTTTCTTGCTTTCGACTCTAACGTGCTATGGTGCACCTCTAATCCAATTGTATCAACTTTTCAATTCTTTCTTCCAATGATTTCTCATCATCTATACCTCTCATGATCGTAATACACAAATAATGTAACATGAATTCCATGGGAAAACTACTTCTACACCATACACCAACCTGAAAAGGTGTTTCCTTATTCTATCATTTATAGGTTGTTCTATATGCCTAAAGTACATCAAAAACTTTATCATCCTAATTTTCCCTTCAAACATCACAAACATTTTTTTAAGTCTTTCTCAATATCTTGTTGAAAGCCTCAACAGTCCCATTTTACTGAGGGTGATAAGGTGTTATCTTGTGGTGTGAAACCATGAATTCATCTAATAATATCTTGATTTTCACATTCAGGAAATGAGTGCCCCTATCACTTGTAAAAATTAGAGGACATCCATACATGGTAAGAATATTTTCCCACAATAACCTTACTACTACTATAGCCAAAGTAAAATCCTTTATAGGTGTTTCTTCTACCCACCTTGTAAGATAATATGTACAAGTGATGATGTAGTGCGATCCAGTTCTATGCGTGGCTAGGGAAATAGGACCCACAAAGTCTATTGCCCATTTTTCAAAAGGTTTTTCACTAGTAATAGGCCTTAAAGGAATTTCATCTCTTTGCCCAAGTTTTCCAAGGTGCTGATAGTGATCACATGCCTTATAATACTCCTTGCAATCCTTGTATAAGGTTTCCCACCATAAACCAGCGAGTAGAATCTTACATGTGGTGGTGTCACCTGCATAGTTTCCACTTACAATACTGTCATGAGATTCCTCCATGATTTTCATGCACTCATGCTCCATTACACACTGGCACAATACTTCATCTTGACATAGTTTGTATAAGTCACCACTAATCAACATGAAAGGTGCAGCGTGAATTGCAAGTTTTTTCTTTTCCAAGGCTTTCATCCCTTATGGTGCCATACCTATGCATAATAGGACAACAATGTCCTATAATTCCAAGGGCACGTAGTTTAACTTGTATAACTATACATCTGACATTGTATCTTTAATACTCTATGCGTACTCTCCTGATTAAATCCTTGATAAGTGGTATGGGCAAGAATTGCTTTTACCTAGCTTTACCAAAACTATAAAGTAAAACTCTTAGAATAGTCGAGCCAATTGGCATATACGCCTTTGTAAAATGGGCTTATTTACCAAGTATTTCAATGCCATTTAATCTGTATATAACATAAAAGGTGTTGCTATCAAGTACTACCTAAAATTATGCATCACATAGATCATTGAAAAAGCTTCACGCTCCATAGTTTTATTATTTTTTTCTGCAGGAGTTAAATTTTGTACTAGCAAAACAAATAAGATGATTTACAATACCTTCTACATGCTGATATAGAACTACACCAATGGTCATGCCAGAGGCATCCACATGTACATGAAAGGGTAGATTACTTGAAGGAAAACGTAAAATAGGCGTCATAGTAAGACTCTCCTTTAGCGCTTGAATGCGCATTGCTACGATTCACCCCAATAAAACTACAATTTACCTTTTAATAACTACTCCATGGGGGCAAGAATCGAGCATATCCTTTGATAAGTTTTATGTAATACCCTATGTGGAAAAATAATCTGCATACCTCACTCCGATAAGTGGGTTACTCAAGCCTAAAATGATTGTAATATTAGTTAGATCTACTAACAAACCATCCTTGCAGATGATATGCACTAGCAGAGTTTCAAAAGGTGTAGTAAATACACACTTCTTGATATTTAAAGAGATTATTAACTATTTCTACCTCTAAAAAATTAACCAAAAATTGTCACAATGATCCTTGATAAGACCATAAATGGTCCAATCATCCAAGTATACCTGTAATAATTTGTGAATAAAATCTTGGAATGCTTGAACCACAATGCGCAAGAATATTGCAAGGATGTTTTTCAATTCAAAGGATGTCACTATGTATGTAAAACTTCCCATTCGGTGTTGAAATTTGTCTTCTCTTAATACTCGAGAAAATCTTACTTGATGATACCCAGATAATCCATCTATAAAAGTGTAAATTTTTCACCCTACAACACCTTCCAATATTTCCTAAGTGAATGGTGTAGGGAGAGAATCAATCCACATGCAACATTTAGCTCCTGTAGTCCACAAAAATCCTTATTCTTCCATATTTATTTATGTTGATTACCATAGGGATAACCCACTCTAATTCCTCTGCGAGGCTCAATAATGCAGATTCTAAAATCTTGTCAATTTCTTCTTTAACTCTTATGTGCAGCTTAGGGTTCATCCTATAAGGTATCTTCCTTACTCTACGTGCACCTTCCTTTTACTTCATTTTCATCTCGCCAAAAGATTCATGCAACCCTTTCAAATCACGGTATCCCATAGGAAACAAGTCCTGGAAATTGTGTATTAAGTCAATTATCTTAGCCACTTAAGAGTCGACCAATATGCTCCAATTATGGCTGTTTAGGTTCAACATTCATGTCAATATTCACTTTCATCATCTTCATAGGTTTATGGTAGACACACGCCTTCTCATCCACATTGTCTAAGACATCGCACATACCCTACGAATGATCTATGTCCAAAATTTCCACTTCTTCATCATCCACCACATAGAAAATATTTCCTTTCTCCTTCTCTAGGAAAGTGGGCTCAAGCGATTCTGCATCTATCTCATCTACTTCGTCAAAACACGCTTCTAGGTCGGCTCACCAAATAACTCATAAATGAGTTCTTCAACCTTTACACTATATCCCATAATCAATTACATCATAACATGTAATGCCTCTTTCACTAGAGGTTTTTTGGAGAAGTATTCAAAAGTTTGGGTCATTCCTATAGTCAAGTCTTGTAAATTTCTAGTCTCCTATCCACTTTGCATAAACATACCAAGTGTACGCATAACCTCACAAGGTGCAATAAAGTTTTTACACCCAAAACAAAGGTGGTAAAGCTATATGCCCTCTATCTAGAGTATCTCGGACTATCCTGAATGTGGTATTTAACATGATTATTACCATGATATTATCATATTTGAGTATGTGCATTACTCCCAAAAAAATTAGGCTAATAGAGTAATTCTCACTTCTCTCCATTCTATGAGATTATCCCTATGAACCATCCACTAGTGCACTATGGTTCCATGTAGGGTATAAAATAACATATTCCTTATGACTACTTGATCTATCCATTGTACTTCCATGGTTTACGGGAATACCTCGGGATTTCCTTCGCCAATGTACCGAGGTAAAGGGTTTTTGCCTAACCTCCTTACAAAGTGTGACTTGCCTATGTATGCAGCTGCACTTCTTACTTTGTGCCCAACCATATTGTAGATGTCACATTCCCAATTGTCACAAGTAATACTTTTAGTATCACTGATGGAATGTGCATCATCCCACTTGGATAATTCCTTCCTTAGATGGCTCAAGCACTTTTAGATCTCGGATGGTGTGCACATAATTTTTTTTCAGGTCTTCTTCACTTAAGGGCTCAACATAAGGTGAATATTTCCCATTTGTCAAAGGGATAATAATTTGTTATTCCTTGTTCTCAAAACTGATATATGCCTTATTGAACCGTAGATCAACATTATTTACATAGGACCAAGGGCACCCAAGTAGAGCTGGGAAGTTGTCTACTTCTGAAAGTGCTAATACCTCAAAGTACCCAGTGAACTTGGCCCATGTATAGTAATGAATGCATCCTTCAATACTCCAATTGGTATGGTCTTAGTACTATTTTCCATATAAAGAACATTGGAAGATGGCTGCAATGGAGATATGACCATTTGAACCCATGCATAAAGGTAAGCACATTCACTTATGTTCTTGTGTCAATAAAAAAATTTCTCAAAAGCCATCTATTGACAACAACATTCAAAGTGATCACCTTGTCATAATCCAAGATATGGGAAGGGATATTAGCATACAAAATCTATTGTTCATTATCAATACCATCATGTAGAGTGTTTCCTTTCAACTAGCTCCCTAATAATGGAATAATGATCTCTTGATGTAACATCTTATATACTTCCTCCAAATCATCAAGATCCATTTGGAGAGTCTCAACTACCTTATTCTATTCCAACTTCGTGATTGTTCCTTTAAAAATTGTATTTCAACCTACATATTTCTAAGTACCTCCAAATTTTCCTAATAAACCTCCTTATGATGTGTAGGGTCTAGGTATTTTTCATGTAAAACCTCTTCCTTAGTGATGGTAGGATTCATTACAACGTTTCTATGGTACACACAACCTCAACATGTGTAGTAATCTTCACAAGTACTACCTCATGATATGATACTAACTTCAACATCCATTTTTTTCCACAATGCACTCTATCCTATCCATCCCTACACCCTTGTTCTCATGCTTGTGATTCTTGATAATATGTTCATATAAGTCTAGGCACTCTTCATAGTTATGATTCTTTCTGCAAAAATAACAAGTAATGTTTTGAGGACATTCGCACTGTAATGGTTAGGGGATCTACAAGTATATCATGTTCCATGATGGAACTCACTTCCTCCACCTCCATGACCTTGGTCTCTTAATCCATCACGAGTATCCTCGACCTCTACCATGGCCTCCCTTAAAGAACCCTTCATTTTGACCATAGCTCCCTTGAGTGTGTCCATAATCATGTCACTCACCTTTATCCTTAGATTTATTTGAAACCACCATCTTTCATACACCAATATCAATGGCATCATGGATTTGATCAATCAACCTGCACTCTTTAGTATTGTAATTCATGGACGAGAAAATTTTACAATTGCACGACACATTCTTCTTTACCACGTGTTGCAATAATGGACAATTAATTCCATCATGGTCCAAATGACATATCTCAAATTTTAGTAACAAGGATCACACCGATCGTGAGGAAAACTATCCTTAGTATCCTTATCTACTTCACAATATGTGCACCACATTCCACAAGCATGTCTCATGTGTTGTATTGGATGATATTTTCTCAAACTTCTTTTCTATTTCGTAATCTAAGCTTCCAATAATTGGTTCACTCTAGTGTCTATGCTCCCAAATTCCGTAGTACGCAGAGCTTCTTCAATTTCCTCGTTTGGGTATTTATAAGCTTTATGTGAGAGAACACTCCTAAAATGTGTAATTAGGCCTCTGAAAAACCATTTTGCATGCTGAATTTCATGGATATCATATGATAGTTTAGACAAGAGTGTTTTGAAATGAGCATCATATTCCTAGACACTCTCAATAGTGCCTTGCTTGATATCCTTGAGCACACTTATACTTTTCTTCTTGAACTCAGGGATATAAAATTCTTTAATGAAAGCATCCCATAAAGTTGTATAATCCACACAAGTCTGATCAGGGTCAAAATTTCTATACCAATTGTGCATGTTTCCCTACAACGTAATTACAAACTGACTAGCCTTGCACTCTGAAGCTATAATTCCTTTTGCACGCCACATTATGTCACACATATGCACATGCTCAAAAAAATATTCTATTCCCCTATACCCTGGGACATGAAGTGACATTTACATGTAAATATTATGGGGTTTGTGAGGACCATGTCCACCAGATCGAAAACCTCATGTGCTACTTCTGCCTCCATATCCACAAGATCTTCCAAATCCTGAGCCATCTATTCCTCCTGATCCTCCTATTGTAGTAGAAATTAAACTAGAGGATGCACTGCCTCATGTCCCAACAGTAGTTCTAAACTGAACTCCTACATTTTTTTAAGTTGTTATACTCCACGATTTAAGTCCAAATTTATGTGCACCTATGTTCTAAGCCCATGACGGGTCTAAAAATGTTCCTCCAACTGGTCCTCGAAACAATAGGGAAGATGTATACCCAACCATAAATGTACTTGTTATATGATTCACTCCTGAACTTCCCGATAAGTAAACTCTACCACTTGCTACTCTACTTCCCAAACCACCTTTATGACCACCATATGGAATGGAAACTAGAAAACCAAGTTCAAGGGCTAGGTTATCAAGTAGATTTAGATGCACACCCGTGGCCCAAGTTTTCTTTGTTAGCATGCTCTCATAAGAGGTTGATTAAGGTTACGTGTCATGCTTTCCCAAATGGGGTTGTTCCAGATGTTGTGGCTATACATCCTCCATGTGAGCTTCAAATCCTTCACAAGCCATCTCTATCCTTAACACCATTTTTTCCGCAATCTTGCTTTGTTTCCCTAAATTCCTCTCGTGTGCCTCATTAAACTTAATTTTCCTCTCTTCTCTTTGACTCTCTATCGTAAGGTTTGCCATCCTTCACCATAACTGCTCCTACCCCGCGTGTGGTGGGTTTAGGTAGCCATTGTCTTCTCTTCCAAATTCAAGGTTACTAAAAATATTTTGATTGCCAATGGAATTCCTTGTAGATAGGTTCCCTTGGGATAACGTAAAAAATTGAAACTCGGATACCTCCGGGAAGGAATAAGTTTAAATTGAGTACTCCAAAATATAGCTATTCAAAACACCATGGAACAAAGTGTCCACAACTCACATCCAAATCAAGTTAGCATCATAGAGGTCCTGAATTTATTATTACATCCAAACAAGTGTCCTGAAGCCTCCAATTCCTTTTAGATGTGTAAGAAACTAGCCACTCGGATAACTCTATTGGAAAAATAACAAAGAAGCTCTTGTATAAGTAGTCATAACAATTATGCTCCACCCACGTGTGTGCGTCAAGCTCATATCTTGTGTTAAATCTCCTAGTGTACTCTACTTCTAGATCTATAATCCACTCCCAAACACTTTCCAAGGTCAACTGGTATGTCTTCATCAAGTAAGATCCTAAAAAGGTGAAAAAGAGGTCCTGACAATGGAACCAATGATATAGCCTAGAATTTACTATGAATAACCTAGGTGAGATGACAAATCACTCATCTTGAGTGAGCACTTGCCCAAAGCACGAAAAGGCACCGGTACCTCTTTATATTTTCTTGTATAGAATGTTAGCATGATGATGCAAATAGATATCCGATTCATTATCAATAGTAAATAACACACAATGCATAAACCGGATCTACTTCTTATAATAGATATATAATGAATTAACAAATGACTATAATAAGATTTACCATGGAAGAACTAGATTAAGTCATGTTCAACACCATTATCTATCCAATATGAACCATTTTATTAAATAATCTAAAACACAAAAGCTTCTTACATTACATAAGTATCTCCATGGGTCATGCACGCAACAAAACCAACAACATAACTCTACCATAGATTTCACATACTAACCTATGTAAATCAATAGTATATAGGGGTAGGGATGTTCCATTCACCACCCATGCACTTCTCAAAATAAGTCACATGATATTAATAGCCCCTGCACCTTTACAATAAGTTGCACAACATGCAAGTGCTCTAACATTAGACTTCATATAGTTAATTCTAAGTATAAATCCTATTATTATCTCAAAATATGCATAGCATTTAGCTATCACTTATTCCCAAAATACCATTGTGTGGATTGTAGGTCTTCATGTCTTT
Organism: Taxus wallichiana var. yunnanensis; assembly: GCA_018340775.1. Lineage (NCBI taxonomy): Eukaryota > Viridiplantae > Streptophyta > Pinopsida > Cupressales > Taxaceae > Taxus > Taxus wallichiana. Next base: position 370,990,641 of record CM031240.1, read on the forward strand.
GTTTTCTCAACACACTATGTCTCGAGAATAACCCTTATCAATAAAATGGCTAAGTCCTAAATTAAATGTTTTCTAGCGTGCACTCATTCTCGCTATTCTTCCATGCCCTCAAATGCATCTTGATCCAAAGACATGCATCCTTTATATTCCATCACCTTAGAGAAATATATTAACTACTCAATATGTTAAGCGTAATATGTTAAATCACTATACACTTGTTTCCATGCTCATTCATCCAACCACCCATATGAAATTCTAGTGGGTGATACTACTCTTAACCTGATTCCATATTCTATTGGACTCCTTTAATTCCATCCATGTCCGTATGTGTCTATCCTCTGCATCCATTCATATACATAATAATTATTCATGTGTTTCCATGTCAAATAATTGTTTCTCCATTGATTTAATTTCGATCCATTATAACTTATCCTCCAATTCCATGTATATCCACATATATTTCTACCCTCATGTGTCCTAATATGTCTCCATGATTTTTTCCTCTAATGATGATTTGGGTATCTATATGGTACAACCTTAGTATCTTCAACCTTATCAACCTTTTCCTCAAGTTTTGTTTCCTCTTCCACCTTGTTTGTTATTTCCTTTTTCCCTTAACTAGATTAATTGTGTTTGATTTTTTCATCATCTTCATCAGCCTCTCCTTTTTAATCATCATTATTCCCTTCTTCACTATCTTCAATTTCATCTTCATGCTTAATATTGACATTACTTTTATCATTGCTAAGTGTGGTATCCCGCAATGTAATTTTCTTTCTCTTGTACCATAATTTAATGATTTTATTTTTCCCAATAACATTAATTGTTACCAATTTATATAGCCATGGATATATAAGAAAAATATCCATACCATTCATATCTAAAGTATTAAAATCTGAATGAAAAACATATTTATCCATAAAAATCTTTAAATCTTCAAAAATTGAATCTTTTACCATCCACTTTAGATTCCTTGACATACTTTACATAAACATGTAGATGTTAAGATACATCCATATTGATGAGCTTATATTTTTGTTAGGGTTTGTGGAAACAATTACCTTTTCCCTCTAAATACATGATTCAACCTTAAATATTGAAGCTTCCTTATTTGGAGATGTACTATTTGAACTCTTGTCTCAATCTATTGTCTCTCCTTTTGAATCATGCATAACCTCTTCACCATAAACATTATCTTCTTATTTATTATGAAATTCGTTTTCTTCATTCTCGTCCTTATCTATGACACCCTCATTAGGAAAATCCTCTTATTATTCATTTTCTTCTTTTCTGTCGCCTCTATCAAGGAAAACTATTTCCAATTCCTCCCAAGACCAATTAGACTTAAACATTTTCTTTTCTAATTCAAAAAACCAAATTTGTGTAGGGCCACTAATCCACCATTTGAAACTCCAAATATTTAATGATGGAAAATATCTCTCCTTATTTTTTTCCACCATTCTCTAGCATCAATTGTACCATCTCCACAAAATTCTTCCATCACCATGATCCACAAAAACTAGGGTTTTAGGAATAGACCCTTTTGATCAGAACATATCCTACTTCTTTCGGCTAGATGTTGTCCAAAAATCGGAAAACATAGAAAAAAAAAACCCAATTATATTTTTCAAAGTTTTATGAAAATGTCAAATAGCATTAAAATTACCAATATTGTAGCATGTGGAGCAAATTTATGGAAAACCATAATACTATAATAACTCTCTTAAAACAAACCAAAATTTTCTAAAACATTAAGAGTATCACCGTGAAATGTGTTTCACACGGAATGCTTAGTTCTATAATAGAGTTGCTTCTATCCTTTCATTCCTTTGAGAAATAGATAAGGGTTAGGGCTAGGAGGAATACCTGTTGAATGTTGAGAGGGCGTGCGCATACCGTAGAGAGAGATCAGATCGATTGCAAAGAACTCCTTTTTGTCTGGGAAGGACTACCTGCAAGTAAGAATACAAGACCACCAGATTCTAATTAGACAATAAATGAGGGAACTGCCTTGGGCCCAGGAAGTATTAAACTTCCTTTCGAAGGTGGTCAGTTCCCCTGCTAATATGAATTAACACAAATTATTGCAAATTACAATTTAATTACCTTGTTAAAACAATAGAGGAAAGGGCTAGTTTTGGTTTTGAATCACAGTGACCGATGCCGGTCACTGTCACCGGTACCGGTTTCTGCTAACCGATATCGGTAGGGGTAGTGGTTTAGGGGATTTTAGTGAAGGTTGGCTATAAGGTGGCTATGGTGTTTATAAGGCTAGTAAATGATTGGGGATAGGTAATGGGGTGATGGAGAAGGCTCAGAGGGTATGGGAGTTGTTCTGGGGCAATGTAGTGTGAGGAATGATAGTTAGATGGAGGGTGTTACCCGGTAGTAGATCTAGGAATAGACTTGTAATTACTCCGATCAGAAATCCAAGAAATGTTAGTAAAAGAACGTATAAGAAACTACTTACTAGTTCCTGATGAAGATACAGGTCCAAGGACTGTGATGACAAAGGCAGGATTCAGGTAGGATGATCTGACAATCCAAGATGAGCTATCTTCGCTCCCAATGCTTGGATGAGTGTCACTGGGCTCTGGTTACTCAGTTGCAGTCTTGGGCTTGATGTCCTTCTCTGCAAACTCCTCTCTTTCCTTCACTTGTCTCTGCTCGGCCAAGTGAATTCCCGATCTTTCCAATGAATTCCTAGGTTTCGATTCCAGTGTTCTAGGTCCTTTGTTTTTGGTTGGGGGAGGTCATTTACAAGGAACCGATGGCGGTTACGTAACCGACGGCGGTCGAGTAGGAACCGATATCGGTTAAGTCAAAGTGAGCTATTTTTAGTAAAATAGCCAACTTTCCCTCCTTTTCTCCTGAGGAATTAGTTGTGGGTTTGGTCAAGTCATTGTTAGGTTGATTTTGTTGCGGGTGAGGAGTAATTAGTCATGGGTGTGGATGTAGACCAAGTTATAGGTCTTAATTAGGTTAGTTTAGGGTTAGGACTAGGTCATGATGAGGTGGCGAAATGAGGTGGCAGGTTTGGAGATGTGGATTTATTAATTATAAGGTAAATAATAAATAATTATGTAAGGTTTAGGAGATGAGGCTAGGTTTCGAAATGAGATGTGGGGCACGGGGGGTCGTAAGACACAAATTTGGTGTTTACATTAGCCCCTTATTGTTGTGTAGCTTGTCTTGTAAAGCTGCACTGACAATAATAAGAAGTGGTTACTCCTGTTAAGGGTATAGGTAATCCCCCTCAAATCTATCACAGATTGAGGTAGCGTGAAATCAGGGAGAGGGTTGATGAAGGGTAAATGGTGTTGAGATGATGGTAAGATGGTGGGGTAGCTCAAGGAAGCGAGCGCACGTTGAAATGCAGTAGTGCAACCAGGGTACATGATTTGAAGAGCAAACAAGCAATTCATAGGCAAAGGTCGATAGTTTATCCAAACAAGGGTGATATAATCCTGGTATCCAAGGCATAGGAAGTAGCTCCAGGGGATATAATGGGTAAGGTACAGGAATGTTTAGGCATGTTCGAAAGTACCAAATGGTTGGTTTGGTTGAGATAAACGTCACGGTCTCGGTCTAGGAAAAGTTGGTCGACTGATCAAGTCAAGTACCCTAATCATGCTAAAACACGAACAAGTGAGCTTGATTGAACAAAAGGTTACATGATGGGTGGATAAAATTGTAATTTGTTGGTTTTGGGTGAGGTATTTAATTGGTGCGGCCTTGGGTCGGGCCGATTGATTAGTGAGGGCCATGGGTCGGGCCTGATTGGTTGGTTGCGGCCTTGGGTCGGGCCAAATGGTTGGTTGCGGCCTTGGGTCGGGCCTGATTGGTTGGTTGTGGCCTTGGGTTAGGCCAAATGGTTGGTTGCGGCCTTGGGTCGGGCCTGATTGGTTGGTTGCGGCCTTGGGTCGCACTAAATGGTTGGTTGCGGCCTTGGGTTGGGCCAAATGATTGGTTGTAGCCGTGGGTTGGGCAAAATGGTTGGTTGTGGCCTTGGGTCGGGCCAAATGGTTGGGTGTGGCCGTGAATGTGGCCAATGAAGTCAAAAAGGCTATTTAGCAAAGGAGGGTATAGGCAATGTGGTGAGAAAGGGAGATGTGGATGATGATGGGATGTAGCTTACTACCGTCATATCTGATTAGAGGGCTTGACCACACTTTGGACATTGTATGGAGGCCCTAGAGAGGCCATCAACCCCGAGGAGGAGCCCCGACCATGATGCTAGGTGGATCCAGATACTTTCTGGATAGCAGGACTGTGGGAGGCCTGGAGAGTATGAGCATATACCCCTAGAGAGAGTTGGTACGACGAGGGCTGGGGGCTGCACAGGATGAGCCGCCTCCCTTCCCTCAGTACCAGAGGGATGATGTAGAGGCCCCACTACCTGCACCACAGCCCGTGGACCCAGATTGGGTAGCAGAGAGACCGACGGATGATATAGTGGATGATGCCAGAGTGACAGGTGCTTTTTTGGTTTGGTGGGCAGGTCAGAGAGTAGTAGGATAGGATAACTGCGTTTTCCATCGCTGCGACTAGATTTGGCGGTATTACATAAAGAGAGAGGGACCACCTCCTAGGACAGGTGTAGCTATTACAGGGCAGCTCGCTACTACACAGCACATGATCGAGGTATTACAAGGGCGCATTTAGCCTGATGCACGAGCTCGATTGCACGGCCCTGAGGCACCGGTACCCACGAGCACCAACGTAGCCCATGTGTACTGCACGGGAACCTACACAGCCACAGGCACAGGCGTAGGTACAGGTGCCACCACAGGCACAGGGTGTACCGGTAGGGCAGGGGCCACTACTATTAGGAGTCGGGGGACCAGCCCCAGTAGCCATGGTGGCACGGGCCCGTTATATGGAGGCGAGTGGAGGCCCGGTATTATCAGGATGTCCTTGATGGTACCAGGGCTGACTATTAGCCATATGCGGCGCACCGAGCTGAGACCTCTCGAAGCCAGAGATCCTGGGGGTGCAGACATATAGGGGTTCATGAGGGGAGGAGGTGAGAGCCGGCACAGAGACTAGCAGGAGAGGAGCCGAGAGTGGTGGGAGAGAGCGAGACATCCCTAGAGTGGAGATGGGTGTTTTGTTTGTATATTGGATATAGGCATTGGTCTGCGAACCGGTTATTTTTATAGAGGCTGCGTGCCCACATATGATTCGTTTGTTCATTCTTGTTGTATATGCGCTGCGAGCCGAGTACGGGTTGTAGAGTTGATACCGGCTGCAAGCCGAGTAGTATATTTTGACATGAGAGACCGGCTTGTGAGCCGAGTCGAGATCACAGATGATGATAGTGGCTGCACGTGCGGCTTTGTATTATTTTGGGATCACAGAGGCCCCATGCAGCAGGCAAGTTGTATATTTGAAACATTGATATATATAGAGATGATGATTTTGATCCATATGTTGTGTATAGAATGTGTTATGTATTTTGTCGATGGTTTTTGAAATTTAATGTGTATAGATGATGAGTTAGATCTAAATGGTGTATATACTTATGGGTTTGATGTAGATATTGCAATGTCGTACGTATTTTGTTAATGGTTATTTTATTGTAACTAGATGATGTTGATGAAATTATGATGATATATTGATGTGATTTTGATGACAAATATTGATAATGGTGTCGTTTTGCAGGAAAAAGAGGCGGGCGCCACAAAAATTTACAAAAAATAAAGAAAAGGCCTAGGTTTAAGAAAAAGGAGGCATGTGACCGATATCGGTTAGGTAACCGACGTCGGTAGATTGTGGACCGATATCGGTTAGATAACCGATACCGGTTATGCCAAAACGAGCTTTTCTAAAAATAGAAAAGCTTGGGTGGTAATTTAAGGTCTTATTTTTAGAGTTCTTATTTTTAGAGTCATGCAACAAGTTAAATATGCAAATGCGACGCTGTTTGACGACTGATACAGGTAATTGCATGAAAGAATTGAGTGATAAGGAGGAAAGAGATAGGTAAAGTGAGTGTGGGCGGAGATTAATAAGTAGAAAGGTAAGTTATATTTGAAGAGGGTGATGAACATGGTTGGACGAGGAGAAACATCCACCAGGTAGGGACGAGAGGGAAGACAAGTTCCACCCCAAGCTGTTGCATCCCGAGAGGTAAATTGTTTGGTTGTATTTTAATTCTTGCATGTTTTGATGAATAGGGTGAGAGAAGGTAAGAGGGTAGAGATGAGAAAAAAAGGTGATAGGCAAGGGTTTGGGATAGAGTGAGTGTTATGGGGTAGGTAAGCAGGGTGTTCACGTATGTTTATAGGTAGAGAGAGGAGTAAACGAGCAAAATAATTATCATAGGTGGTGGTTTTAAGCAGGGTGTATAGGATTGACAGTGACCGATATCATTTAGAGATAACCGGTATCGGTTATCTATAACCGATACCGGTTACTGTAGGAATTTCCAGAATGTGAGAAAAAACACTTGGGGATTTGATTTATTGAATGGTTGTGTGTCGTTTTGATGTATGCAGGCAGAGGCAGGGTTGAGGATGAATGATAGTGTGCCAGCTTTGTTGTCATGAATCCAAGTGGATGTAACACCAGCTGAATGGGCATTGATAAACCATGTGGGGTTAAGTGGAATCCGCTATTATTCACGAATCGCATGCAATCATGCTATGTTGCAGGTGTTGATTGAGAGGTGGAATCCAGGAAAAGAATACCTTCTATCTACCAATAGGGGAGATGACAGTGACGTTGGAAGATGTGTTTAGAATTTTGAGGCTCCCAATTACAGGAAGACCAGTGTATCAGGCATTGCCTAGCGTGGGGCGGGGAGCGATAACAATAGTATTTGGTTCAGCTGCATGAGATTTGACACAGTGAGGTTTGACATTCACTTATGGTACAATGTATGCAACACACCCTGAGGAAACAAGGTTGGCAGTGGTATTAATGATAGCGGTGGGGTATTATGCATTACCGAGGGCGGAGGGGGGAAGATTTCCAAAAGCATTGATGAGTGTTATTTGGGAAATGATAGAAAGGAGCGTGACTTTTGCATGGGCACCCGCATATCTAGTGGAGTTATACATGGGTTTATGGGCTGCAGGTGAAAACATAGGACGACACTGGATTGTTCATACTTATTACATTGTTGGGCCTATGAGCACATTGTTTGTGTGCGACCGATAGGCCGACCCATCAAGTCGGGAGAGACAGGAGTGTAGAAGTTGGGATTCAGATGATGGGTCCAGACAGAACAAGAGGCGAGATCCCAGGCCGTGATAGATGACATCGAGTATTATAGGCAGGTATGGGAGATGGTGACGATTGCAGATATTTGTTGGAGACCTTACGGGAATTATATGGTGATGGAGCACATAGCTGAGGAGTTGAGGGGTGTAGAGTGATTGAGGTGGATCGCAGGGCACAGGCCAGGTGAGTACGAGAGGATTCCTCTAGATCGCATGCAGCGATAATTTGGATTTGTTCAGGATATACCTATGGCTTATAGACCATACATGAGGATCGACATTGAGGCAGCATTCTCACCACCGGCTAACACCTCCAGAAGGGCCAGAGGAGATAGCAGCCGATCACAGGGTAATGGATGCGGGAGTGACAAAGGCCTATAGATTATGGTGGGTAGTAGAGCTGCGAGGTGTATGTGATCATCCTGACATAGCTGTGATTACAGCAGAGAGAGATTGTCTGCAGGGTTTAGTTCATCAGCTCCAAACGCGGTGAATGAGACAACGAGATTGTTAGCGGTTGCAAAGTCACAAGTGGAGAGACTAGAGGCAAGATTCCTCCACGCAAGAGGACGTATTCGTATGTTACAGGAGATGTTGGCGGATCAGTGGGAGGAACCAATAGTAGTGGCACCTTTGAGGATGGAGAGGCCAAGTGAGTGGCATCGATGATCACGATCACCACCTGATTCGGGAGGAGGCGCAAGGGTCTAAGTGAATTTCATAAAAGTATAAGAATAAATAAGGATGCCGACTGCGTATTGATGATAGAGAAGATGTATTTGTTTAACATCTAAATAAATCTAAATATGTATGTTGATTTGAGGTAAGATAATAATAAGAATGGTTGTGTTTTGAATGTTTTGTTTTAAAAAAGGATAAAGATGAATGTGAGCGAATAGAAATACACAAATAGATTCATATATACCACACATGATAGGTTATGGTAGGGGATGATCGAGCTAACCTTGGGAGACCCCTTGTCTCCTAAGTGCTGCCTACATAGCCCATTACACAAAGTAAGGAGGGGCCTCAAACCGATGTAGTTCTTCCTTAGGACCAGGAGAGGTGGATTCAGGAAATTTGCTTATGGTTAGGTAATTTGTTGGCTGGTAAAAATATTGATATTGGTAGGGTAACATTGTCGGTGTTGGTAAGGGACTGGCGATGTTGGTGTAGGTATAGGTGAAACGAAAGTTAGCTTACCCAAGTAGTAGGGAATCGTGTCCTGATTAAGGTCAACACACAATCCTAGAGTCGAGTAAAAGAGGAAAAATGTCTCGTAGTTGAGAAGAGCTAAACAAACCACATATTAACATAGGAGGGGCTTGAATCCCTAGGTGCCTTGCATAGGTGAGAAGTCGATAGGTGAAAAGAGTCGTATTATCACAATATATCGGATATACGTCACGTCCCTTGAGTTTTTTTGTGTTGATGAATGGTGAGGTGAGGTGGCTGGTATAGCTGGGGTGTAGAGAACTTATTAGAAGGTGATTATTCTGACGAAAGAGAACCAAACCTAAATAGACAAGTCCATGACTCAAAAGTGCTTTGGAATACTGCTTTTTAATTTTTGGATATAGACTGATCAATGTGGGAAGTCCATAGGGGATATGTATTTTGTTGTTCTTAAGGTCTTCACGAAGTGATTAATGTGAGAAGCTTCGATAAAGGCTGACTTTGTATAGCTGTCCTTCAAGAGGAGCGATCTATTTATAGTAGCTTGAGATGCGAGTTTTTGTGTATAGTGTCCTTCTGGGGAGCGATCTATTTATAATAGTAGAAGTGACTTTGCACATAGCTATCCTTTGAGGAGTAGTCTATGTATAACTTAGAGGTCTAGATGTCCGTTTGGCATGAAGCATCTAGTTTTGTAGGAAGTTTGACTCAAGAATATCCCATAAGTGTACAATTGAGAACATGTTATTTTGATACTTTTAAGGCATGGACCAGACTAAAAAGGGGAAGGAATCTTTTAAGAGGAGGTAATGACCAAACCACGTGAGCTTGATTCTATTTTGAGATGCATGGAACAAAAGTGTATGAGGTAGTAAATGAGCTCAAGGGACGAGCGCAAGGTAGATAAGAAGTGATATAACACTAAATTCAATAGTAGAATGGTCAAAGATGCAAGACATTAAGGGGTTCAGGCTCAGGTTTACCATTAAGTGAAGCTAAATGGTAAGTTCCTGATCCGTAAGTATGAGTGATAATGTAGGGCCCAATCCAATTAGGAGTAAATTTTCCACGTTTGCTCTTTTCTAATTTGGTTACATGCTGATTCTCTTTGAGGACAAGATCACCAACCTTAAAGGTACGCTCATGCAGTCACTTGTCATAAGCACGCTTGATTTGTTTTTGATAGATTTGAAGATGGTCAAGAGCTGTAAGATGACACTCATCAAGAAGCTCCAATTGGGCTAACCGCTCTTGGCGGAAATCATCATTGGTGAGAATATCCTTAAGAGATATTCTTAGGGAGGGTATTTGTATTTCGAGAGGCAAGACAACCTCGGTACCATATACCAAAGAGAATGGGGTGACATTAGTGGAGGTGCGAATGCTAGTGCAATAAGCCCAAAGGGCAAAGGGGATGTGATCAGGCCAATTGCTTCCAGAATCGTTAACAACTTTCATGAGGATTTTGGTTAGGGTTTTATGAGAAGATTCATCTTGACCATTTGCTTGTGGATAATAAGGTGATGAGAAGCTAAGTTTGATACCAAAGTTGTCACAAAGGTCTTGTAACAACTTATTTTTGAAAGATTTTCCATTATCTGTTATCAGGTGATGAGGAATGCCAAAACTACAAATAATGTGATGGTTAATGATTTCAATGATTTTCTCTTTTTTGGTTGAAATGAGTGGAATGGCTTCCACCCATTTAGTGTAATATTCAGTTGCTGTGATTATCCAATGGTGACGTTGTGAAGATGGTGGATGAATCTCACCAATAAGGTCTAAACCCCATTATGAGAAAGGCCAAATATCTCGTGCGACCTGTAGTGGATGGCTAGGAGTATGTTGAAGGTTGGCATGTTGTTGACACATAACACAATGCTTAACATATTCGTAGTAGTTTTTATTAAGAGTAGGCCAATAATAGCCTAGGCAAAGGATTCATTTGGCCATGACAAGGCCACTAAAATGTCCACCATAAATAACATCGTGCACTTGTTGGATGGTATAGGTGACCTCCACACCGGTTAGACATCAAAGGAGGATGCCATCAAAGCCACGTTTATAGAGGAGTCCCCCCATGACGACATAGCGAGAAACACTTTTAAGAAAAGCACGTTTTCCGTTACTAGTAAGGTCAGGTGGGAGAACAGAAGTTGTAAGGTAGTCGTGAAATTGGTGATACCAGGTATCCTACGAATTAGCAGACACATTATTTATCATACAAACATCTGGGGCTGAGTAAGATGGGGCAAAGAGTTGTTGGACCAAGACGAATATGTCAGAGTCAGTTGGTGAGGTAGGAATTTACGAGGCTAAGCAAGCCATAGTATCCATAAATTTGTTAGTGGAGTGGGGAATGGTTTGGATAGAATAATGAGTAAATAAGGTCAAAAGTGAATCCACGTAATGTTTGTACTTTTAAAGTTCCTCATTTTTACATTGGTAGATGCCCATAACTTGATTGACTACCAATTGAGAGTTGCCGAAAATATTGATAGATTTGACACCTAAGTGTAACGCAACTTGGAGACCCAAAACAAGGGCCTCGTATTCCGTTGTATTATTAGTGCAGGGGAAATCAAGTCGGAAGGAAAGAGGCATAGGCTCAGCGTCAAGAGGAATGAGAACAACACCGGCTCCTCCACCGCGCTGGCATTTGGATCCATCAAAGAAGAGGGTCATTGGATACGACTCCTCACTGAGTGAAAGAGTGGCGATGAGTTCATCGGGGAAATTAAAATTGGTAAATTGTTCCCCAGGTAAAGGGGCTTCCATGAGTTGGTCTGCAATAGTTTGTCCTTTTATTGATTTCTAGTGTACAAATTCAAGGTCGAGGTCGGCAAGGAGCATAAGCCATCGGGCGATGCATTGGTTTAGATGTGGTTTGGTGTACATATAATGAATGGGGTCTGCATTGGTGATGACAAAAGTTTTGTGATTCAGGAGGTAGTGTCGGAGTTTGGTGGCTATGAATGATAGGGCTAGGCACAACTTTTCTACATGTGTATACCTAGTCTCGTAATCCACGAGAGTACGAATTATGTAATAAATGGCTTGTTCTCGATGCTCGGAGTCATGATGTGCGAGCATGGCTCCTATAGCATGGTTGGTGGTAGAAAGGTAAAGGTAGAAAGGGTGATCGTCTTGAGGTGGGATAAGCACAGGTGGCTGCAAGAGATAGGATTTGAGAGCCTCAAAGGATTGGTGGCACTCTTCACTCCATTGAAAGACAATGTCCTTTTTAAGGAGGTGATGGAAAGGTTGACATCGATCCGAGAGTTGGGAGATGAAACGCCTAATAGATTGGAGTTTACCTTGTAAACTACGCAATTGTTTGAGGTTAGTAGGTGGGGACATTTCTAGGATAACTTTGACTTTAGCTGGATCAACCTCGATGCCACGCAAAGAGATGATAAAACCAATAATTTTTCCTGAAAGGACACAAAAGACACATTTCTTTGGTTGAAGACGAATACAATATTGTAACAGGTGATCGAAAATAATGGTTAAAACATCGAGATGTTCACTACGATGTTTAGATTTTCTAAGAAGATCATCGACATAATCCTCAAGGATAGTGTGCATAATGTCATGAAATATATAATTCATAGACCGTTGGTAGGTCGCACCAGCATTCTTAAGGCCAAATGGCATGACATGATAACAGAAGGTTCCCCAAGGAGTTATGAAGGTAGTTTTATGTTGATCGGCCAGGGCTACCAAAATTTGATTGTATCCTGAGAAGCCATCCATGAGAGAAAGCATCTCATGGCCCACATGTGAGATCAACAAGTTGATCAATACTTGGGGGAAGTCATCCTTCGAGAAAGCGAGGTTAAGGTCTCGGAAATCCGCATACATCCGAAGCCCCCTCATTGCTTTAATGCGAGTGCGATGTTAGAGATCCATTGAGGATAGTCAATAGGTAAGATGAAGGAAACAGAAAGGAGTTGTTGAAGCTCTTCTTTGATGAAGAGGGCAATGCGTGGATGCATTTTTCTCAGTTTTTGCTTAACTGGTTTGGCATCAGGTTTTAGGGTAATGTTATGGACAGCAATGTCAGGATCAATTCCTGGCATGTCAGCGTAGGACCAAGCGAAAGCTTGGTTGCGGGCATGGAGAAAGGTAGTAAAGGCGGCTTGTTCTGATGCGTTAAGAGATTGTCTCGATCTTCACAATGTGAGGATCATCCTCTGTGTGGATGTTGATTTCTATAGTTGACTCATTCAACATGGTTTGAGTTTCAGATGGTAAGGCGCATTGAATATAAGATTCGTCCGCACCAAGGTAAGTGAGGATGGAGTCGTCATCCTGGCACTCAACAACATTAATTGAAGGTGAATCCTCTTCGATCATGTCTGGATACAGAAGGGGAAGAGAAGATGAGTCTTCATTATCACGTTGATAAGTGAGAGGACCTAGGAAGATAGCATTTATGAAAAAAAAAGTTAGGAGGGATAGATTCAGGGTCTATCGACTCTGTGGGTGATAATGGCAAAATGGGTGATGATGGTTCGGTAGGGGTGATGTCGTCATCTTCCAGGATACAACTGACACGAGGTTTCTTTGGTGTAAGTGTTTTAGGAAATCTAAGACCACTACGATCTTTGTGTTTGTGTGTAGTCACGGGAATGATTGTATGTCGGCCTTGTTCATAAAGACCAAAACCAAAACCTTTCCAAGCACAACGAGTCAAGAAGGTGAGGGCGAAACGACGATTTGTCAGGTATTGAAAATTGGATTGGAAGGGAACCACACCAAGGGGAGGTTCAGGGGTAACAGAGGATGCGTCGACACCCCCATACGTTAGGTTGGTGCGGCAATTAGGTGGTCTCGTAGGAGATTATCTCCCCCACACGACGGTCATAGGTAGGATGCGCATGTAACTGTCTGTACTCCTGTGGGGTATGGAAAGAGCTAACGTTATATAGGTGATACTCCCCCAGCGTAAGGTGTTGAAAAACATCTACTAAGGGGTCTGAGGTTGGGATGTTGTCCGCGGGAAAGGAAGTGGTATTTGCGACAGCGGTTTCATTGGTTGAAGGTGTAGGTGTGGTTGAGGTGGATGGTAGAGGTGTGGTTGAAGTGGATGGTTGGGTTGGATGAATGGGTGTCTTGACTGGTACAAGCACATCATTAGGGCGATATAACATATTGCAGGTTTTGAAGGGGGGAGGATCAGCTTTTACGGTGTAGGACTTCCCCTCGTACTCAAATTTTATGCATCTATGTAAGGTGGAGGGAACACATCTCATAGCCTAGATCCAAGGGTGGCCTAACAACATATTTTATTGGAATTCTCCCTCAAGGACATAAAAGAGTTCAGGTAAGGTACGTGACCCTACACGAATGTTAAGGATCATAGTGCCTAAGGTAGAAGTAATAGCATCGTTGAATGAACGCAACATGGTGGGGTTGGCACACATGCAGCTAGAGGGGATATTCATTTGTTGAAAGGATTTGGAAGAGATGATGTTTAGGCTAGCGCCCCCGTCAATCATAACACGATGCACCCAAATGTCCCGGACATAAGCTGAGATGAAAAGAGTGGGGTCAGGATCTTCTGCACCAAAGTCAACAATTTTGTCTTCAGAGAAACTGACAGCAGCGGTTTGCTGCACAGGGATGGAAGTGGTAGATTGTTTGGTGAGAGAGGCAATGTGGTTGGGTGTTAAGATGGAGGTAATGGGAAAGGTTTCATTAGGTAAGACCTCTATCCCTTGAAGGATTTCAACAAGCGCTTGGCGATGAGATTCAGAGGTCTGAATGAGATCATATAGTGTCATTTTTACAGGTGATTGGTGAAGCTGTTTGATCATGGTTTGGTGGGAAACTCCATTAGAGACGGGGTAGGCAGGTCCATGAATAACCACTTTAGGTGGTGGTGTGATCGGGATGGTGGACGGAGAAAGAGAGGCCGCAGGTGTGCTTTCTTTAGCTTTCCCATTGTTTTTCTGCCCTCGAGTAGCAACACTAATCATGTTGATCTCGTGAACACGAGAGGAGGAAGACGGTAGGGATAAGTCATGGTCTTCGAGCGGTGGGGTTGTAATAATGATAGATCTTGGTGAGGCGGGGACTAGGTGGTATAGGAGAGGGGATTGAAGCTAAAGGTCTCTCCCTTTGTAAGTTTTCTTTCTTAACCTTTCTATCCAAGAGAGGTGACTGATGAAGTATGGCTTTCAAAGCTTTGCATCCCTCTACATCATGTCCTGGTGTGCAGTGGTAAGCGCAGATTTTAGACTCATCATAACCTATAGGTCGAGGTTTAGATGGATCATAGGGTCTAAGTGGGGGTAGGGAAATGGTCGCATTCTCCACCAATATAGCAAGGATTTTGGCATAAGACCCTTTGAGTGGGTCAAAGTCAGAGGAAGATGAGCCTATTGACTGGGTAGGTTTCGGTAATGATTGGGTATGGTTGATTTGTACGGGTGGCGGCTTAGCCAAGGGGTTTTGATAATTGGATTTAACTACACGTGACTTCTTCGTTCTGAAGTTATATTTAGCTCAAGTCGATGACGTGGGTAGCGTAAAAATAACCACGGAGAAAGAGGAGTGATAGTAAACAAATCCTTTGATGATGGAGTTTGTTTAGGGTTGATATGTGGACAGGATACTTGGGGTGACGATGTTGATATACTCTTGGATCTTTGTATGGGTGCGGAAGGTGTAGGTCGTCTTAAAGAAAACGCAGGAGGTATGATGTATTGATGTAAGGTGGAGGGATGAGGTCCCAATATAGAAGGTAGGTGTGATGGTGATGGTTTTATTTGTGATAGAGACATAGGTTGGATTTGAGGAGATTGGGTCTGTCTCCTAAGTGGATGGACGGCTTTACTTTTGGATAAATCTAACCGTTTAGGTGGGTGTGTTAGACTGGGTATTGGTGAGGTCCCAAGTGTAGGGGAAGGTTTGGTTAGGTCAATAGAGGTGGATGAGGTATTTGGTAGAGATGAGGGGGGCGAAGATGAGGACATAGGCATTTTAAGCTTTTGTAAACACTTCGGGTATATGGTAGAGGCATCTGGATTGGTCATCTGTATTTGAGTAGAATATGGTGTACTCAAATGTTCCCATAGGACTCGTCTATCTCCTGAGGGGTAACAATCCTCACATGTAAATAGGAACTTTTGTATGGAAGAAATGTGGGTTGTGATTCTGGTCCACTGTGGGTGTGATACAGGGGGTAAATGAGGTATTGTATCAATGGACGTTAAGAGGTCAACCGGTCATTGAAAAGATTTAGGTGATGAAGAACTAATAGGTAGGAGGGCATGTTTGAGAGGATACGTCATGATTAAAGAATTTGGTGATGTCGGTTCAAGGGGTTTCTTGTCTAAGGATGAAAAAATAAGTGGCGAGCCTTCCTCTTTTATGGAAAGAGTGGTAGAAGGAGATGTTTGGGAAATAGATAAGTTAGATAACATCCGCTCACAGTCTTGCAAGGATGCGGTGTAAGAAGGCTCATCTGTGAGAAGAGAACTCTGGGCGGTTAATTCCTTTATGGGTAAAGGAACGGAAAGGATTTCATCTTGTCTTAATGGTGGTGAAGGGGGTTCGGGTTCCTGTGTTAGTGAAGAGGCTTGATTCAGAATTTTCTTGATAGAGGCTTTTGGCTGGGAGTCGAAGACTGCATGGATTTCATGAACACTCTCCTCGGCTAAGATATCCTGGTTTATGTTACTGTTAGATGAGTGGTTCGGGAATGGTTTGTTGAAGATTTTCAAATTTCGGTTAGCAGGGGCATTAGGATTATCGAGGGCTATATCCCCTACATCAACCATTTCCTGCACTATGTTTTTCAACATCTTGTAGTTTTCATGACTGTGTCCCTTCACGTAGTGGAAGTTACATAAGTCATTTTCTTTGTACCAAGAAGGTATAGCGTGGATGGAATCAAACTCAGAGTGAGGTTTAACAGGAGGTAAGGTAATAGCTCCTGCTTTGAGCAATTTTTCCAATATCACACCATAAATTTCACCTAAGGGAGTGTAGTTGATTTGAGATCGACTTTATATTTATAGGTAGTTTTTTGATTGGGTATTAGATGGTGCTTGGGATTTGACCATCACCGCATGTACAGCTCCTTTTGATTTCAAAGCGATCGATGCGTGAGGATTGGTGGTGTTAGGTTTTTTGGTGGAGTCTTAGGTTCGAAATTGGGGTTTTGTTGCGTAACCACAATTTCTCTTCCTCTAAGGCTCAAATTTCTAGTTTCGAGCCATAGTAAAGGCCTCGTCAAATGTGCGAAAGTTTGAATTTGGAGGGTAGGAGAAATGTGCTTAGCGAGCCCGCGTAAAGAGTTTGATAAGTTCACCTGAGGTAAGGCATAAGTAAGTTGGTTGATAAGGCCGGCCATCGTCCAACAAAATCTGCGATATATTCGTCTTCAAATTGTCGGATGGCATAGAGGTCGGTGATAGATACTTTCTTAGCAATGTTGATGGAGAAATGATCCAAGAAAGATTGGGCTAATTGGTTAAAAGAGAAGATTGAGTCTTTGGGTTAAAGCATTGTACCACTCTAAGGCGGGTCCTGATAAGGACATGGGAAAGGTGTGGAGTAGTAAGGCATCATCATGAGCAATCAGATAGCAGGCATGTCTAAATGATTGCAAATTTTGTTGAGGATCCTCCTTACTATTAAAACGAGTGAATTTTGGTAATTCCCATTGAGGAGGATATGAATGAAGGGGGACAGAAGGATGAATAGGCTCCGACAAAATTGCTCGTATGTCGTGGTGCTACGGTTTCTCAAACGAAGCCTCCAGCTTTTTTTTCATTTTGTCCATCATTTGTTTGATGAAATTAGTGGTTGGATGAGATGATGGTGCGGTTCTTTGTAAACGGAGGGGATTGGGCCAAGGGCCACCACTAGACAACGGTGGGGTTAAATGTTGGTAAGATATTGAGGATGAATATGTTGAGGTGACCGAATATGGATGTCTTATATAAGATGTTGAAGTCACCGGATATGTGTGTGGAAATGAAAAGGTGGGTGGAGCTTGAGAAGGAAAGCTTGTGTGAATAGGTGGCAGAGAGCAAGTTATGAAAGGAGCAGTCTGCGAGAGAGACGAGGTAGGAGCAGTTGGCAGTAATGATATGTGGGGCCCCAGATTAACAAAAGGAAAGCCAATCTGTGCCGTAAGAACCTCTGAAGTCACTGAGTTGGGTGACGAGGCTAAGGATGAAGAAGGCAAGGTGGAATTATCAGGTGGAGAGGGAGCTAAATGAGCAGCTATACTAATAGGCATACCAACAAGGAGTTGACCATCGGGTGTACGGTCAGGGGCATGAGACAAATAGTATTGTACAGCGCTAGGATTAGCATCTAAAAATTTCACAAATTCCTTATCTCCTATAGGGATTTTGGGAACCTCGCTAGTGTCCGTAGGATTCCCCACAGGATGTGAAGGGGGTGATTCAGGAAAAGGCACGGAGTAGGCATGTGAAACCATGGCTGCAACTTGTTTCCGAGTGATAACAACCATGGACAAGAGTACATAGCAGGGATGCAATCTATCAGGAACAAAAGCAACAACAAAGTGTTGGAATTGGTGGGTTGCTGGTTTTGGGAATTGTGAAAGACAGTAACCGATATCGGTCAGATAACCGATGTCGGTCAGGCTATAGCCGGCATCGGTAAGTTAACCGATGTCGGTATAATAGGACCGGTGTAAGAAGCTATAGGAAGTTGCTGATTTGGGGTTAACAGTGCTTAGTATGCCTACCAAACTGTTCTGAAGTGATCACAGAAAATAGTGTATGACAGAGAAACAGAACAAAAAACAAGCAAGATGCACAAGCAAATTAACAGACTAAACCTAGGATTAGTTTTAATCACTTTGGGCTTATGCCTTAGACGCAAGATGATGTCAATCCTAAACAGAAGACTTAGGGGAAATGTCAAGTTTGTTTTGGCTTATAAAGTTACCTCAATCAGGCGGAGGAATACCATGGAAAAGGGGGGATGTTTGAGTTGTTGTGTTAATTATGATGTGATTCGGTATGTGTTGTGTAGTGAAAGTAAGATTAATTTCTTGTCAATACCATGGATATCACCCCCACGTGTATGACCTGTTACTTAATCTATGTTCACTAGAATTGAAAATGGCAAGCAAGAATGTGATGCACGTGTTTTAAACCCAAATCGAAAATGATATTTGATGAAGCAAAGAAGATGACTTTCACTAATGCAAAGATGTGAAAGCAAGACAAATTCTTTTACCAAATAATATAATATCTTGTGAATATTTTAGAAGAAGAAAATAGCAAGTGTGCTCCCTATATGAAAGTAAGCAAGAAAGAAAGAAACCCAAAATGGGTCCCACCGGGTGTGCCAAAATGTTTCGCATAGAATGCTTCCGTTCCTGGAATAGAGTTGCTTCTATCCTTTCATTCCTTTGAGAAATAGATAAGGGTTAGGGCTAGGAGGAATACCTGTTGAATGTTGAGAGGGTGTGTGCGTACGTATAGAGAGAGATCAGATCGATTGCAAAGAACTCCTTTTTGTCTGGGAAGGACTACCTACAAGTAAGAATACAAGACCACCAGATTCTAATTAGACAATAAATGAGGGAACTGCCTTGGGCCCAGGAAGTATTAAACTTCCTTTCAAAGGTGGTCAGTTCCCCTACTAATATGAATTAACACAAATTATTACAAATTACAATTTAATTACCTTGTTAAAACAATAGAGGAAAGGGCTAGTTTTGGTTTTGAATCACAAAGTGGACCGATGCCTTTGTCACTGTCACCGTGTGATTGGTTTTCGCTAACCGATATCGGTAGGGGCAGTGGTTTAGGGATTTTAGTGAAGGTTGGCTATAAGGTGGCTATGGTGTTTATAAGGCTAGTAAATGATTGGGGATAGGTAATGGGGTGATGGAGAAGGCTCAGAGGGTATGGGAGCTATTCTTGGGGCAGTGTAGGGGTAGAGGAATGATAGTTAGATGGAGGGTGTTACCGGGTAGTAGATCTAGGAATAGACTTGTAATTACTGTGATTCAGAAATCCAAGAAATGTTATTAAAAGAACGTATAAGACACTACTTACTAGTTCCTAATGAAGATACAGGTCCAAGGACTGTGATGACGAAGGCAGGATTCAGGTAGGATGATCTGACAATCCAAGATGAGCTATCTTCGCTCCCAATGCTTGGATGAGTGTCACTGGGCTCTAGTTACTTAGTTGCAGTCTTGGGCTTGATGTCCTTCTCTGCAAACTCCTCTCTTTCCTTCACTTGTCTCTGCTCGGCCAAGTGAATTCCCGATCCTTCCAATGAATTCCTAGGTTTCGATTCCGGTTCCAGTCCTTTGTTTTTGGTTGGGGGAGGTCATTTACAGGGAACCGATGGCAGTTACGTAACCGACGGTGGTCGAGTAGGAACCGATATCGGTTAAGTCAAAGTGAGCTATTTTTAGTAAAATAGCCAACTTTCCCTCCTTTTCTCCCGAGGAATTAGTTGTGGGCTTGGTCAAGTCATTATTAGGTTGATTTTGGTGCGGGTGAGGAGTAATTAGTCATGGGTGTGGATGTAGACCAAGTTATAGGTCTTAATTAGGTTAGTTTAGGGTTAGGACTAGGTCATGATGAGGTGGCAAAATGAGGTGGCAGGTTTGGAGATGTGGATTTATTAATTATAAGGTAATTAATAAATAATTGTGTAAGGTTTAGGTGATGAGGCTAGGTTGCGAAATGAGATGCGGGGCACGGGGGTCGTAAGACACAAATTTGGTGTCTACAAAATGTATTTAGTAAAAATAAAACAATTGTAAGACCTATTTATTCATAATTCAAAAGTTATAGATAATACCTTAAAATTAGGGTTTTATCCCTAAAACAAACATATATTTTGGAAAATAGATCCAAAAACTCTACAATTTGGAGGAAATATCCCTTGAATTATTTATCCATGTCACAAAAATATTTAAAAATTCTCAGTCAATCTTTAGATATAGGTGAATCACCAACATTAGGATTTCATTCGAAAAATTATCTGGATTGATGTTGTGATACAACTTGATAAGATCTTTACATATAGTAAAATGAATAATATACAGAAGATAACACAACATAAAATATATTAGTGTTCCATTATTCCCAAATATTCAATATATGAAGAATAATACCCTTAAGGTAGGGTAAAACCACATAGTTCTCCTTAAGAAGTGGGTAACACCACAATCTTCTAAGATGGGAGTCCACTTCGAGGTAGAAACATGCAATATACATCTACTAAGTAGACGACTCAACTCAGACATCCATGATATACTAATAATGATATTTACATCCTTTATATAGACATATATTACTCTTAATGGATTTGTAACACATAATCCCAACATAGGCCGACTCATTTCCCAATATAACTAATTCCTATGTGACCCCATATATTATAAAAATATAAGTAACTAAAGAGGATGTTTGCCACATGTCATAATATCCATCGACCCATATACATTATAATATCATATCCTAGGGTACATAGAAAATAAGTATCAATATTTGTCCCAAATTTTCTCACTTCATGAGTCAATCAAGCCAATCACTATTTCTATTTCACCAATTTTAAACACTTACAATCATAAAGTGGGGGCGGTGAGACATCATTACCTTTACCGACCCACTTTATGAGGATTTTTTTGTACCTATTAGACAAGTTTCAATTGCTTCATTTTTTTCTCTAGTGGTAGAATCTCTTCCAAGGAAGTTTCATGGAGAAGAGAAAATATGACTACTCTCCCAATACTCTCTCTAGCGATTTTAAGTGACAAGATGCTAAAATATGTAGAGATGTTACATTTTTAGGTAATAGATCACTCCCAACCATTCCTTCAATCTCCAAGTTTCAAAGTCTCTTATATATCCTTAGTAATATTTCTATCTAGTGGCTCCTCTTATGATAATAAAATCATCAGACATGGATCAAAACATCGATCCATTGTTCACCACACTTTGTGATTCAAACTATCAGCTCTCTCTCTTTATCTATAACTCCATCATTCCCTCTTCAGAATTTTATTCTTATATACTTTAAATTATTAAATTTCATACAAATATCATAATGGGGGTAAGAGTAAATTTCAACAAAAATATGCATTTAATTCCATTACATCATGCCTCTCGTGTGTTGTTAAATTCCTTATTTCCAAGTGCAAAGATAATACACTGGTAAAACCTTTTCTTAGTCCTCTTTACTATTTTCAACTAACTTTGATTTTGAATTTATCTCTTAGTTCTAGATATATATATATATATATATATATATATATATATATATATATATCGGTCATTTTACTAGGATCCATATCCTCATTCTTTGTGTTTATTTTGTTTCTTGTATTTGAAACAATACATCCAAGGAGCTACTATCCCTAGTGGTTGTTTTTGTCCATCTTACTTTATTTTCCAACTTTTCGATTTCTTCTTTATTTTCGGAATTTTATTATCTTTATCTTATGACCTTGGTCATATTTTAGTGTTACTAAGTTAGGAATTCAAAAAAGTAAGTCATATATATACAAAACTTAATAACTATTATTATGGGCATGATATTTTTGTTATCACTCTCTATCTTTTATCTACAAGAGAAACACTCAAAGATTGCATTTTGGGATACATTATTCACTACATAGAATGTTTTATTATGAATTCCATTTCACACATTCATATTGTGGGAATGTTATTTATACCATGTTATCTTAGTGTTATTGGAATAAGGAAACCTAGTTTCAAGGGCCGTGATTCCAATCATACACACAAGAACTATATACTGAGTCTACAATGTAGTGCAAAACTCATTGATAATAACATTGGGGTGACAAAATAGGTCATTCCTACTCAAACATATGCATTATTTGTTTCATTTAATTTTTCTTGATATTTTTTATATATCCATGGTTTGTTTTGTAGGAAAACATGTGATACAAGAACCCTACGACAAATTTTGAGGAACAAATAGTCAATGAAAGGAACCAAGTTCATACCTTGAAAAATAAAAAAGAATAGTTTCTATAAGGAAACTAGTGTCCACATAAGACACTAACACCTAGGATTTCCTATTCTCCAAAGTGGAATCTCCTTTATGAAGAATTCTCATATACACGTTTCTTAGATAGAGCTTGTAGAGTCTTAATCCATCTTGTTCTACTAAATTTCAAGCCTAAAATCATCCTAGATCTTTTGATACAAGTTAATCCACTTGTATCTTTTATCTTGTTTACTTACTTCTACTTTGCATGATATATCTTGGTTACATATTATCCCCCTTTCTACCCGATGTCGTACTCTTGCACTTAGTCCAAAATGAATGTTGAGGGTTCACTTACTTACATGGACCTCACTTTGCACACATATACAAGGGGGGAACCTATTTCCAATATTCTAGTTTTTCTATTCCATGTCCACATATTTACAAAAAAATTAAAAATACTAGCTTAGATATTGATTGGATGTATCCTTTCTTTCTCATTATATTCCATATTGCACACTATGTATCATGATACTTGGGTTCATAGTATGTTTTATCATTTTTATAGACACATGTGTATTCACTTATTAATTTATGAGGTGAAGGAAGATAACTTACAAGTTGCTACACTATGTATTATACCTAAGCCTATACCTTACGAGTCTCACCGAGGCTCTGTGGGAATCTACCTTTCCTATTCTCTTACATTAATTTTTTTATCATTATAATATCTACTAAATTAATTCATGTTTCCAATTGTATACATTGTGGCATAATATTAATATTTCTAACATGCTAATGGGTGCTTCATGTATAACACTTTGATTCTAATGCTACTACGGTTCACGGTTATATGATTTCCTTATATTTTTCCTCCTTTCTTGTGTCTTGATTGTCATTATTTGTAGGATATGCACTTTGTGTTCATTTCTTGTTTTCTTGTATCTCATTAAAGGATTTGATTGTATTGCAACATCCTAAGTGGTGTATATACGCACCCAAATTTGCAGTGTTATATTGCTGGAAAAATAATAATACTCAATGATAATAACTTTCATTTACAAATAAATGATGAATCCAAGACTCATTTCCTTTCATTTTATTGCCTATGTGACTTATTTTAATTTTCTTCTTAGTTTCCTAGCCTTTCATTCATCCACAAATGCTTTTCACCCCCTTTTCCCTTATCTTTTACCTTAATTTACAAAACTACCTTGGCGGTTGCATAGCCACAATCTTCCTGAGTGGTGGTTACGTAATCGCCATGGTGGTTGCGTAGTGCTTAGTCTACATAGGCCGAAGGTTCCATGCGCATTAGTATGAGACTTTAACATTGTGTTCTATATGCATGTTTCTTCTACCCAAGTTGATTTTTTTCACGTTTATTGACCAAATTAGCTTGCTTTGAGATTTTTATATGCGTATAGACTTATTCTTATTTACTTACTATTATTAGTAAGTTAACTACCCCTCTCCATGGTGATTTGGAACTTATTGGTTGGTAAGTGTGTTGCACCATTTGCCTGCCAAATTTCTATAAAAACCAAGTTTCCACTATTACTCTGCCAGGATATTTCCAAGAAGCACATAAGAAAAATAAAATCCTTAGCCTTGTTACTCTCTTACCTACAAAGCTACCAGACTACCTACAACTAGCTAGCTCTAGCACTTCTACATCTTATTTTGTATACCAACCAAGATAGCTCCTGGACTACATTGGAAAATTATCCGAGGGGATCAATAAAATAACAACTTAATTGGAATTTGTATCTCATTATAGATTTCCAAGCTGGAGGTGTGTTTTAAATCATAAAATATTTCTTTCAGTAGTTAGGTTTTAATTCATAATCTACTTATAATCTTGTTTTGAAAAGTTAGAATTTACAAGTCATTTCTATTTCTGTAAGTAGCTTCCCTTGAAAATTTCTTCTTTTCGATCCCGAGGATTTTTTACAAAGGATTTGGAGGAAGTTATTGTGTAAAAAGTCTTTTATGTCTTCATTGTCAAATCACTGTAGCTTTCTTTCATTCAATTAGTTATATTCTACGTGTATACAAAAAAATATTATCTTGAAAGCTTCCTCCCTACTTATCTTTGTGGATTTTCAAGGGAAGTGAGTTTGAATAATCTTTTGTGTCTGTCCATCTCAATGAGCTTCTTCATATTTACACATATTTTGTAGAGTTAATTACTTTCTTTTGGTGAAGTTTCGGCGGAAGAGGTTGCTTTTAGAAGCTTTTAATTTTTCCCGTGATTTTTAGGTAAAGACAAAAGAAATAAGACCCACAATTACAAATTAGAATAAATCCACTTTTAAACTAGATTATGATTAATTCATCCGCAACAGAGGAATTACCACATCCGACTATTTCATTATTTAGTTTATTTCATTTTAGAGTAGAAGCATTTTCAATTTAATTAGAATAAATTTCATTGTATGTGTAGTTCATATTTTTTATTTCTAGAAAATAAAAAAATCCTTTAAAACATATATTAGAATATTTAGAATTATTTATTTTTCTTATTTCCTTTCTTGTTAAAAAGTCTCTAGAAATTCAAAAACAAGTAGATTAGATTAATTGCATCTCTTTAATTAATTAGTTTCATTTCTTTATTTAATTAGTTGCACGTAAATTTAATTAAATTAAAGGATAGTAATTGAATTTATTAAAATTTAAATCTATTTGCATTCTTTTTTTAAAATAGGAACATAGATTTAGTTAGACTCGGATTAACAAAAACTCCCTACGTTTCCTTTTTGGCTTAGCTCACCTGAACTTAGCCTTAGCCTCTTTCATTTTCTTTGTGTTTTTTTTATAAAATTTCCGTAGATCACTTGTTTCATATCCACATGACCATCTAAGTCTTAAGATATCCAAAACAAATATTGTGTGACCCAACAATACCGCAACCAAACACCGTTACACAATTGACCAATATTGATTAGGACCTTAGACAAATATCTTTCGAGACCACTCCTATCCCACCTCGCATCATCCAGAGATTATTTCTTTGATCAATGAAGCACGAGATAGCACCAATGAGTTATGGGAAACCATCCTAGTAGAGACTAGAATTTTCCTTTCCAAATATCTCGTATTATATTCATGACCCTCTCCAGAGAGAAGTTTACGATAGATGAAGGATGATTCCCCATGTTCTAAAACTAGTTCGAGGTTTATTTTTCCCAATTTATATTAATCAAAATATTCTTGTGGCCATTATTCTCGACCATTGAATTTCACTTAGGTATGTTTTATAGGCATTCATTTAGCTTAACAAGCAAATACACATTATGCTCATTGAGAACATATGTTTTCCTTGATCTGTTTTTATCCACTCTCCACATATTTCATCTATCACACCTAATCCTATTTATCCATTCCATAGCCATCTATCCATTTCATTATGGCTTTCCAACATGACCTCAAGAGGTCGCATGCATCTTGAGTCACATGTTGATTTTTAGGTGTACAAAATTGGTAAACCCAATGTGAAGTACTAGTTCCTTTTCATTTGCTACTTTATTTCCTTTATTTCATCCATCCTTCTCCTCTCCCATTATTCTACGAGTTTTTATACACCCCCAAATATGTCAGGATAGGAATATGACCAACCCTTTTCGACTCTTAAATCCTATTACCACCAAATGGATATGCAACAATCACCCTCTTTATCAAGGTAGGCTGATAGTTACTCATATAATATTACATCTCCTCATACATCCCTTACTCAAGGGTTATATACCCGTTCATCGGTTAATATTGAGGAGATATACTAACCCAAGCACAATTCACAACCATAGTTCTCCAAATCTAATAACATGACATTCACGAGAGAAAAAGGGTTTAACCCATGGGTCTTATCTAGGCCCTAAAACAACATGTAGGTTGATTATTTCTCTTCTTACCTCCATAGGATGATGATTTCCTAGCATGACACACCCAAAGAGGTGAGTGTTGCAACACTATAGACCAATCCTTGGATATAATGCAATGGTATACTAATTTTATTCTTTAGAACAATGATATTACCCCTCTTCCCACAACAAAATTACGTCTAAAGAGGGGTGTTCTATAAAAGATCAATTTATAACATGATATCACATGCCTGCAACCCAAAATGTTCATTGAGTGATGTGATTTCAAAGTTGGTGGAAAGAATTAGGAATTAGTGTTGGGGTAATAATGTCAAGTGAGGATACCTTTTGGTCGATCACATTGTTTTAAAGTTTTCTTAATAAAATTTATTATGTCAGTCTTTCAAAATTAGAGTGAAACAGTGTGACCGATTCACCCATCCTATATAAATAGGATGATCCCTCGGGATATTGATATAATGAATGGAAAGTATTTATATATCTAAAAAGTAACATCATTGCGATCATTGTATTGTAATTTCAAGAAAATGTTCTATAATTATTTTGTGAGATCGAGGAGCGAAGTGGAAGTGCTGGGTAAAATTTTATGTGAAATTATTAATACAGGTAGTGCTTTATTCTTGAGTGGGGTTTTTTCCTTGGGTTTCCCCATTATAAATTTGGCGCTCTATTTCATTCACATTCTGTTATTTACTTTTTATTCATGTTCTGTAGTATGAAATATAAACATCTTAATCTATTTTTAATCACTAAACTTCATAGTATATAAACTTCGACAATTATATTATGGATTTATAATTTGTTAATTATTCATTCTCATTAATTCCCTAACACAGTATCATAGCTGGTGGTTATGTCTATGTAGCAATAGATTTGGATGTTTATATTTATAGGAGTAAAGAACTTGAAGTATTTTGGATCTTCCAAACCCTAGTTGTTCCGCCATCGACTTTAAGTTAATGAGGTTCAAAATTCAAATTTTTTCCATAATATATTATGAATATTGGATGAATTGTTGATTAAATTGTGCTTATACATTTTGTGTGCATAGATCTATGTTTCGCAACCTTTGTTCTTTCGCAGTCTTCTACAGTGTTTTTTTCAGTTATTTCATACTTTTTATATAGTTGTTATAGATGTGTGACTTATTTAAAATAAGTTCTTTTATTTTAAGACCTACTTTGAATTTTTTGGGCTTATTTTTTTCCTAAGAAGATTTCAAAATTTCATTATTTTTGGATTATTTTGTGAGTTTTAGGTCCATAATTTTATTTTCCTTGGAAAATTGATGGAATTGTGACACCTATCCTTGATCACTAATGGAATTTGCGCCAATGTTCATTCATTTTATTTAATTGCAAAGGGAGGAGTGTACCCGAAAGTTTATTTTAGATAAGGTTAATCCCACAATTCTAAGTCCACCACAATGCCAAACATAATAAATATTTGTGAAGTTTTTCTTTGGCAAGTTTGGGCCAATAAGAAAGCTTGAAGTATTTTTAAATTTCATGTTGTCATTCTTTTGTTAAACATCTCAATGTCTAACCAATAAGATGAAGCCACTGTTTTTCAAAATTTTAAAGAATTTTTCAAAATTTATTAGTTGCAAACCAATAGAACATGTCCACGTTCTTTCACATTTTGTTTTTCCTTTTTTATAATCGTGTCAGAGTGTGAAAAAATGATCCATTAAAATAAAACTCCATGTATGTACGTTTTAATAGTCTATTTTTACTATTAATTATTTATCAAAATTATTGTTGTATTGTGAAGTGTGATCTAATAGCAAAACACCACCTATATTTTTATTTTTGCAGTGTCAAATTTAATATATTTTGTTATGTGTTCATTTGTTTGTTTACTCCATATTTTTGTTAACTTGCCAACCTTGTTGTGTACCCGATAATCTATTTTTTTATTAAAGTCTCAATGTTAAGGGAATTTGCATTATAATTTTCTAGAAATATGACATGTGCCTTGCTTTTTTTTTTTTATCTTCGACACGTGTTGTATCGTGCTTCATGCTGCAGGTTTTTAAAATTTCTTTCGTATTGTGGTTCTTTCAATTTTTATATACCGTGGTTTTTCAAATTTATTTGTTACGTGGGTTATGTTTTCTTTATACCACAAGTACTATTTCCGTTTTCCTACATATTTCAAAATTTGAAAAAATTATGACTTTTTCTCCTCTGCTCTGCTGCCTTTTGCAGTTTGTTTTTTGTGTTCTGCAGACTTCCTTCTTAGTATTTGAACCTCCTTTTTCATCAAGTTCAAGTTGTTTTATTTGAAATTTAATTTTTTGTTCTTTGAGGATTTTTTTCATGCTTAACTTAAATTTGTCTTCATAGTTGTGTGTACATTTATTAAAAATGTCTAGTAAAGCTAGTTTCTCAATGGATAAATTTGAGTTATTAAATGGAGCTAATTGCCATATCTAGAGAGTTAGGTTAAAGGTTTTTTTCATGGATATAAAATTATGGGATCTTGTAGTTGGTATGGAAAAATGACCCACTGGAAGACATGAAAACCCTGAAAAACCTTAGCTCGCTCTCTCAAAGATTGTATGAAGCCCTATCGATCCTATTGAAAAACATAAGAGATAGATTTTTAGTGCATATAGGTCATGTGGATTCTCTTTCTAAAGCATGGAAAGAATTATAAAATATGCATGAATGTAATCATCTCTCTAAAATAATTAAACTAATTTTGGAATTGTTTACAACTCCCATTAAGGGGGATGAAAAAATTGTTAATTATCTAGCTAAAACTAAAAATATCAAAGCTTCGTTGGATGGATGTAATTGTGAATTATTTTAGAATAATCTTATGTATTTTATCATACAAATAAATATTCATGAAAAAATTAGAAACTATATCTCCATCCTTAACTCTAAATATCATAATGAGAATGATTTACCTAATTTAGACACTCTGTCTTCTCTGCTAATTCAAGAAGAATGTGTAATGGAGAATTTTTATTCAAAAGAGACTGCCTCTTAGGCATTATTCTCTCATAATCATAAACCTTCTCAAAATAGGAATAATATCAATCCTAATAAGAAATCTAACATCAGATCAAAATTTAAACCCAATCCTAAATCTAATTTTGTTAAAAATAGTCATAATTTTAAAGTAAAATTCAATGGCACATGTAACAAATGTGGAAAATTTGGTCATAAAGAATCTGATTGTCATGTAAAAACCAACAAATTTGTTAAAAATACTAAAAATAGTAAATTTAACAATCATAAGAAAGATCGAAGTAAAATCATACAAATAATGTTGAGCATTCTATTTCCTATATACTACTCTCTCATCTTCAAATGAAAATGAATGGATCCTAGATAGTGGTGCCTCTAGGCACATGAATTGTATTCTTGATATCCTCTTAGATGTTGTAAAATGTGAGGAAAATATATATCTAGGAGATAATTCCATCATTAGATCTGTAAGTTGTGGAAATGTTAAACTATAAAATGGAATAATTAGGAATGTCTTGTATGTTCCTTAGTTGAAAAATAACCTTTTATCTTTCTCTCAGTTAACTAAATAAAACTATAAAGTTGTATTGCTGCAAGATAAATGGTATGTAAAAGATGAACTCAGTAATGTTATTGCATTTGGTATAAAAAAATGGTTTATATATTTTTGATGGATTTGTTTCTGAATCTTGATTTTCTTCTTCATCTAGAAATGATCTTCAACTTTGGCATGAAATATTAGGACATGTGAATTTCATAAGTTTGTATGAAATGTCTCACCTAAATCTTGTAATTGGTCTCCCTAAGATGAAATTTGATCATGAAACATGTGAAAGTTACCTACATGGTAAGAAACATGTTGAACCATTTCACAAACATCATGATCCAAATTCCTCTCATTTATTAGAGTTGATTCACAATGATGTGAGAGGTCCACTTGAATTTCCTTCTCTCAGTGGAGCTTTGTATGTTGTATTATTTATTGATGATTTATCTAGGATGACTTGGTCTTATTTTATTTTAAAAAATTAGATTTATTTTCTAAATTTGAATAATTTAAATCATTTGTTGAAAATCCTTCTAATCTAAAAATAAAAATAATTAGAACTAATAATGGAGGTGAATATGTTAGTAAAAAAATTATGAGTTATGTGTGTCATGTGTGATTCAGAGAGAGTTGACTACTCCCTATTCCCCACAACAAAATAACATTGCAGAAAGAAAAAATAGGACTATTTTAGAAATGGATAGTACTATGATTAATACAAAAATATTCCTAAATTTATATGGGAAAAATCAAGGAATATAGTGTCTATATCCTTAACATATTTCCCTCTAAAGCTCTTCATCATACTACACCTCATGAAGTATGGACAAATAAAAACTAGATATATCTCACTTAATAATATTTAGTATTCTTTCTTCTATCTTCATTCCAAAAGTTAAAAGGAAAAACTAGATCCAACCTCTTATTCCTATATTTTTTGTTATGGTTTTCAAAACAAGGTTGAAGAGAGTATGACCCTTTCAAGCATGACATAGTTGAAAACATGAATGTTCATGTCTTAGAGAAAACATTATGTGGTGTTTCTTATGAACCCTCCTCTGTTTCTCCTAAAATAGAGCTTGATAATCCTTCTCCTAACAATATGGAAAAAATATTTGAGAGGATGATTATCTTGATCTAGATATGATGGAGATTGAGGGGGATTCATCTCAAAATGTGTTGCATCCAAAGATTCCTAAATGGGCTCAAAATCTTGTTAAGGACTCTCATCTTGTTAGTCTGAGAAAAGTAACTCATAGTCAACATACTTATCATTCATTGATGACCCTATATGAGGTTAAATCTTAATCTTTAGATGAAGCCAGTCAAGATGAAAGATGGATCACTGATATGAAAGATGAGTACAATGCTTTAATTAAAAATAATACTTGGAAACTAGTCCCTTCTCCTTCTAAACTAAGCATTGTAGGATGCATGTGGTTGTATAAAATTAAGTATAACCATATAGGATAAATTGATAAATTCAAGGTAAGGTCAGTAGCTCAAGGTTTCACTCGAAACCTATTCTTGAATATGTTGAAAATTTTGTTCATGTATCTAAAATGAGCACTTTTAGGAATCTTCTAGCTTTAACCACTCAAAATGGTTGGGAAATTCAAAAATGGATGCTAAAAATGTATTTATGAATGGTGACGTGAAAGATTAAATTTATATGCATCAACCTAAAGTTTTCGAAGAAACAAGTATCGAACTATTTTTCTATAAGATGAAAAATCTTTATATGGTCTTAAGAAATCTCCTAGAGCTTCATATGCTCAAATTAATAATTTCTTTCAGGATCTTGGATTCACAAACTATTTTTCTAATAATGATTTATTTGTTAAATTTTAAAATAATAATATTATCATTATTGTTTTATATGTTGATGATCTTTAAATTACTAGTAGTGATTAAAATGTAATTGTTCGAATCAAAGAAATATTAAAATGATGTTTTGAAATGGTTGATTTAGGTATACTAAATCACATTTTAGGCATGGTTATCTTTCAGGATCATAAATCTATTGTTGCATCTCAATCTCAATATGTTACTAATTTAATTAGAAGATTCAACATGATTGAGTGTAAACCTATTTACATTCATATTGAAGTTGGTGTGAAATTGAATCCTAAACTTGCATGTGCTAAAATTTATCCTACTCTGTATATGTTGGACTAGTAAAAATATTACTAAGCATCAAGGGCACAACAAATATAGTGTCTCAAAAAGGGAGCATGGAGGCACACACAGATGTTAGTTTGAAGAAGGGTGTGCCAATAAATACCAAGGTGAAGACTTATCCATTTTGACATACACGAGCTAAAAATAGGATGGAGTGTAATTCACAAAAAGGATCAAAGTAGAAGACTTCGTGACTAAGAAAAGTATATTTTAGGAGAAAGTGGAAGATCAAGATTCATGCAAATCTCAATCTAATAATAAGATTAAATCGGGGTTTATTTATAGATATAATCTATTCTTAGCAAATCCCGCATGCTTTGTAGTTATCTTTGTATGCATGGGTGGTGAAGGAAAAGTCCTCGCCCTATATATGTATTGATTTTCATGGTTTAGTAGTTCTAAGTTCTGATTTGGATTAGAGTTATTATGTTGGTATGATTTTACACCCTTGATTCAATGACAATAATTTATTTATGTATCCATCTTCTATTGTGTGATGAGATAAAATAATGGATCATTGCGAGATGGATATTAGTTGTTGATCTCTCTATTCATGGTTATTGTATGGTAAATCTGATCTTGATCCTTATTTAATTCATTATGTACGAGGTTGTGATTTGGATTATGTTATGCTTTGCAATTAATTATTAGATATACTTGTGGATTATATGAATATGCATGCTAACGTATGGAAAATTTGTTATAAGAGAGGGACCTTATAGCCTTCGCACTCTTCAAATGAGTTCTCAAATCTATTTGAATGAATTGCTAGTGTTCTTAGGCATCCGAGTATAAAAAGTACACTACGTTTTGGTTCTATTTTTAGGACATCTTTTCAAACTATTTACCATGATGTCACATGATTATGGTTTATCACTTAGCTCTTACACCATTGAATATTGGATAATTGATGAATAAGATTAGTTTTTTCGTAGATATAGTATTGGACCTAATTTTAATGCGTGCACGTGGATTGAAGAAAATATTTATCATGAGCTTTATGAGATGTTTTTATGTTGTTTCCAATAGAGTTGTATGATTCTTTTTCTACATATGCATCAAATAAAATATGGAGTTATAGGACAAGGGTTTGGATGCATAAAGATTACCGGGATTTTTTTTTATGTAGATGAACCCTAGATGTGTGTTTTAGATCATTGGTGGACTGGTGTTGTGCACATTTATACTATGTCGTATGTTGTTTCTACATATTCTTTTCTAAAATTTACTAAGTTTAGAGAATCTTACTTCTATGTTATTCCTTTGGCAATTAAGATCTTGATGGTGGTGTTGAGTTTAGAGTGCCTACCTATGGCTAGCTAAACATACCACCACATGTAGGGGCAAGAGCAGGTGTGGTGAAAGATGGCAGACCTTATGGAAGAAAGGAAGAGAGAAGAAAGACAACTTAATTATAATGAAGTGCAGGAGAGGGAATTGGTGAAGAAGCATGAAATTGAGGAGTCTATGGAGTTACGGAGGATGATGTCTCGCAAGGGATTTGAAGCTCACATAGATGGTGTGGAGCCGGAGCATCAGGATATCCCCCACATAGGAAAGCATAGTAGAGACTACCCTTAGTTCCGTGATGAGATCATGTCGAGGAGGAAATATTGAGGACCGCATGTGAGCATCTCGATTATGCCTAGTGTTCTAGTTCTAGAAGTAATTATTAATCAAGCAGTGAGTGTAGGTAATCCAATAGCTTCAAGTAGATATAATTTTCCTTTGAATATATAAGTACATCGAAAAAATATATACCTATGGAAGTACAAACATCATATTTTTGGGGGTCCGATTGGAGGAATATTTTCTAGCACATCATTAGGATAGAGTGTGGGCACGCAGAACATTAGAAATATGTCTCAAGTATCATAAATTCATAGACAATGGGATTTCAGTTTAGTACCTTTGTTTGGACTCAAGGAATCACATCCACCGGTCCATTTCTGCTATAGGTTGAGGATCCGGTGGATCTATAGGATCATGAGGCTTAGGCTAAAGTAGATCAAGTGGTTCTTATGGTTGAGGAAATACTAGTGGGGG
Source organism: Taxus wallichiana var. yunnanensis (assembly GCA_018340775.1). Lineage (NCBI taxonomy): Eukaryota > Viridiplantae > Streptophyta > Pinopsida > Cupressales > Taxaceae > Taxus > Taxus wallichiana. Next base: position 371,024,656 of record CM031240.1, read on the forward strand.
TTATGGTTCTAGATTTGGTGGACAAGTTCTACACCCTCATTAGCCACAATAGGTCTACTACAATATGTCTCTTCACTTACTAGGATATAGAAGTATTGAAGTTGTTGTAGAGCATGTGCACAAGTATGAGCTGATATGGCACGCTAAAGGAATTACAACCTTAGACAAGAAGGTGAGTCGGTTTGCTACATTACTCGATGTGAAATAGATAAATTGGATAATCTAATTGAGCATCGTTACATTAAAATCATATAAAAATGGAGGTACAAACAAAATTTTAGAGAACAATATAATATTGTAGAAGATAAAGACAACAATGATATTGATTAATAATATCTAGAGCTAATTACATGGAATGAGAGTTTACAATATATAGGAGAATGAACTCCTTAAAACAAGGATTCAAATCCAATCTTCAAACCCTCATATCTATCATATCTCCTAGAATCACTCCCATTATTCTCTCACATATCCCACCAATATCTAACTTAACAAATCCCTATTCTATGGTGAGATAAACTCACGTACACACATATATAATTCTAACCTTTATTATTATCAATGAGTTGTATTATCATGACAACTCTATTAATAATAATATTACAAAGCCATGAGTTGTAAATACAACTCATCACACACATTATAAATAATATAATCCATAATAAACTAATGTGAACACTAACAACAACTATATATTTGTAACATTGCCCCCCTTAGTGCAAACATGGTGGAAAAACATTCACACACTTATCTGCAATATGCTCACCCATGTGGCATGCCCAACTTGGCTCATGACCTTGATCAAAAGAAAGGCTCTCTCCTTCCATGGTTTTAAATAGGTTTACCACAAACCTTGATGTGACAAGAACCATCAAATGTCCACCTCATGTGGTTTTCTATATCTCTCACAAACCTTTTCAAGATCCATGAATTGATTTACATTAGTGCTTTTGATATTCTGTAATGTTTTGACATCAAGGGAAAATGTAAGAAATATCGGTCATGCAGGAGCTTGCTTATTACAATAGTTGAACATATATGATCCATCTATTCTTATTTGTAGAAAGTAAACAGGCAATTGAAATAAAATTTCACAACTTCATTATGTGGCCCCGTTGCTTGTGGCTGGAGAGAGGTTGTTGATTGACCTCCTTCCTCCATTACCTTTGTCCTCCATTTGTGATGTTACTTAGTTATCAAATGTATCTTTTAATATATAATTTTTCCGGTGTTGAATTCAAGCAATAATGCACCCCCTCACTATGAACGTCAGCATACAAGCAAAAATGCATCCATTTTTTTAAAAAGTGAGACTATATATTTTTTTAATATATATATATATATATATATATATATATATACAATATTTGAAAAAATAACATTTTGAAAATTTTGGTCTAAGTAGGGTTTTTCTCTCTAAATTTAGCTAGTTATAACTAAATTCAAATTTACCACTAAATTTAATGGATCCACTAAAATTCCCACCAAAAGATATGTGGAGGGGGATTTGACCTCTTGACCTCTTCTTACTGAAAATTCTTATAAAATATAATCTAGCCACTTAAGCGCCCAAAATAAACAATTTTACGTCAAGGCAACATTTTATTTAAACACTTAAAATTGAAGCCTTAACCCATACATTGTTTTAAAAACCATGGTTTTGCTAAAATGTGGTTTTAAAAAGAATTTCCAGCAAAGGAAAAAAATAGAAAGTGGTTTTGGAAGGCGGTTTTACATTATTTGAAAGCGGTTTTGCTCCTTTTTCCTCAATTGAGTAACTTTGAAGCTCAAAAAATATGATAGCGAGCAATACGGATGAAATTTTCAAGTGATGTGAATTATTAGCTTACCTTGCAATGGATATCACCAAATGTGGTGCAAGCCGATAATATGCGAGCCAAGTCAATAGGAATCAAATCATACGGTATTATAGAAAAATGCCATCAGAGACATCAAATGCTTCGTGAATGAAATTTCACATGCAATGTAGACGTAAGAAGAGCTTTATGATCATGAATGAAGACCGATTAGTGGTGTGCGCGAAAACCAGTGCCGTAAAATAATAACTTCAAATTATCAAATCCATGATCCGACGCAGAGGCAATGGTGCATATGATCTTCTTGTTACACATGGCACATCAATTAAAGTAAAATCAAATACGCATATCTAAGCATGTAACACATAAGCTTTATTTATATGGTAGATCTCATAAAAGTCGACAAAATGCAAAAATTTGCATTTTTGGATGGTTACTTCTCGATACCAGATGATGTGAAATAGATAGATTGGATAATGTAATTGAGCATCAACTACATTAAAGTCATAGAAAAATGGAGATGAAAACAAAATTGTAGAGGACAATATAATATTGTAGAATATAAACACAACAATGATATTGATTAATAATATTTGAAGCTAATTACACGGAGTGAGAGTTTACAATATATAGGAGAATTAAATCCTTAAAACAAGGATTCAACTCCAATATTCAATCTCACAAATCTATCTTATCTCTCCTAGAATCACTCTCATTATTCTCTCACATATCCCACCAATATCTCACTTAACAAACCCCTATTCTATGGTGAGATAAACTCACGTACACACATATATAATTCTAACCTATATTATTATCAATGAGTTGTATTATCATGAAAAATCTATTAATAATAATATTACAAAGCTATGAGTTGTAAATATAACTCATCACACACATTATAAAAAATATAATCAATAATAAACTAATGTGAGCACTAACAACAACTATATAACTATAACATACTCTTTAAGGGTACACGCATAACTAGTACAAAAGTATGAATCGCATGATATTACGGTGAAATATAATTCTTTATACTCTACATTTCTACTAGAGTTCCCGAGTTTGAGCACAAACGTATCAAAGCACATTTAAGGACATTAAGCAAGGTTTATTTGAAAGCATTTGGTAATATGATGCACATTTTAGAACTTTTCTATCAAATTTTTCTTATGACATACATCCTAGTCAGTATGCACAATTGTTTTTTGGTGTATTGTTGACTCCATTTAAAAGGGTACTATCTCATAGGACCATTGGGGATCTACATGATGCATTGGAGGCAAATCTTTGAGATGAGGTCATTGGGAGTGTGGACATCGGAGTGAGTTAATTTTTAGAGGTGCACATTGCAGCTATGGAAAAATAGTTGGAAACAATTTGTGGTAATTCAGCTCATGAGACGCGTAGTGGAATATGGTGTACAGATTGTAAAGTTGAATGATACCCTAAGGATATCTTCCCTCATAAGTTTGTAAATTCCATGTTGTTCGCACTATGAGATCCGTCATTTGGACCATGATGCCAACAGATGCCCTCTCTTACAACACATGATCGGGAAGAGTGTATGTATGTATTGTAAGATTTGGGAGACTCATACCCATGATACCTCCGAATACGAGATTTATTGATCACATTGATGAGGCTATTAAAAATGGTGTGCACCAGACTAGTGTAACAGGTGGATCTAAGGAACAAGGAGAATAACATAATGAAGGGTGGAAAATGGGGAGAATATTAACAAAGGATTTCATGGAGGATATAGAGGTCAAGGTCGTAGAAGTTGCAATGAAGGATTTACTAAAGGTACTTGTTATACGTGTTGATCCCCTTATCATTATCAGCATGAGTTCTCTCGTAACATGGTTATCTCATGGTGTGGACAAAAACATAAATTAGAATAATGTACAAACTTATATGAGCATATGAGTAAGGATAAAAAGAAAGAAAAGGGTGTAGGAATGATTATGGTACATCACACAGTTCAAGATCAATGGATGTTAAATGTAACACATACACCTGAGTTACTTATTTTAGTTACTACATGCGTTGAGATTGTGCATGCACGTGAACCTTTGAATTATAAATCCACTATAACAAAGAAATAAGTAATAAATTCCAAGTACCCTCATGCTCCACATTAGAAGGAGTTTTACCTAGAGACTATCGACATTATCGATATCCTGTAAGGAGAGATTCAAAGTTTGAAGCTTCATGCACTCGTGATGGATTGAGAAAAGAAGGTTAAACTTCCATAGGAGGACATCAATTATTTGAAAGAGGTATTTCAAATGATGCACCAAGAGAACATAATCCCCTTGTTATGATATTGGTTGAGAGAAAAAGTACCACACTCAGGTAATGAGCGTGAGAGGTAGATACTTCATGCAAATATTCCTCCCCATAATCATGAGTATGATAAGGATATTATGTTGAATGCATTCATATATGGATGGATTATGATAAATATTCTAATAGATACATGGGAAGATGTTAATTTACTCATGTTAGATGCTTATAATAAGATGTGGAGACTACCCTTGCAGCCTTCTTTGAATATTTAATATATGGCAAATACAACCAGAGCCATGTCATTTGGTGAAATTATTAGATCTAATTGAATCATATAACTTCCCAACATTACTTGGGTGCCCTTAGTGTAATGGGAATAATGAATATTTACACTTCAACATGGGGTACATTAGATTTGATATCAAGGAAGAACATTTCATTATACCTTTGATGCGGATGGAAAGGCTTCTCAGGACGTTGAGACTTTTAGTGAAGAATAATTGAAAAGGATAGACACACACATAATTAGAGACCCTGAGATAACTGAGACATATAAGGAAGGAGTGATATAGTGGGATGATGCTCACTCGGTCGTTAGTGATACCAAAATTATTTCTTGTGATACTCTGGGTACATGACACATATGAGGTAGTTTGACGAGAGGTTAAGAACACAGTTACTCAAATGATCAAGTCACACATGGTTAGGTACTTAATTTATAACAAGGTACCTCAGTATACTGGTGAAGGGAAGCCTTATGTATTTCTGTGTGCCATCAAATCCTAGTGGAAGAATCAATGAGATAGAAGGAATATGATGGTATATACTCTACGTGGGGAAATAGTTCATTAACTGGCCATACACAAAGACAACCTACTAAAATGGTGAGAGGTGAGAATTGCCTTTTTCTACTAGGTTTCTAAGGAGCAATATACCTTCTCCATTTCTAGGAATATGAGATAATTTGGACGGAGGGGCAAGATGCCTTACCACCATCACTTTGGGTACATAATTTCTATGCCACCCTAGGTGGTTATGCACATGTATGGTATGTCCATGAAGAATTGACAAGAGAAACAGTTAATTGACAAGAGATGACCTTAGGTATAATTCATACTTTTGATTACTTTTCTACTAAACCTTTTGTCAATGAAGCAATATAGATTATGAAGCTCCTTCCTTTAGGAGATGGTGTAAAGGATGAGGAACGTTTGTTAGATATGTTTGGAAAACTAGATTTAAAGGCCGCCTTGAACTTGAAGAGACTGAAGAAGAAGAAATGCTCCATGCCTAGGAAATGAAGGAAAAGGGTAAACTAATGTGCATGATAAATGATGATGATAATGAGGATAATAACTTGTATGTTAACCATACCGAAGGTACACATGAGGTGATAGATAAAAAAATGAGAAGGTGCATGCATATCATGAGCCTATGAAAACAAATAAGGTTAATATTGGAACAAATGTAGAGCCTAAAGAGACCATTATTGGTGATTACTAGTCGGAGCAGGAAGTGGATAAGATTATTGAACTCATGCATGACTTTCTCAACTAATTTATATGGGGATATCATGAGTTGAAAGGATTACACCCTTCTCTAGGAGAGATGAGAATCAAATTTAAATAGGGTGTGTGCCAAGTTAGGAAGAGGCCTTATAAGATGAATCTTAATATGCACATCAAGGTGAAGGAAAACTTGATAAAATGCTCAATTCAGTATAATTGAGCCCATTTAGGAATCTAAATGGGTAACTCCCATGGTCATCATTATTAAAAAGGATGGGAAAATAAGTATCCATGTGGACTATAGAGAGGTGAATGTTGGATGTGTTATTGACCATTTTCCCACCTCATTCAGAGAGGAGATATTGGAAGGAGTTGTAGGGTGTGAGATCTGCTCTTTTAATGATGATTTTTTAGGTTATCATCAAGTGCACGAGAGAAAAGGAAGATTAGGAAAATATTTTTTACTACCGAGTGGGGAATTCTTGTGTACATAGTGATTCCTTTTGATTGAAGAATGAACTAGCTAATTTCCTACACATTGTTGTGTAGGATTTTCAAGACTTCATTCATATTTTTTTCAGATATATCTAGATGAATGGATAGTGTATGGATTAGTCAAGGATCATTGTGAGAATTTAAGGCTTATGTTTGAGAGGAGAAGGCAAGTGATCATCTATCTAAATATTAAGAAATACATCTTTGCGACAACTTTTGACACATTACTTGGGCATATTATTTATAAAGAAGGGTTGTTATAAACCCAACCAAGGTCGTTGTGATCTTGCGATTGTAAGAACCTAACTATCAAAGTAAAGTCGTAGATTTATTGGATGTATAGGGTATTATAGGAAATTCATTAAATTATATGCAAATATTTCTATGCCCCTAGAATAATTATTGAAAGAAAAAGGAAAATTCTATTGGTATGATCCGCAAAAGTAGGCATTTGAAACATTGAAGGAAATACTTACCACCATGCCTATTTTTGCTTTCGTTCGTGAGACAAACCTTTTCATGTTCATGTTGATGTTTATGGGATAGTAATTGGCATGGTTTTGGCAAAACCAGGGGAAGGAATTGTAGACCACCCTATTTTTTTGTAAGCAAGAAGTTGACACCCACTAAACAAAACTATACATCTACTGAGAATGAGGCATTTTCTATGATCTAATCGCTCCATAAATTTGAACAATACTTATTGGAAACACCATTTATCTTCTTTACATGTCATATGGCACTTAATTATTTGGTCAAAAACCTATTTTTCAAGGGCGCATATGTAGGTGGATACTACTATTTCAAGATTTTGAGTTTACAATTGTGGTTAAAACAGGAAAAGGAACTTAGGACCTGACCATTTATCAAGAATTAATTTTGGTGAGGATGCACAGAGAATTGAAGATACCATACCGAATGCACAATTGTTAAGATTAAATTGCACACCTACGAGATATAGAGGATATTAAATTATATTTATGCACTAGACTTGTGCTTGAAGGAATGAAGACATTAGAGAGGAAACAACTTGTAATACACGTGACACCCTATCATTTGATAGGTGGATATTTGTATAAATTAGGTTGTGATGAAGTTTTGTGTCGGTGTGTTTTGGAGTATGAGCGGGAGGCCATTATGGAAGAATCTCATGGTGGAATTGCATGAATTCATTATCTTTGGAGATGCTACCATGTGTAAGATATTAATGGTTGGCCTTTGGTGGGAAACTTTGTATAAATATATCAAAGAATATGTCAAGGTGTGTGATCATTTCCAATGCCTTGGGAATCTTGGAACAAGATATGACATGATTGAGGCCTATTATAAGTGATGAAAATTTTAAGAAATGGACTATTGAATTTGTAGGTCCTATTTCCCCATCTCGTGCGTATGACTGTTGTTGTGTGCTATATTATAACTTGTACAAAATATTTGACAAGGTTGAAATAACAAGTTCCTACTAAGAATTGTACAACAACGATGTGAGAGAAATATTTCTATGGGAAAAAATTATCAGCCGCTATGTATGTCTCTGTTAAGTCTAAATAATGATAGGGGAATTCACTTTTGAATGAGACTATCAAGATTTTATTAGTAAATTTTATGGTGGCACACCATAAGACAAAACCCTATCATCCATAGGCCAATGGTACTCGCTAAAAATTTCAACAAGATTATAGGACAAACATTGACAAAAATATATGATGCTAGAAAAAGATTAGGATGACAAATTTTATACCGTAGGTTGGGTATATAGGACTACCTACAATAGGTTGAATAAGGCCACACCCTTTAATTTGGTGTTTTTCATAGAGGCTATATTACCTATGGAGTTCATGTTTCCATCCTTGTGTCTGCATGCGTAGGAGGAATAGATGATGAACGATCCTTGGAAGAGAGCATCGAAAAATTGATGCGCTTAGATGAATAAAGGCGCTATTTCTGATGGAGCCATAAGACCAAAAAAGTGAGACATAATTCCCTGATATGATAGGCATATTAGGAACAAAATATTTGAAGTGGGAAATATGATTCTTCTATATTATTCAAAGTTTGCATGCCACCTAGGGAAATTGAAATTTCATTGGTTAAGACCCTTTTTCGTAACAAATATATTAGAACCATGTGCTTTCCAAAGAATACATGATGGATGGCACTTTAACTCCCGATTACTTGAATGGGAGTAGGTTGAATACTTACTATAAATAAGTCTTCTTGGTGTTTTTAATACAACAATATTGCCACTTATATTAGATTTCCCTTTCATGCATTTCCTTTAATGTGTTTCCTTTCATCCTTGGTATGATTTTTCAATCTAGTTCAGTGTTTTTTTGTAATAAGAACGCTTACATGCTAGGAGATGACTACTCTCTATTAGATTCATGCATAAAGGAACACACATAATTTTAGTATAGGGTGGAGAAGATACATGTATTTTTTAGGTACCATAGTATGAATGTCATGTAGAATATTGGTGGGAATAAAAGAAAGATGTTATATTTTCTCATATTGTTGGTACTTTGAGGAAACTTTCTCATATTTAAGACCACATATAGATGAATGGACACGTAGTGTAACACAAGGTAGGTATCAGCATGGGAAACTACTTGGTATAAGGTGCGGTGGTTAGGTACTTTTAGCACACAAAAGTGTGTGTAAGGAGGTATGCGAGATGAGAAGTAGTGGGAATGCTAGAAGGTTACGAATGGGGCACACAAAAAGAAAAAGTGTGGAAAAAGATAAAAAGTGGAATTAATGTTGAATATGGTGGTAGGAGAAGATAAATTAATGCAAAAAAGTTGGAAAAATCTATAAAAAGAGGTGTTTAAAATTTTATTATTACTTTGCATGTTGAAGAGTTCGAGGTGTGAAGTTTGTTTTGAAGAGCGATCTAAGTTTGAAGTGCTTTGGAGATTTAATACGAGAAATGAACTAGTGAAATTCAGACGTGACTGCATAAAGCTCCACCTTTGGAAGGGTGTTTGAGAAAGGATAAGGTGAGTTTTTGGAGCTAGGTTCAAGAAAACATAATTGTAGCTAGGAACATAGATTCAAAGTTACAAAGGTTAAAAAAGTGTAAGAAATTTTTTAATTCATAATGGCACCCAAGAGAGCACCTGGAGCAGCTACCCAAGAAAAAAAGAAGGAAGTCAAAGTAGAAGTAGAGGATATACTTGATACTTGGTTCTCGAGATGCAATATCCGAAGGCATAATAATGGGATTAGATTGGGAGTCACATATCAAACGAAGAAAAGTGAGCGACTACAATCACCATAATAAAAATAACAAGGATGAGTTGGATAAGGCCCTGGTAAGAAAAATATATCTCGTGAATAAAAATTATATGGCCATCTAAAATGATGCAAGATAGAATTTGTTGGTGAATTTTAGATTCATGTAGTTGTATGAGGTGCCATATTGTAGAAAACTAGATAAAATATACCAAAGTGGATTATGTCAAGGGTCCACTAGGAATTTTTCTACTTTACAGAAGGCGGATGTAACTCATTGCACCATTGATTGGAAGATTGATAGGTTTGAGTAGTTCAGGCATTAAGATTGATAGTGACCTTAATGATGACAAGGGTGTAGAAGTAAATTTTTCTACATTCGCGTATGTAAAGAGAAGACATGCTATGAATATTGACAAGCTAGAAGATCACCCTGTTATCCAGTCGCTACGCACCTCCTCACCAAGTTGAGTAACCAGGAGCGTTGGAGCTAGGTAAATAAAAAGTGGCTCCATATTACTAAGAAGATATATGATGGAGTGGTGTATAATGTGTCTACTTTAATTACCGAGACTATAATTGAAGAAGTGCAACAAGGTGATAGGAAATTTTTTGATGCTATTCTATTGATATCTATTTTGTTTGTGGAGATTGGGGTGCCCGATGGGCCAAAGGACAAAATTTTGCAATTTTTTTTAGAGAAAAAGCCACTTGCAGTTAGATTAGATAAGTATAGTTGTGATGGATCGATGATTAGCCATATAAATAGAGGCTAGAAATTTGGTATAGGCGCATGCGTGAGAATTTTCAACATGAGTGGAGAATACCAAAGGAGCTCCCTGTTGTGTTGGATAAGCAGGAATAATTTGTAGTCTTCTAACATTACTACATTGGTCATTTCAGAATGAAGGATGGTACTTGGAGACCTTAGTGTAAGCTCCTTATGCCTTCACAACATGCTATTTCCAAGCTTCTGTGAATAGATTCTCTAACCCATGTAGATTAAGGTTTGATGAAAATAAGGTGGAATATGATTATCATTCGTTCCGAGAAGACATATGTGTATCCGGTCGATCTCCGCTTATATAGAAAATTTGATCTCGATGATGTAATATCAATACTATGAGTTTGATAGTTAGGAACCTTGGCGCGGTTAAGGTATACATTTACCTTAAGACCAAGTTGGTTAATCGAAGATATATTGAGAATGAGTTCAAGGTCCTTGAACTTCTTGTTGATGGAGAATCACAAAACCCTTAAATGTCTACAACTCGATGGGTTGAGACTCTTAGTGCGATTGCATAACATGGAGCTTTTCCCAAGTGTGGGACCTTGTGAATCGGGAAAGCTCTCCGGATGAAGGCCGGTTCCTATTCCTCTGTTCAGGTGCACACAAAAAATTTGTAGAGGGTTCACTAAAAAACCTAATCTAACTTTCCAAGGAGACAGGGTTGAGAAAATGCAAGAAAATAAACCTAATCTAACCAAGGTGATGCACCAAAGGAATGATGAACAACTGTTTTGCCAATAAACACAAACCATAAAAATGCAATACAATAAACATGCACAAGTAACCAAAATTGCAATGAGAGATCACTTGAACACAATGAATACAAGAGAGGGTTGAAATCATCCACAGACTTGGTTTTTATTGCTCCAAAGATTGATATCTGATCCATTACAATGGCTAAGAGGCACAAACATGTATTATAGTTTGAATGGGAGGTTTGGAACTCCAAAAATCCACTTGCTGATAAGAGAAGAAGGGAGGGGCAAAACAAGAATGTCCAACCTTTAGAAAGAAGCCCCTCCTTACAATTTATAGGAAGAAAAAGAGAGGGAGAAGAGAGGAATTTGAAATCTACCCCAACCACTTCCAGATTGCATTTAATTCATCTCATTATGGTGGTAGGTGAGAACCCTAGCAAACCCAAAAAATGACGAATGTATTTTGAATTTTTGAAGAACTTGTTCTCACCCAAATAAAGATATCTAGTCATAGTTGGACAGAGGACCCTGTAAGATTTCCAAAAAGTCCTCTCTTGTGTGAATCCGAGCTCCCTGTGAAAATTTATGGCCATTTGAATTTTTACGCGTCGGTGGTTTTCTTCCTATTGGGTTGAGCTCTCCTTTACATTTGCATCGGGTTTCGACGGTGCCTTGACATGTGTTTGATCCGTATGTTTTCCCAAAACCCGCTTCTACTGGTGTTGCCAAGATTTTGTTTGTTTTGGGTTCAAAATTGGACTTGCATATGCATTGGGTTTTAAAGGTGTCTTGACATGTTTTTGCCCCATTCTTTCCCGACTTGTTTCCCGAATTCAAAACACGATTTTCCTAGGTAGTGTTTTAGGTTTTCAGAACTCCCAAGCATCGGGACATGTCTTGTGATTTGCATGCTTCATGTCTCATGTTTCCCGAAACCTGAAACCCAAAATCCTTTGTGTCGGGTTTTCAGACCTACGCAACATATTTTATTTGTGTCAAGTTTTCGGCCGTGCAATGCATTCCCCAAAACCTGAAATGAAGGATTTCGAGACTGGGGATTGTTGTCCTCTCAAAATTTCCCCCCTCTTTTGAGAAGTTCAAAATCAGAAATTTTGAGGTTAATCGCCTTTTCTATTGTTTTGGTAAGAGGAAAAGTCAAAAAGTTGGAAAGAATCTGCATTTTTGGGTCATTTTGTGTGATTTGTGGGTCTGTCGGACATTTTTGTCCCAAATGTCCCAAGTTCATTCGGGCTCCTGTTTGTCGATCGGCTGCTTTACCCGAAAATTTGTTTTCTTACGGGCCCATCGAAACTTTTTGTTCCAAATTTCCCAAGTCACTCGAGCTCATTGTTTACCTTTCACCCGCATTGGCCGCATCGCGCACTACGTGTACTCGCATCCCTCATGTCCCATAAAAAATTTGCATTCTGTCCCCACATTCCCCGCATTGACCGAGTCACTCTTTCATGTCCTGCATGTTCCAAATGAACCAAAGGCCATCCGGGCTATTTTTTTCCTACTCTTTCTGAATATCTTACTTTTAAGTTGGTAGATGTGTATTTAATGCACATTTATTACCTTTCTCTCTCCTAAACGGCTATTTAATAAGCTACCCCGCTACGCATTTTTGCACACTGCTTTCTTATCAATTGCTCATGCCCTCACAATCAAAATTTCGTGTGCATACCCATTCCCCCTACAATTTCATCAAGAGTACAAATTGTGACTTTTTTTCAGATTGCTATCAACATGAAGATCAAATTCCAAGGTCAGGAGCAAATTTCACCACTCGAGTCTGCCGTTCCCAATATCGGGGACAGTGAAGTTCGTCACCTGGACTTTGGGGATTTCTGGACTAGGATGACAGACTCGAACCCCTCTCCTATGGCACAAATGATTCATGATAGTGGCTTGGCATTCACCACCTGGTTTCCAATCTCAGTGCAATGTGCAGATACGGTGCTCGCCTGCGGTGCTCATTTCAATCCCGACTCGAGTGAACTAACGAATGCGCATGGGGAGCTCATTACCAAGCTTGACGCTGCCACCATTGGCACTGCCCTAAGGATTCCTGAAATGGAAAATTCTATAGTAATCTCTCAGAACCAGGCATAGGCCCTCTTCGACTAGGACAGTGAAAATACAAGGCAAGGGTGGCAAAGTCTTGGCTTAAAAACCCTAAAAAGGGGGCGTCCCATCTGTCCAAAGCTTTGTTTCATGCCGATTTCAATGAGGAGCTATCTGATTTTATAATCCTATTAGCTCGGGTCATGGGCTTACCCTCTACCAACGAGTTCCATTTCTGGATGTGCCCCCTTATCAACATGGTGTGCGAAGGAACTCAGAATATCAACTGGGTAGAAATCATCAACATGAACTTATCATAACAGTTGTCCAGTGTACAACAAACCAAGAAGTTCTACATGACTTCATATTTGATGTACACCTTAGCAACATCAAGGAAATGGTTTGGATTCTCATACATTGATGATCATAAGGGTGACCCTATATATGCCCTGCGCCTCAATTCATTCTAGCAATCACAACTTCAAGAGGGTTAATGATGCCTTCACCATGTACATTATAAGGCTTCTGGAGATAGACACTACAAAAAGGTTCTTAGATGAAGCCATGAGCCTAATAGCAAAGTACTGTGCTTACCTCATCAAATTTAGAAAATTCTCCTATATCAAGCTTGCAGGCTATGAGAGCACCCCTCTCAAGTTCCCTATGTTCTGCAATGATAAAATGGCCTTCATCAAAATATGCAAGCAAGTGAAAAAGTTACACAGAACATGTAGGGATAAGAAAATCACTGGGCTGCACTTCCCTATATCTTTGGGAAACTACACCTGTAAGACGGCTCTAGATGCACAAAACATAGAGAGAGCCCTGGCCCCCATCACCTGTCCATTTCTTCAGGACAAGAACTTGTTTTGAATTGAAGATATTTATTGAGCAGAACCTCATAATCAATTACCATCATATGGAAGACACAAAAGACTATTGGGCTGACTGTGCTGATGATTTTGAGGCAAGGAGGAGACACTATGGTAGGTTTTCTCTCCAATTGATCCAAGAGCTTAACTTGTACCAAGTTCCTGAAGGGCTTCAGGATGATAATTTCTGACTGTATTCATATGAATATGACAACTTGGTCAAACACACTCCCTTGGAGGATTTGGATTGGTTCAAAAAGGAGAAGGATGATCTAGCTAAAATCTTAGCCCCTGTCCTAGTAAGAACCAAAATCTGGTTTGACAGGAGAGTTCATGAGCTTAGAAGGCATTCAGGGGAATCCTCCTCCAAGGATACTTCAACTCCAAGAAAGGAAGCATTGACACCTAGTTTGGAAGCACCTGTACAAACCCCTCCTGCCTCATCAACTAAAGGTCCTACATCCTCCACTCCTTCCTCATCCACCCAAGTATATCAGAAGAAAATCAAGGAAGTCAAGAAGGAGCTGTTGAAGAAGATCCCATGATGAAGCATTCAGAATTGCCCTCAGGTCCAGAGAACATTATTGTTCTCAGTGAAAGTGAAGAGAGTGAAGTTCCAGTCTCCATGAGTGCTCCAGAAGTCCCAATGGATAAAGAGAAAGAAGTACAAAGCACTGAGCTTCTGAGCACCATTGACTCTTCCGTGCACTGAAGCCCCGAGCACCCCACTCATATCTCAACTGGAGGCAACAAAGAAGGCACACTTTGAGTGCCATGAGTTCCCTTTCTCTCGGCCCTCTTGCCCCACCTTCTTCTTCCTCTTCTCTTTTGCATGGGTACAACCTTTCGTCGATAGTAGGAAGAGAAATTCTTCCTCCCAAATCTCAGGACCCAATTTTGATGTTGTGGCGGCCTTATTAGGCACTACTCCTCCTACTCCTACCAAGAAGGCCAAGACCACCTCTAGAATAGTATCTGATGCTCAGGGCCAGCAATTCTTGGAGATAGCCAAGCCCAAAGTAGACAAGCCAGAGCATGATTTGCAAGCGTCTGATCTAGAGCTCTCGAGGATTCCCATGGGAGAGTCTACCCCTGAAGGTGAGATTCACAATCTTCAAGAAATAGTCACCAGGGTCATTGGGAGAGTTGAAAAAGGGTGACAAACTATAGAGTAGCTGGAAGAGCAGGCCCAGGTTCTTGTAGGTTTCATCAAGTCACTGTTGTCCAAGGATAAAGTTTTAGACCCCACCCCACTGACCACTCTTCCACCACCTATAATCCTCAGTCAAGATGAATTCCAGAGTATCAAATATATACATAGAAATTCCATCCATGGAAGAGCTATGGACGCCATGGTGGATGATATGCTTGTTGCAGGGTTGAATTTCATTAGTGAAAACATACTCTGTACATGTGTAAATAGGTTTCATTTCTGAATAAGGGAACCTCTCCCACTAAAGAGGAGGGACTTCTTGTCCCCTGACTGTGGCTCTTCTTGAAGTTATTTTTAAATGACCAACAATTTTTAGCGACTCTGTTGGGAATCATTTTCCAGTTCCTTAAACATTTATCGATCATTCTTGATCTGGTGACTCCATGTTTTACTCAAGGGAGAAGGGCCCTTGGTATTGAATATTCTCAGTTTCAGATTTTGGAACAACAGGGTTTTCCTTTCCTTCAAGCAGAAGAAATAGAAAATCTCATTCAATAAGCACTCCTCCTATCAAAAATAGAACCCCGTCGAGGTGGTATTCCTTCAGAGCAACTCAGTCCTAATCTTCGAGATCTGATTCTTGCTGGCATTTTAGTTCCCCTTCAAGCCATTTTTCCATGAATGGAAATACCATTGCCTTGGGGCCATCGTGTTGGGCCTCTCGCCCTTCCTCAGCCTTTGCATGAGTTACCTAGAGGTAACCAGAAGAACTTTCCCAAGTTCAAAGGTGATGGAAAGGTACATCCTGATGAACATATCGCGACCTTCATAGTTGCATGTGGAGTTCTGGGAGTTGAACATGAAGACGTCTCCGTAAGGATTTTTGTTGAGACTTTACAAGATAATGTGGCTAATTGGTTCTATCACCTTCGGCTGGAGCTATCACCAGCTGGAACATGATGAGGAAAAATTTTGAGAATCGTTTCAAATGGCAAGAAGATGTGCATGCTTTGCTGGCCCAAATTTCTCAAATAAAGAAAGAATCACAAGAGCCCATGAGAGAATTTGTGGCTCGATTCAACAAATTGATTAACAAAATTCCACCAGACACTCAACCTGTAGATCAAATTCAAAAATGCTTCTTCCTGAATGCCCAATTTCCTGAAGTTAGTTATGCATTGAGAAGAGCTAATCTTGCAACGTTGGCTGAAGATCAAACTCTTGTTGTTAGTGTCGAAGATGATTTAATCATGTCAGGGAAGTTGAGAAGAGATCCTTCTAAATCTAGGTCTTTCCCTTCCTCCTCTTCCACTCCTGGGCCTAATACTGATCCATTAGTACAAAAACTTGCAAATGATCTCATCACCATTAAGAAACAATTGGCTCAGCATGCCCCCTATGCAGACGTTCCAAGGAGGAATTTTCAGCCCAGAAATCGTTTACCTGCTTCTCAAACAAGGCTAGCACTTGAAGGACCTCCTATTAAAGTCCCTGTTAATGCAACCTGTGAAGTTGAAGAGCTAGAGGATAGTGAAGATTGTGAAGAATTTATTGAAGAGGTTGATGAAGAAACATAAGAACTTGAGGGATCTCGAGTTAATTTCTTCACTACTGAAGGCATTGATGAAGAAGATGATTATGACGAGGTAGTGGCAGACATGAATAGTGAATCATACACTGTCATGACTCGAGAGCAGACAAACAAAAAGGAGAAAGTGATGCAGCCGGCCAAAAGATCCAAGGAACATCCAACGACTATTCCTGTAATTGCAAAAAGAGGATTTCCTATCCCCATTGCATCCACACCCAAGGTAAGTCCTGTCAATTCTGCTACTAAAGTTACTTCTTTTTCAACTCCTAAGATGGATAAGCCCAGGGTTCCAAGTGAGGATAGCTCATCCATTTCGGGTCTTTTGATATCATTGATCACCTGAAAAGGACCAAGGTTCAAATCTCAGAGGCTGAGTATTATCAAACCCATCCCAAGGCTTTTGCTAAAATGGTACACTTTGTCAATTCTCATTCCAAAACCACCTCTAAAGGTCTTTTACCCACTCCATCTTCTGCACCACAACCCAATC
The DNA here is from genome assembly GCA_018340775.1 of Taxus wallichiana var. yunnanensis. Classification (NCBI taxonomy): domain Eukaryota; kingdom Viridiplantae; phylum Streptophyta; class Pinopsida; order Cupressales; family Taxaceae; genus Taxus; species Taxus wallichiana. The sequence continues at coordinate 371,041,666 of CM031240.1, forward strand.
TGGTAGCCTCTGTCACCTCACCTAATGACAAGATCAAACCATTCTATGTAACCCTCCTTATAGCTGGTCATAGACTTAGTAACTGCGTCATAGACTCAGGGGCATCAGACAATGTAATGCCTGCTAAAGTAGCCCATGCCTTAGGCTTAACTCTCACATGCACTTATGGGTCTTGTTATTCTATGGAGAGTAAAGAAGTGCCCCTAATTGGAAGAATTAAAGATGCACAAGTAGCTTTTGCTACTTTTCCTGAGAAGAAAGTTTTGGCTACTATCCTAGTAGTAGACATTCCTCCTTCATATGGGATGCGTTGCTAAGTAGAAACTTCTGTAAGGATGTGGGTGGAGAAATTCAAATGGATTGGTCACATGCCCTCATACCTGTTAATGGGCAAATGAAGAAGTTGTTGCCGAGAAGTAGTTTGAGTATATTGTACAAAAAATAGATGATCCCAAAGCACAAATACTTTATGAGGATATGGGGCATGGAAACTATATGATTATGTCTCCAGAAGAAACCCAACTCCCCAAAATATCACCTGAGGATCCTAATGGTGTTTGGATATTAGATTTTGATGGAAGCTATTCTTCAGCTGGTTCTGGAGCTGGTGTAATATTGGTGTCTCCCAAGGGAAAGGTCTGCCCTTTCTCATTCAAGTTACAATTTGAAAATACTAATAATACAACAGAGTATGAAGCTCTCATTCTTGGGCTTCATGTGGCAAAAGAAAAGGGTGTGAAGAATCTTCTAGCTCGTGGAGATGTGGAGCTGATTGTCAAGCAAGTTAGAAACCTTTTCCAGGTAAAAAATAGAAGATTGAAACATTATAGGAATCAGGTTTGGGACTCTATTGAATTTCTTGACACCTTCTCCATCGAAGCAGTGCCTAGGGAGGAGAACACTAGGGCTGATTCACTAGCAGTCTCAGGATCATTGCTGATACCTCATCCTGACTTTTCTCAAGATAGGTTTACCATCGAGATGATCCATAGGCCCAGTGTACCTGATAATGCAAGTAACTGGAAAGTTTTCAATGATGATCAGCATTTTCTTTCTTTCTTAGAACTCGGGGATAACTTTGAACAATTTTACTTTGAAGGAAGTGACAATTTTCCTCGTGAAAGTGTGCCCTTCAACAAAGAAGATGTCAAAGAAGAAGAGACAGATCAAGATGGATGTATCAAACTCAAAGGGAACAAGATTCCGAAGGGACTAGTGAGTTTAGAAGAATTGTTTGACAAACATGACAGGTATGTGAAGTTTAGAGCTTCTACTAGATCACAACAATTAGCTGAATATGATAAAACTAATATTGGGAGTTCTATTGACCCTAAACTCGTGAACATTGGAAAATGTTGCACACCAGAAGAAAAGAAGAAAGTAATTAATCTTTTAAAGAAGTATAAAGATGTTCTTGCTTATTCCTATGAGGATTTAAAATATTTTCAACCAAAGGAGATGCAGCATTTCATCCCTCTCAAACTTGGGATTAAGCCTTTCAGACAGAAACAAAGGCAATACAATCCTAAGATAGCTGACACCATCTTTTAGGAAATACAAAAGTTATTAAAAGCCAAGATCATTTTCCCTATCCACCATTCAACATGGATTGCCAACATTGTGCCTGTTAGAAAGAAAAATGGTGAGATTCGTATCTGTGTCGACTTCAGGAATCTGAATCAAGCTTCTTTAAAGGACAACTATCCTTTGCCCATGATGGATCAAGTCTTACAAGCTGTAACAGGATCCAAATGTTGTCTATGCTTGATGGCTTCTCAGGATATAATCAGGTAGAAGTTAATACCGCAGATCAACACAAAACAACCTTCACTACCCCTTGGGGTACCTTTGCCTACAAAAGGATGCCTTTTGGGCTCATTAATGTTGGTGCTACTTTCTAGAGAGCTATGGACTTGGCCTTTGGAAGTTTGAAAGGAAAGTGTATTGTCGTATACCTTGATGACTTGACTGTATTTTCCAAAACAAGGGCAGATCATTTTCAGCATCTAGAAACAGTTCTTTTGAAATGTAGAAAACATGGGATCTCTTTAAATCCTAAGAAATCTATCTTTTGTGTCACAGAGGGAAAATTTTTAGGGCATGTTGTCTCTAAAGATGGTATAAAAATTGATCCTGAGTGAGTTCAGGCTATTCAACAGATTCCCCTTCCAACGGAAGAAAGGGAGTGCATTCTTTCTTTGGTAAGATTAACTTTCTGAGAAGATTCATCCCTGATTTCGCAGAGCTAACCTTGAATATCTCCCAAATGATGAAGGGAAAATAGATGTTTGGCTGGTCTCCTGAAGGTAAAAGATCCTTTGAAGGTATTAAAAAGGCTATTGCTAGAACTCCCGTCTTAGCATGTCCAGATTTCAGCAAAGAATTTATTATCTATTGTTATGCCACAGATAACACCCTGGCTGCTGTTTTGACTCAAGAAGATTCTAATGATCATGAACTCCCAATTGCATTTATGAGCTACATTCTAAAAAATCATGAGTTAAAATACACCATAATGGAGAAACATGCTTTCGCAGTGGTTAAAGTTGTCAAGCAGTTTCGTTTTTACATTCTTAACTCTCACTCCACAGTATTTGTACCAGATACAACCATCAAGTCCATTCTCACACAACAAGAGTTTGGATCCAAGAGAGGGAACTGGGTGGCCAAGGTCCAAGAATATGACATTGACATCAGACCAACCAAGCTCGTCCATGGAAAAGGCCTGTGTGAACTCATCGCTGAGGGAGCTAGACATGAGTTACTAGAGGATAAAGTTGATCTTCCTACCGCTGTTTCTTGGCTCAATTGATGAATGGTATGCCGATATCACACACTTTCTCACATATGGAGAATGTCCCTCTCATTTGACTACCAAAGAGAGGAGAGTTGTTAAGCTAAGATCAGCCCAATATGTGTTGTGGGAGAATTCCTTGTTTAAGCGCGGGTTGGATGGAAGGTTTCTAAAATGTGTGGATAAGGAACAACAGAGGAAGCTACTTTCAGCTTTTCATAACCAAGCATGTGGAGGGCACTACTCATCAACTATCACTGCTCATAAGATTCTTCGTGTAGGATATTACTGGCCTACCTTGTTCAGAGATGCATCAAAGTGGATTGATAAATGTGAAGCTTGTCAGACCTTCATGGGTAGACCCAAATTGGCCTCTTTGCCCCTTAAACCAGTTGTGATTGAAGAGCCTTTTCAACAATGGGGTTTAGATTTCATTGGAACACTTAATCCCTCTTCTAGTGCTGGTCACACCCACGTATTAACTGCCACAGATTATTTTACTAAGTGGGTAGAAGCCATTCCAGTAAAGAGTACTACTTCAGAAGTAGTATGCAGTTTTATCAAAGAGAACATCTTGGTGAGGTTTGGTGTGCCAAACAAGATAGTGACAGATAATGCTTCAAATTTTTCTTCAACTGAGATGATGGATTTTTGTTATGGATATGGCATCTCCCTGGCTCACTCCTCGGATTATTATCCTCAGGGTAATGGACAAGCAAAATCAACAAACAAAAATCTGGTGGCTATTATAAGGAAATTAGTTAATGAATCTCAGAGGAACTGGCACAAGAAACTCTATGATGCTCTTTGGGCAAGATAGGGTCACACCTAAAAGAGCCATTGGGATGTCTCCTTTTTAGGTAGTATATGGAGTAGAAGCTCAATTTCCCGTAACAGTGGAACTACCAGCCTTGCATTTAATGAAGGCCATTGAAGACACCAGTTTTAATGATTCTTTGGATAAAAGGATCATGTACCTTCACCAATTGAACGAGGATAGGTTGAAGGTCGCTGATAGAATATCTACTCACCAACAGAAAGTAAAGGCCTTGTTTGATAAAAAAGCCAGATCTAGGGATTTCAATGTTGGAGACATTGTTTTGTTGTGGGATAAAAGGCATGAACCTCATGGCAGCCATGGCAAGTTTGATTCTCTTTGGCTCGGACCTTTCAAGATCAGGCACTTTGCTAGTGAGAATTATTTTTACCTTGATTATATGGATGGTTCTTCCCTCCCACTTCCTTATAGTGGGTAGTACCTAAAATTGTTTAAGTCTTAGGTGATCAGGAAGTCCTTTGTATATTTTGTATAGCGTGTGCGTGTGTTTCCCCTCTTGTTTTTGTTGTTTTGTTCATTTTGTGTGTTGGTTTTCTTTTGACTCCATGGCCCAATGGATGAGACACTGATCTGCTTTCCCTAGATTTTCTGAGAGTTCTTGCCTTGTCTCATTTCTTTAGACTTTAGCCAAGTCATCCCCAGAAGGAGCCAATTGTTGTCCTCTCAAAATTTCCCCCTCTTTTGAGAAGTTCAAAATCAGAAATTTTGAGGTTAATCACCTTTTCTGTTGTTTTGGTAAGAGGAAAAGTCAAAAATTTGGAAAGAATCTACGTTTTGGGTCATTTTGTGTGATTTGTGGGTCTATCGGACATTTTTGTCCCAGATGTCCCAAGTTCATTCGGGCTCCCTGTTCGCCGATCGGCCGCTTTACCGAAAATTTGTTTTCTTGTGGGCCCGTCGGAACTTTTGTTCCAAATGTCCCAAGTCACTCGGGCTCGCTGTTCACCTTTCACCGCATCGGCCACATCGCGCACTTCACGTACTCACGTCCCTCATGTCCCATAAACATTTGTGCATTCTGTCCCCACATTCCCCGCATCGGCCGAGTCGCTCTTTTCGCGTCCGCATGTTCCAAATGAACCAAAGGCCATCCGGGTATTTTTTTCCCGCTCTTTCGAATATCTTGCTTTTTAAGTTGGTAGATGTGTATTTAATGCACATTTATTACCTTTCTCTCTCCTAAACGACTATTTAATAAGCTTCCCCACTACGCATTTTTACACACTGCTTTCTTATCAATTTCTCATGCCTCGCAATCAAAATTTATGTGCACATACCCATTCCCCCTGTAATTTCATCAAGAGTACAGATTGTGACTTTTTCAGATTTCTATCAACATGAAGATCAAATTCCAAGGTCAGGAGCAAGTTTCATCACTCGAGTCTGCATTCCCGATATCTGGGGACAGTGAAGTTCGTCACCTGGACTTTGGGGATTTCTGGACTAGGATGACAGACTCGAACCCCTCTCCTATGGCACAAATGATTCACAGATAGTGGCTTGGCATTCGCTACCGGTTTCCCAATCTCAGTGCAATGTGTAGATACGGTGCTCGCCTGCGGTGCTCATTTCAATCCCGACTTGAGCGAACTAACAAATGCGCATGGGGAGCTCATTTCTAAGCTCGATGTTGCCTCCATTGCACTTTGTCCCAAGGATTCTGAAATGGACAATTCTATAATAATCTCTCAGAACTAGGCACAAGCCCTCTTCAACCAGGACAGTGAAAAATACAAGGCAAGGGTGGCAAAGTCTTGGCTTAAAAACCCTAAAAAGGGGCATCCTGTCTGTCCAAAGCTTTGTTTCATGCTGATTTCAATGAGGAGCTGTCTGATTTTATAATCCTATTAGCTCAGGTCATGGGCTTACCCTCTACCAACGAGTTCCATTTCTAGATGTGCCCCCTTATCAACATGGTGTGCGAAGGAACTCAGAATATCAACTGGGTAGAAATCATCAGCATGAACTTATCAGAACAGTTGTCCAGTGTACAGAAAACCAAGAAGTTCTACATGACTTCATATTTGATGTACACCCTAGCAGCATCAAGGCAATGGTTTGGATTCTCGTACATTGATGCTCATAAGGGTGACCCTATATATGCCTACTGCCCTCAATTCACTCTAGACACTAGCAATCGCAACTTCAGGAGGGTGAATGATGCCTTCACCATGTACATTGTAAGGCTCCTGGAGAGTGACACTGCAAGGAGGTTCTCGGATGAAGCCATGAGCCTAATAGCGAAGTACGGTGCTTACTTCATCCAATTCAGAAAATTCTCCTATATCAGGCTTGCAGGCTATGAGAGCACCCCTCTTAAGCTCCCTATGTTCTGCAATGATAAAATGGCCTTGATTGAAATATGCAGGCAATTGGACAAGTTACACAGAACCTGCAGGGATAAGAAAATCACTGGCCTGCACTTCCCTATATCTTTGGGAAACTACATCGGTAAGATGGCTCTAGATGCACAGAACATAGAGAGAGCCATGACCCCATCATCGTCCATTTCTTCAGGCCAAGAAATTGTTTTGACTTGAAGATATTTATTGAACAGAACCTCATAATCAATTACCATCATATGGCGGAGACCACGTGAGAAGACTATTACGCTAATCAATCTTTGATGATTTTGAGGCAAGGAGGAGACACTATGGTAGGTTTTCTCTCCAACTGATCCAAGAGCTTAACTTGTACCAAGTTCCTGAAGGGCTTCAGGATGATAATTCCGACCTGTATTCATATGAATATGACAACTTGGTCAAACACACTCCCTTGGAGGATTTGGATTGGTTCAAGAAGGAGAAGGATGATCTAGCTGAAATCTTAGCCCCTGTCCTAGTAAGAACCAAAATCTGGTTTGACAGGAGAGTTCGTGAGCTTAGAAGGCATTCAGGGGAATCCTCCTCCAAGGATACTTCAACTCCAAGAAAGGAAGCATTGACACCTAGTTTGGAAGCACCTGTATAGACCCCTCCTGCCTCATCAACTAAAGGTCCTACATCCTCCACTCCTTCCTCATCCACCCAAGTATATCAGAAGAAAATCAAGGAAGTCAAGAAGGAACCTATTGAAGAAGATCCCATGATGAAGCATTCAGAATTGCCCTCAGGTCCAGAGAACATTATTGTTCTCAGTGAAAGTGAAGAGAGTGAAGTGCCAGTCTCCATGAGTGCTCCGAGAAGTCCCAATGGATAAAGAGAAAGAAGTACAAAGCACTGAGCTTCTGAGTGCCATTGACTCCTCTGTACCAGAAGCCTCGAGTGCCCCACTCATATCTCAACTGGATGCAATAGCAGTGCACACTTTGAGTGCCATGAGTTCCCTTTCTCTCAGCCCTTTTGCTCCACCTTATTCTTCCTCCTCATCTTTTTCATGGGTATAACCTTTTGTCGATAGTAGGAAGAGAAAGTCTTCCTCCCAAATCTCAGGACCCAATTTTGATGTTGTGGTAGCCTTATTAGGCACTACTCCTCCTACTCCTGCCAAGAAGGCCAAAACCACTCCTAGAATAGTATCTGATGCTCAGGGCCAGCAATTCTTGGAGATAGCCAAGCCCAAAGTAGACAAGCCAGAGCATGATTTGCAAGCGTCTGATCTAGAGCTCTCGAGGATTCCCATGGGAGAGTCTACCCCTGAAGGTGAGATTCACAATCTTCAAGAAACAATCACTAGGGTCATTGGGAGAGTTGAAAAAGGGTGACAAACTATAGAGCAGCTAGAAGAGCAGGCCCAGGTTCTTGCAGGTTTCATCAAGTCACTGTTGTCCAAGGATAAAGTTTTAGACCCCACCCCACTGACCACTCTTCCACCACCTGTAATCCTCAGTCAAGATGAAGTCTAGAGTATCAAAGATATACACAGATATTCCATCTATGGAAGAGCTATGGAGGCCATGGTGGATGATATGCTCGTTGCAGGGTTGAATTTCATTAGTGAAACCATACTGCGTACATGTGTAAATAGTTTTCATTTCGAATAAGGGAACCTCTCCCACTAAAGAGGAGGGACTTCTTGTCCCCCGACTATGGCTCTTATTGAGGTTCTTTTCAACAACCAACAGGGACCTATTTGGCAACCTTTAAAACTTGAAATGAAGGATTCAGAATTCCAGACTTATTTTGCATGCATGAAAACCTGAAATGACCTTAGTGGGAGTAGAGGCATGCAATGCACCCTCTGAAACCCAAAATGAAGGATTTCGATTTTCCTTGATTTCCATATTTTGTTGTTGTCTATATTTACCCGAGGGGTAGATATATATAACAACTTCCTATGGGAAAACATACTATTGGTATGTTACAGGATGATGAGCCCAATCCTCCCCGGATAGACAATGAAGAAGAAGAATATTTGAAGGAAGACGACGGAGGATTGGATCCAGCATACAAAGGAATCCAAAAGTAGGACATGTTATCCATTTTACCCTAAGGTAAAATAGAAAACAAGGAGCATTAAACACGGACACTGGAATAGGACCTTCATAGGAAAACCTATGTTTATAGAAAAAATAAGAAGTCTTAGGAGCATTTGGAATAATTTGGGAGTTTGAAATCTGCTAAGAATTTTTCTCTCTTCTAGGTTTTGAAAAGGTCTCGATTTTGTTTGAGATGAAAAAAATTTTGGGAGTCACATTTGGTCAAAAAATGGGCAAGAATGGCCAACCTTAGGAAAATATCAAATTTCAGGCTAAGGAATTTCCTCCCCTCCCCTCATTCTTATGGTTTGAAAAAATCGGGAAAAAAAAATAAAAAAGGTGGGGAATTTCCCAAAAGGAGTCCATGAGAGACATCGAGCTAAAAACATTGTCGAGAAACTCAAAGCAAGCTAGTCGACAAGCCAAGTCAAAAGCATTGGGTTAAATGATATAGAGTCATGAAGGGAGAGTTCGGTGAGCTCTCCTATCTTGAAAAGGAGGATAGAGGATAGGATTTAGGACTTTAGGATTTCAAGATTTCAGATTTTTATCTCACCCGAGATGATGAGCAGTGCCACAAAAAGTGGCTAGCAGTTCTAAACTTTGAAGGCCAAATTTTGGAGTTCGAAGGGGTGGGGTTTCAAAGTTTACAGGTTTGCTAAAAAATGAAAAATGAAATAGGTGCAGGGGAACGACTCCAAAACCTGAAATTTGACCAAGGCGATTAGTATGATTTGAATTCCATGCCGAATTAACAAGTGGCCATGTGTAACAGCTCAAGGGTTGAGCCGTGACGAAGTGGGTTGGTTGGATGGTGGAGACATAGTCCAATGTAATGTGGGTATCCATCGACACATATAGAGGGATCTTGGTGCAAGGGGTGGGTTTGAGGATCGATCGGGTGAAGCAATGAGCTAGTCGGCCATACGCAAGCCAATAAAAATGTGAACTAATCCCACCAATCAATTTGAGTAGGGTAATTTTTGATATTGGCTAGAGGGATATCCGAGGTATCGATAAACCAATGCATGTAGAGAAACTCGGTAATGAAAGGGGATCTAATCCAAGCGTGAAGTGTGGAAGAAGGATTTGAGGGCCAATATAAACCATGTAACTAGGATTCAACCGACATCTAAATCAAGCTCATGGAGGCTCAAATGAATGTCAAAGATCCTAAAACTCAAGGAGATAAATGCAAAGCTCGTCAAGTTGGCTCGCCAAGCTGGCTCACCACCCAACCTTGCAATGTCCAAAATGGCAAAGAAAACCCCTCCAGTTAAACTAGTACAACTTGAGCTAGGAATGTCCCATATCTTTAAAATATCAGTCATCGAAAGGTGAAAACGAACCTAAAGTATGAAATAAAAAAGTTAAATTTTTGTAGGTTTTAGACCTATAAAAATGGTGAATAATGAAAATTGATGGGTAGATGGAGGTGTATTAATAAATTATGGGTTCACATTCCTTCTCCCACAAGGAAAAAGTACATGAAGATATGGGTTTTATAGGCCTCCCCATCCTTTTTCTAGATGTAATGATGGATTATATGGGTGATTGGAGTAAAGTTTTGGTTTCCTTTCTCTCTATCTCCTCAAAATTTCATCTATAAAATGTAAAAGGGTTGCAACATAGAAAAGAGTTAGTCATTTTTCTTGCCATGTACCCCTCTTCTTCTCTTAGGAAGATCTAGGGCATCATGCCTTTATCCTAAAAGCTGTAATGGCATCTTCCCTCTCCCTACTTTTAATATATCTGGGCATATTCATATGGAGCAATAAAACTATGTTTGTGTTAATATTTCTAGCCTCTCATGGTTTATTGTTTTCATCTTGCCTCTCATTGCAAATCAGATGTTTAATGCATATTTTCATTTCATTACATGATTTGGGTGTTTTGTGCTTATTCAGGAATGGTGGATGTATGTGTTTTGGTCTATGGTGCATGACCACCCTCTCCAAGTTCATTCTTTCATTGTTTTGTAGGCTGGGAAAGTGATTGACACTCCTTTTCTTGGTGTATCACCACTTCTAGTGTAGGTTTTATTTCATGCAATATCTCTCCTTGTCTCCTTGGAATGTTAGAATAGGTTTAGGTATTTTCTTACATTAGGAGTAGTTGTGGTAGGTAGGATTAGGAAGAGGAACCAACCTTCTTTGAAGAGTTATCTTATTTATAAGGTCCCACAGTTCAAGATAACTCCATGTTAGCAAATTACATTGATTTCCTCACACACGAATCAAAAGCAATCATGGGGTGCTATAATATTTCCACGAAAAATTTTGGCTTGTTTAGTGGGACAATAAGTCATCTTCACAATCTTTGGAGGAATCTATAATGAATTCATAATTTAGAGTTTGCAAATTTTGGATTTCAGAGTTTATACTATTGGGTCAGAGTTTGAAATCAATTTTTGGGGTTTTTCATGAGCAAGATAGGCCCTATGTTTCAGAAAGAAATAGCGGAGGTTGAAGATCAATAGGGTAGTCTTAAAAAAAATTTAAAATGCATTTTAGAATTTTGGAATTTTTTACATTTCAAAATTTAGGATTTTAGGATTTTGGGCATTTCGAAATTTTAGATTTCAGAATTTCAAACATTTTAAAATTTTGGAATTTCTGAATTTGGACTTGAAGATTTCAAATGTTTCAAGGTTTTTGAGTTTGAGACTTTGGATATTTTATATTTTGGAGGTCTATGCAACTTTGGAATTTCAGATACTCACAACTACAATGCAAGGTTTATCTTCCAAAAAGAAAAAATCAAGTCCTTCAAAGTTATTTTCTTCACTTCATAAAGTGTTATGTACTCTTCATGAGGATTCTATCCTTGAGAGGAAACTTTCAAGCATATCTGGTGACTTTGTGATTTAGAAGAAACCCATTATCTTTTTTTCGGACTTTTTATTTCATTCTTCTAGTCATTTTAATGTTTTCACTCCAGTCATGGCTCTCCAAGGATATTTTCCATTCCCACATTTCAGTTCCATTCCTCTTCATTTGTAGCAGTTGGATGTCATCCCTAAAGTGTCCTTGAAAAACCTATCTCTTTTTTATGGAAATGGAGATCAATCCCCAATTGATCACATTTAAGATGTTGCAAACTATTATTCCATTCACATCATTATGGTAGAATGTTTTCCATATACTACTAGTTGCATCTCTCAAGGGAAAAGCAAAATATTGGTATAGTAGTTTGGCTCCACAATCCATTTCCACTTGGAATCAGCTATGACAACAATTTTATAGTAATTTCAAGGAGGACACAGATCTCATCGCCTCAAGGTTCACTTTAAAAGACCTCTTGGAAATTGGATGTGGAAAATCCCGGTGAATATCCCCATAACCAGTTTCTTTAGAAAGGTGATTTTTGGGGTTTGTGTGCAAATTTTTCACACGAAATAAGCTCTCATTTTCATGTCATGTGATAGAAAGGCCGTAGATCGTGACATGATATTTTTGTCATGCGACAACAAACTTCATGTCACGCATCAACAAGGTTGTTCACATGCGGCGGTAAAAATTTTGTCACGTGATAACAACCTTGTTGTCGCGCATCGTGAGGTGTTGTCTAAGTGCAACAACAAGTTTTATGTCACATGATAACAAATATTTTGTCGCATGTTTGAATCCTCAACCCTCTTGTCACGTGTCAACAAACTCTCCTTTTCACACCTCAAAAAAATATATGTCACGCGTCTATAGCCTCCGCCCTCATGTCACACATCAATAAACTTCCTTGTCATGTGTTAAAAAATTTCCTATTTGTGTGTCAACAAACTCTCCTTCTCATGTGTCGATTGGAAATTTCTTATCATGCATCTGAGAATAATACTTGTCACCTGACTGTAAATTTGATGAATATCTATAAAACTACACTTTAGGTATGACCTCATTGTTACTTCGTAATTTTCTTGTACTTGATAATAGATATGCCCCCAGGTGGTATGAGTGAGCTAGTAGTGTTCTACCTGGTGAATAATCTAGGATTATATAGGGGATATTTTCAAGGGTAGGAAAAGCTGACCCTAAAATAATTAAAGCGTAATTTTTTGGAGAGCAGTCGGTGACCCGCACAAGAAAATTTGCCTTTTTAAAATTTATATTATGAATATTCGCCACTAAAAACCTTGATACGTGTCATCGAACATCTCAATAAAATACAATGATACCCAATGGAAATCATTCCAGTCTTCAATCTCGATTCAAAAGGACACAGTATAGAATTCCCTAAGAATAAAAACCATCACAAGTTATGACATTCTTGTATTATCTAAGGTCCTTCGATGCTGACCTTGCTATATTGATTCGGTTTCTAGGTGGCAACAATCTTCCACACGCATTTTATATTGCATCACAAGTGAGAAGATTTTGATTCAAGTTGGTAAATTAAATTTCATCACGTTGGTGCAATCCCTCCCTCATCACCTCAAATTCTTCCCTCCTGTGTGAAAACAATGGAAAATTCATCATTCCTTCCAAAAATCAATAAAATCCTTCATTTCCTTGTTTTTCATTTGATGTCTCACAATTTTTCTATGCGTAGAGCATTCCCAAACTTTTAAAAATCCATCTCTTCTCCACCTAAGGCACTACCCAATTCCTCTAGACCATGCACTAACATTCCCAAGAATTGTGGTATTCTATATGTTGTCCCTATCTTCTATCCAACTACCACTAAGCTAACGTATCCTATAAGGTTAGTAGAAAGAGAGACTTTTTATTCAATTGAAGAAAGGGATATGCCTATACATCACCCCAAGCAATAGAGATTCAAGAATAGGGAAAATTTTTGGAAGATCATTTTCTCCCCAAAGCGATCAAATCCAAACATTTGAGCATTAGACACTTCTTCCCAAGCATCAAGTAAAGCATCAATCTCTTTCCTACCATTCCCCTCTAACCAATCCTATCAAAAATCAAAATTTTGTATGAATTGAATATTGGTCCGATTCGGATTGGGGAGATGAAAGGCTTCAAATTTATGCAAAGGATCTGTATGTCGAAGAGGGTAGGAAGTTAAGGAAGAGAATAAAATTTTCAAGTTTAAGGGGGTATAATTGTTCTTTGACACTATTGGTTTCCAAGACCTTCAGGGAGAATCTAGTGAAAATGAGGAAGGAAGTTTTTTTGAATGCAATGACCCACATTAATCTGCATATGTCCTGAGGCTGGAAGAACTTTTGTTCAAAAATCATGATGAATTAGGGAGTGGAGATGCCTAAGGATAATCAATCCCATTACTAGTAGCCAACAAAGTGGAAATAAAGTTACTTCTAGAGGGTAAGAAAGGCACAAGTTGGCTTGTAAGCATTTCCCTTTGGGAAGAAAGTCTATACGATACCCATGTTTATAGGGAAGAGTCTAAAAATTGGGAAAATCATAAGAATCAGGCCTTACCCAATTTGGTACCTAGCTTCATTGGATCTAATGGAGAAGCTATAATTGGTTGTGCCTACTTCAAGGCATGAGGTGGAGATTCAAAGCACCAAGGGTCAATATCAAATCCTCCAAGAGTTTAATACAAGTCAGCTTTAGGAGGTACATTTCTTATTTTTCTTTGGTACCTAGATTTGAAATGAAAATTCAACTTCAAGACAACTTTCCATTGTGTTCAAGAGCCATGATCAGTACCAAAACACATGCATAGTTAAAAATTTCAAGGAAAGGAAGCTACTTCTCACAACCCATTGCAGGATTTTTTTAAAGTCCCCTTACTTCCGGTTAGTGTAGGATAGGAGTAGGTTTGTTTTCAGCAGAACAAGTCCTCTTGCACAATCCGTGTATCTCATTTTGGCATGTATGATTTTTCATTTTGTATATACTTTTTTTAATGTTTTCTTTAATATTATTAACCATGTTTCAATGGACCTTTTAAAAGATATTACAACATGAAGAAGCTCATATTTTCAAGTAATAATTTCAATCTTAAAATAATTTAAAATAGAGAGAAACTAAATTTGATAAGGGACAAGTTTTAATAATTCCTTTAGATCAATCATAAATCTTCTAGCACCCTTGCAAGATGGGTAAATTAGCCCAATAAAAATTGTTACATTATAGGTACAGAATCCATGAAAACAACAAGCCTAGGTCTAGGAGCAACTCCTAATCATTCAAAGTTTCCCCATGGTTTGAAAGCTAAAGATCAACCTCAAATTCTTGTTAAGTTGTTTCATTTGTAAATTTTATGTACTTTTAAGGAGGCTTAACCAGCGGTGGTGTTCTAAACAGCCATTCAAAAATGAAAGTATTATAATTTAATAGAGTTTCATGATGTCCTAGATAAGAAAATGTTTTACTCAAAACTCTGCAATGTGATATGCATGCCAATAAATCATTGGTTTCAGTGTGCTTCACACTTGGTAAAGTCATGTTTCGGGACGGGTTCATAAGTCTATTTTTAGTCCCATGATTAGGATTATAGAGAGAAAAAGGGTAAATATCCTAGTTTTAAAAAAAAATCCACTCTCACATTTTTAACTTCAAATTTTTCTTATAAAGGTTGGGAGTGCAAGTAGTGGGTCGGTTCGGGTTCATTAGTACCTAAGCGGTCTCTAGGAAAATTCAAATTTCTAAATCGGTTGCATGTCATTAACAATTATTCCATGCCCAATGGAGGCTGCAGGATACTGGTATAGAACATATAGTAGGAAGATGTCCCTGGGAGTTGCCAAAATTGTTATCCATTTTCCCCTAGGAAAAATGGACAACAAGGAGTATTAGACCTAGTCACTGAAACAAGACCTTCATAGGAAAACCTCGGGTTTACTGGGTAAAATCACACGTCTTTGGAACATTTGGAATAATTTGGGAGTTAGAAATTGGTTGAGGAATTTTTTCTTCTTTTGGCTTTTGTAAAGGACTCATATTTTGTGTTAGTGCAAAATTACAGCACCCCCAAATTATTTTGGAGTGCTTTTCTAAGGTAGGATCATTTGGTGTGATTGCATAACATTGAATTTTTCCCCAAGGTGTGGGACCTTGCAAAATGGAAAAATCTCTCCAAATTAAAGGCTAGTTCCTTATTTCTCTATTTAGGTGCATACGTGATGATTTATAGAGGATCTATCCCTATACCTAATCTAAAACTTACCAAGGACAACAGGATAAAAGAATATAAGAAATAAGAAATAACTAAACTACCAGGTGATGCACCAAAGGAATGATGAACACTTATTTTTCCAATAGACACAAACTAGCAAAACACATATAATTAACAAGCATAGATAACTAGATCTGTAATGGAAGACCAAATGAAAGCAAAAGAGATAAGAAAGGATCTAAGATCGATCACAGACATGTTTTATTTCTCTATGGATTGATACAGTTCATTACAAATTAGCCAAAATGCATAAGCATATTATAATTTTAATGGAAGTCTGAATGCACAAATCCCTTTGCTAGAAGGAGAAGGGAGCCCTGCAAAACAAAGAATGTCTAACCCTTTACAACTAATCCTACGCCCGCATTTATATATTTGATTTAGAAAGAAGAAAGAGAGAGATAGAAGTGGGAAAAGAAGGTTGAAGTTCAACCACTTCTATTAATGCCTCTAATAAAATCTACCCCCAAATCTATCTTTACAAACATTAATCCACAGTTGGTGCCTTCAAAGAAGAGGAAACAAGAACATATCGAATCTGATCTAGTTGTTGAGGTAAAGAGATCTTGCATTAAAATCTTGAAGATGTTTCTCCATTTTATTTCACCTAACCTCCTCAAAATTAAATTTATAGACCTCTATGGCGTGGGTGAGGCCAAGATCTTTCCAACGGTGTTAGATTCACAATATTTCGAGCCCTGAGTCGAAAGATATGCCCCTTCGAAGTTTGTATCGAATATGTACAAATGGGCGGGAAAACCATTTTGAAAAATGGGTCCCCCTTTGATATGGGACACGCGGCATCCAGTTAGAGAAAAATTAGGTTTGTGGATCCATAATATATCTTTTCACCCCTTTACGCAAAACAAAAAACTCAAAACTCCCGAAATCATGAAACTCTTCCTAGACACATGGAATCTGGCGCAAGTTTGGGATCCCCTTTTTGTTCACCTTTAGAGAAGCACCGTTAGGACACGTGGTCTCTTCCACTACCTCCTCCATACTTAGTCATTTTGGACCTTTTCGTGAACCTTTTTGAGCCCGAGGGACTTCGGATCTTCGTCATTTCTTCCCCTTCTTGTTTCTAGTTCCTCTGCGGCATCGCCCCTTCTACTCCAACCCTTTTATTTCATATTTGATTCTACCTTTAACTTAAAGAATGGATTTAAGACATGGAAATGGCTCGATAGAGTCATTTTCTTGTGCATGGGATCCTTTAGTCTCTCTCGGCCTCTGCCACTCCATGATTGAGTCCTTCTATGACCAATTTACAGGTCCAAACAAGTTTTCTCAGGTTGCTTCTATGTAGGGTTGTGGCTGATCCAATATTTGGCCTAGGGGCAGAATATGGATAAAAATTTGGTGACTCACAAGGGTATTTACTGCTAGAGGAGAAGACTAATTTCCTTATCATATATGTTGTTCATGGAGTTGAGAACGATGGTCTCGATACTAATTTTTCTTCCGATTCATGAGCCTTGTTATTTGCACTCTTAATTTTCATAAGAAATCTTGAAATGAAGGTTTCTAAGAGTAGGAAATTGTTTTGACCCAAGGATTTATCTATCTCTCTGAATGGATTGCAAAAGAGCAATAAAAGTAGCACCACAACTATGTACAAAATTGAAATCATACATGTTCTAAATAGAACATGTAGAGCATGCAAAGCATTTAGGAGAAAATAAACCTAAACTATAACAAGACAATGTGCACAAGCACTTAGAGCAAAGAGACTATAAACTAATATGTACAGGGTGAGACTTTCCTTTTAGTAGTAGTGCTTAAGATAGATCCCATTCACTGGAATCTACAACTCTTCACCCTCTAATGTAGACAATTGGAAAGCATTACTACTTTTGCATCTTGTGATCATATAGGGGCCACTCCAGATGGTGTCAAATTTGGAATGCCTTCCTGGTTTTCTCAAGTTGCATCCCATTTCAAAACCAGTCTCCTTCCTGGAAGGTCCTTGCTTTTTCTTTCTTATCAAATCATTTTTTGATTGAGGCCTGATTATTTTCTATTGCTTGGAGTGATTTCTCTTGACTTCTTCAAATTCTATCATCTTTGCATATGTGGCCTCCATTGGTTTGAATTTAGACATATCTAGTTTCTTTACGAGCTCCTATGTTGGCAACTCGAGTGATATAGGCAACATTTCTTCCTTCCCATAGAAATTTTTGAATGGAGAGCTATCTCTGTAGATCTCTTTGGTATTATTCTATCAGCCCATAAGGATGATTTGAGCTTTCTATGCCAAGTTATCTGATTTTCATCAAGAGTACTTGTGATGATCTTTATCGAGTGTTCTTGTTTGTAGATTCAACCTAGCCATTACCTTAAGGGTAATGGTTTGATGAAGTGCTCAAATAAGTCCCATTCTTAACAGCCCATCCTATGATCTTGGAACCTATGAATTCTAATGCATTGTCTGATGTGATGGTGGATGGCACTCTAAATCTATTCACTATCCCTTCGTAGAAGTCTAATATGCTAGATTCATTAGCATCCTTGAGTGCCACTACTTGGTCAACTTGGTGAAATAATATGTCCTTGTCAAAATCCATCTATAGCCTTGGATTGAATTTTTATTGATGACTCCTATGAATTCCAATCCCCATTGTCGGAAAGGTTGGTCGACTAAGATTGGGTGCAATGGAAGTGTTGCTTAGCCTTTCCTTGCCTTTAAAGAATGCACAATTCTTGCACCTTTTTATTCATGTGTAGTAGTCACTAAACACTCTGGGCCAATAATAGCCTATTTTCATGATTTTGAGTGTTGTTACTCTTGGAGAAAAATGGCCTCTAGTTGCTTTAACATGGAATTCTTGTAGCACTCTCTCCACCTAATCTATCTTAATGCATCTCAACAGAATGCCATTGATGTCTCTTTTCAACAAGACACCATCAATAAGGACATATGGGATGACTTGTAGCCTGAAATGTCTCCTTTTTTATTTACTCATCCCATGATGACATAATCATGTTCAAAGGAAGTTTAACATGTCTTGGATCCAACAAGGAGTAGGTACATCTTTTCTCCCTTCTTCTTGATCATCTTGTAGAACAAGAACAACCTCCTTTTAACTATTTGTTTCAACTTGTTGACCTAAGGCTAGTTACTCACAAAACCCCTTCCCATGGACCATATTGGTGATCTTGATCTCAATGTCATATTCCATGACATGAGTGATCCATCCTGCACGCTTCTCATTCAGATCCTTGCTGAGAAGGAATTCCTTAACTCCTGCATGGGAGACCAATAGTTGGATTTTGTTGTTTGAAACCAAATGCTTAAACTTCTTCAATCCTCTGATCACCGCCAAAACCTACTTCTCAATGAAGGAGTATCTCACCTCATATTCTTCAAGACTCGCTGAAGAAAGTAATTGGCTATTTTGTACTTTCTCTATTTTGTTGAACTAGGATTATAGAAATTATATCACTACCACCAAAGGCATACAGTATGAAGTCTTTGGAAAAATATGGAATCACAAGAGTTGGGGCTTGTGATATGGCTTCCTTGATAGCCTCAAAATTTTCTTTTCTTAAGCTTTCCATCTGAATGCTAAGCTCATCTTCAACATCAACATTATTGGCTTAACAAGGGTAGAAAATTTTGGAACAAATATGCGGACAAAATTGATTTTTCCCACGAAGCTCTGAAGAGCCTTCTTGTGACTTGGCAATGATAATACTCTTATTACTTGAACTCTCTTAGGGTCAATTTTCAATCCTTCCTTTGATACAATATGGCCTAGAAGCTTTCCTTCATGGGCCATAAATATGCATTTCTTAGGGTTTAATGACACCCCAAAACTTCTACACCTTTGGAACACCTGCCTTAGGTGGAAAAGGTGGTTAGCTACATTTTTGGAAAACACCGTAATGTCATCTAGATAGATCAGCACTATTTTATTGATCATCCCTTTGAATGCCATATCCATTTCCCTTTGAAAAGTGGCTCTGGCATTGGACAATCCAAATGGAATTTTCTATAGGCATAGGTGCCCCATTTGGTGGTGAAGGCATTTTTGAACTGATCATCTTCCTTCAACATGATCTGGTTGTACCCCTAAGTATCCGTCCGGAGGGAAACCTTTCGACCTAGACACTTCTTGCAAGATCTGCTCCATTGAAGGGAGTGGGTAGTGATCTTTGAGGAGGCTCTATTCAAATCCCTGAAGTCAACACACAGCCTGATTTCTCCATTTTTCTTCTTGACTGGGACCATATTTGCAACCTAGCTTGAGTGTTTGATTGGAAATATGTTGCTCACCTCTATCAGCTTGTTCAACTATTTCTTCATCGAGAGGTTCAATATGTGGGTTGGTGGTCTATGATTTTGCCTAATCGGTGAGTTTGGATCCAATTTTATTGTGTGTTGTGCTAGTTTTGGATTGAACCCTCTTAGGTCTTCATAACTCCAAGAAAACACATCTGGAAATTCTTGGCAAAGCTATATGAATTCATACCTCTCTTACTTGGTGGCCACTTTTCTAATTTGAAGTGTTTTGTCTCCTTTAACTGGGATTGACTCTAAATCTTCTCCTTTGATCTACATGTTATCCTTCTCCTTTCTAAACTGATCATTAGCATTGAAAATAGATTCCAGTGTCACTAATACTTTGGGAAATTTGTTTGTATGTAGTTGTACTATATCGATTCCCTTACTACGCTCTAGTCTATTTTGGTTTCTAGCTGAGAATTCAACTTCTTCTTACAAAAAAGTAATGATCTTCTGATCATTCTCGAACACCTACCAACATGTGTTGTTATACGCACTTCTTTGGTCTCACAACTATATGGATATGTGTCTATTTTTTTGTCTCTTTTGATGTTGTCAACGACATCAAACATTGCTCCCACCGCCACAAGTCTCACATCGGTAGCTTCATTCTCCTTCCGGGTATGGACACAATCTTGAAGGCCACAAAATCCTCCATGAGATCCCATACCCTACTCTTGTAGTTTTTGAGCAGGTCATTTTTATAACATTAAGTCCTCGACTTGATTTGCATCTAGTTCATTGTCCTTTGAACACCTTCAAATTCTTGATTCCTAGATTCCTTCAAATTCAAGAACTACTACAATTATGCACCAATTTGTCTCCAATAATAAATGATACATAGAAGGGAGGATGTCTTAGGTTCTTACCTTGTTATTCTCCATGGTTTCTCCCTAGTTGAACTACATTGGCAAGCACCTTCTCTTGCCCGTTAGGGGTTGATTTGAACTTGACCATTCGCATGGCGATCTGCAATAGATTCCATAGTGATTCCCATAGTGAAATGTTCACATTCATCCTCTTCATTTTCTCAATAATATTGAATGTGTTATCCTTTTGCTACTCCTTCGCAGACACATTTCTTACTCACACATGGGTCACTACAATTGGTACTGATTGGATTTGGGAGGTGGCTTGGGTTGATTCGTATGGTTGGAGTTGTACTTGGAGAACCATGACCTTACTTGAGTGATGGAAGGTTGAGGATAACCGAGTTCAGCGGTTGGCCCTCTCAATATTTCTCCTTTTGGACCATGTGTTGGAAACCACACTTTGAGAAGGGAAGGCCGATTCATCCCACAAAAGTCTTGACCTGCCAATTTACTAGCATAGTTTAGTCTAGGGTTCCACCTTGTTGAAATCCTTGTTGATGATATCCCTCTTGGCTAGATTCTTGTGGCACTATCTTGGTTTGCACCATTAAATAACGTTGGTTGGTTGTGTGGTTATTGTTTGGAAAGCACCAATCATATTCCCTGTGCCATATTATTTTGTGCAAGAACCAATGCCTTTGATGTTAAAGCTTTGTTTGGATCACACAATTTGAAGGGTCTAGCGACTTGGGGCTATCCTTAGTCTTGGCTCGATTTGTAGTCTAAGGTGGTGGCCTAATGTGCTATCTTGGGGTCTAGCTTGATAATGAGCACAGGGATGAGCACAGGGCTGATCTGACCTAAAACTATGAGCTTGTTGTCTCTTGATGGTTACCAGCTCATTCCCCGGTTTGTAAAGTTGTTTTATGACTTCCTAGAAATCCTTAGAGGTGTTAGATGAAGAAGTGGAAGCTTCAGGTGAGATTTGACTTCGGGGTGGGTATAGTAGCTAATGTGGGTGCTTTGCTGGTATCTAGGTTTTCTAACTCAGGGTATAAAGGCAGGGATGGCCTAGGAGTGATTTTTCTAGCCCGAATCAAATGGTTCTTAGCCCCTATGGAAAGGCTTTAGGTTACAGGTAAGTTTGTCCCCCACATTGACTGAATCGTCAAAGAGATATAAAAATTTAAAGCCCTAAGAAATTATAAAAAAGGAACATTCATTAGTGGTATTTCTTCTGCTGTTGGAATCATATCCTGTGTCCACTGTAACTCCGAGGTTAAATTCCATCGAGTTTCTCATTTGGGGATCTCTTTATTGTTGTCAACTGCTCCAACAAAGATAAGTTATCACCCTTCTCTCTAAACTGGTCATGAAGAGTTGTACACAGCTGGTTCCAATTTTGGATAGATCCTGCTCCAAGACTCCTGAACCATTGTGAAGCTTTACCTCTGAGTGAGGATGTTTACAACTTGACCACAATTTACATTACATGGATCTCATGGATTGTACAGACATTTACAATATCTTGGACATGATCACCAGGAGAAGTTTGGTTTTCTCCAGTAAAGTATGGGATGCTTTTTAATGCTATAATCGGGCCCAAATTTTGTGCATTTAGGGTGAGTGGGCTGCTGCCAGTGAAGTTAACATATGGATTTGGTTATGCCATTATGATTGGCCATAGAACCCTTATAGACTACAAGAAAGGCCTTACAAGTGGAGGTGTTGACAAGGTTATGCTTGGTGGAGATGGAGACCTCTAAAATCTTCTTCCTCTCCTATCTCTGCATGGGGATAGACATAAGTATTCAAATATACCTTCTTTCCTTGCTCTAGACTGGGTTTTTCTCATGAATTCTCAAACTTGGGCTGCTAAAACCATTGGATTCTTCCTCTATTAGAGTTGTCGAGATATGAAAATTTGAAGCTTCTTATAAGCTGAAGATTGCAAAAAGTGCATCATTCATTCTTGCTATAATAAAATGGAGACTTCTCTATCCCACTTGAGCGTGCTTAAAAATGTTAGTGCAAAATCATAGTACCCCAAATGAGTTCTACGCGTATGATTTTTCCTAAATTTGTGATTGCATAACATTGAAATTTTCCCCAAGGTGTGGGACCTGTAAAATGGAAAAATATCTCCAAATTAAAGGTTGGTTCCTTATTCCTCTATTTAAGTGCATACGTGAAGATTTGTAGATGATCTATCTCTATACCTAATCTAAAACTTGCCAAGGAGACATGGATAAAAGAGTATAAGAAATAAGAAATAACTAACCTACTGGTGATACACCAAAGGAATGATGAAATCTTATTTTATCAATAGACACAAACCAACAAAATGCATACAATAAATAAGCATAGATAGCCAGATATATAATGGAAGACAAAATGAAAGAAAAATAAATAAGAAAGGATCTAAAATCGATCACATATGTGTTTTATTTCTTTGTGGATTGATACTGATTCATTACAAAGTCACCAAAGGGAAGAAATGTATTACAATTATAATGGAAGGCACGAACCCCACAAATCCCTTTGCTAGAAGGAGAAGGAGCCTACAAAACAAAGAATGCCAACCCTTTACAACCAATCATGTCCCTGCATTTATAGATTCGATTCGTAAAGAAGAAAGAGAGAGAGAAGCGGGAAAAGAGGGTTAAAGTTCAACCACTGCTATTAATGCCTATGATAAAATCTATCCCCAAATCCATCTCTACTACATCAATCCTTGGTTTGGCTCCTTGAAGGAAGAGGAAACAATGGAACATATTGAATCGATCACGGTTGTTGAGGCAAGGAGATCTGCATTAAAATCCTAAAGATATTTCTCCACTTTATTTAACATAACCTCCTCAAAAGTAAATTTACTGAGACCTCCATGGCATGGGCGAGGTGAGATCTTTCCAACGATGTCGATTCACAATATTTCAAGCACTAAGTCGAAAGATATGCCCCTTCAAAGTTTGTATCGAGTCTGTACAAATGGGTGGGAAAATAGTTTGAAAAATGGGTCTCCCTTTGATATGGGACACATGACAACCCGATTAGAGGAAAAATCAGCTTGCAGATCCATAATTTATCTTTTCACCCCTTTGCACAAAACGTAAAACTCAAAAACTCCCACAACCTTGAGTCTCTTCCTGGACATGTGGAATCCTGGTGCAAGTTTGGGCTCCTCTTTTTGTTCACCTTTGGAGAAGCACCGTTAGGACACATGGCCTCTTCCGCTACCTCCTCCATACTTAGTCATTTTTGGACCTTTTCCTGAACTGTTTTGAGCCCAAGGACTTTGGATCTTCACCATTTCTTCCCCTTCTTGTTTCTAGTTCCTCTGTGGCATTGCCCCTTCTACTCGACCCTATTATTTCATAGTTGAGTCTACATGTAACTTGAAGAATAGATTTAAGACATGGAAATGGCTCAACATAATATTTTTCCTTTGCGTAGGATCCTTTAGTCTCTCTCAGCCTTTGCCACTCCCTGATTGAGTCTTTCTGTGTCTAATTTATAGATCCAAATGAGTTTTCTCAGAGTTGCTTCTATGTGGGGTCATGACTGATCCAATATTTGGCCTGGGCATGGAATATGGATAACGGTTTGTTTGAGATGAAAATGAGCCCAAGAGTCACATTCAATTAAAAATGGACAAGAATGGCCAACGTCAAGAAAATATAAAATTTTAGGCTTCAAGTAATTTCATCCCTCCCTCGGTCCTCTCGGTTTGAAAAAATCGGAGGAAAAATAAAAAAAGGGTGATAATTTCCCAAAACGTGTGCATGAGAGACATCGAGCTAAAAATAGCTCACTAATTCAAGTCAAAAGCACTAGGATAAACGATAGAGAGTCATGAAGGGGGAACTCAGCGAGCTCTCTTAGCTTACTAAGGAGGATAGAGGATCGGTCTAGGGTAGCTTAGTCTGCTGATCTTAAACCCAAGTAGCTCAAGCTGGAGGTGGGAACCCCAACACTAATGGGTGGATTGAGGTCCAAATAAGTGAGATACTCACTAAGATCAACAAACCCATAGGGGGTGAGTTAAATTATATGCATAATAAATAGATCGATGCTTCAAGCTCAATATAGGGATGGAATTTTGACATGAACTAAGTCCCATGTGGATGGGAAAGTCATCTTGAAGCTGGTATTCATGAGAAGGTAAGAAGGGGAACGAATCCTAAAACACACAAGTTATGACAAGAGGATTGTCAAGTATATAGGTATCTCAACATAAAATTTAAGGATCATTGTTGAGCCAAGTGTTCGAGACCACTAGATGAGCTTGACACTAAGTTATGCGGGATCAACTCAAACATGGCATTGAGCCAGTATTAGAGAAAATGATTTAGGCCACATAATATAAAGCTTAGTAAGCGTGAAAGAAGGTCAATCTCACGGGAAAAATTCATTGGCTTAGGTGACTCGAAAGGTGGATGCAATGAAGTTTGGCATACATGGTAAGTAATTCATTGTGGGGATCACTGAGTTTGATGACCACTAGGTAGAACAATGTGGAGTATCAAGGAGTCTTTTTGGAGGTCAACCTGACATAAATTATGGATCTAATGTGAAGTCGAGCTCTTCGGAGTTTTAGGGATCCTTATTTCAAACTTGGAAATGATTTTACATAAAAGGATGAGATAAAATTCCAAATTATGAATTTTTGACTTGAGGATTTTGTGGTATCGGTGTTTTAGCTCGCTCAAGATGATGAATAGTGCCACAAAATGTGGCTTGGAATTCTGAACTTAGAAGTAAAATTTTCATAATTCGGAGGGTTAGTTTCAAATTTTAGGGGCTCACTTGGTGATGAAGAGTGAAATATGTGTAGGGGGTTTACTATGAAACCAAGGAAGTTGATAGGAGGTGAATTCCATGCCGATTAAATAGTTTTCCTCGTGTAGCGGCTCGGGGTTTGATCCATGACGAAGTGGGAAAGTAAGGCGGTGGAGACATAGTCCAATACAACGTGTGGATTTACCAACACATGTATAGGGATCTTGGTGTAAGGGGTTATTTGAGGATCCATTGGTTGAAGCACCAAGCTAGTCGGCCAAACATAAGCTAATCCAAATGCAAAGGAAACCCTCTAATCAAACAAAGTAAGGTGATGTCGAGAGATTGGTTGGAGGGAGAGCCGAGTTGCTTTGGTAAACCATTGCGTGTAGATAAAATAAGCGATGAAAGGGGAGCCAATCTAAACATGAAGTGTGGAGGAAGGATTTTTGCGGCCAATGTGAACCATACAATGAGGATTTTTTGACATCCAAACCAAGCTTGGGGATGCGTAAATGAACATAGAAGAGAGCGAAACACAGTGAGCTAAACATAGAACTTCCCGACAAGCTCCGCCAAAATCCAAACCAATCTCGAAGACGTGAAAATGAACTCCAAAGATCACAAAACATAAGAATCTAAACATAGAGATCATCGAGAAGCTTAGCGAGCTGCTCAAGGAGATAGCTCATAACCCAACCTTGCAAAGGCCAAAATGGTCAAGAAAACTCATGCACTCAAACCAATATTAATTGAGCTACGAGTTTCTAATTTCCTCAAAATACCACTCATCGGAAAGGTGAAAATGAACCCCATAGTATGAAATCCTCAAAAGTACAATATTAGAGGTTTTAAACCTTTGAACATGGTGAATAGTGAATAGTGTTGGGTAGGTGGAGGTGTATTATCAAAGTATGTGTTCACATTCTTTATCCCATGATAAAAAGTACATGAAGATATGGGTTTTGTAGGCTTCCCCCATCCTTTTTGTAGGTGTAATGAAGGATTTTGTTGGTGGTTGGAGTATATTTTGGGATTCCTCTCTCTCTCTCTCTCTCTCTCTCTCTCTCTCTCTCTCTCCTGAAAACTTCCTCAATAAAATGTAAAGGGGTTGCAACATAGAAAATATTTAGTCATTTTTCTTCCCATGCACCCCTATTTTCCCCTTAGGTAGATCTATGGCTTCAAGCCTTTCTCCTAAAAATTGTAATGGTATCTTTCCTCTCCCTACATACAATGATATCTTGTGCATATTCATGTGGAGCAATAAAATTGTGTCTATTTTAATCTTTCTAGCCTCTCATGCTTTATTATTTTCATCTTTCCTCTCATTGAAAATTAGGTGTTTTGTGGATACTTTTATTTAATTGTAGGATTTGGGTGTTTTGGGCTTATTTAAGAATGACGGATGTATGTGTTTTGGTCTATGGTGTACGACCACCCCCTCTAAGTTCACTCTTCCATTGTTTTGCATGTTGGGAAAGTGATTGATGCTCATTTTCTTGGTCTATCACACATTTCTAGTGTAGGTTTTATTTCAATCAATTGTTTTCTCTCTGTCTCTTGGAATGTTAGAATAGGTTTAGATATGTATTTTCGTGCATAAGGATTAGTTGTGGTAGGTAGTATTAGGAAGAGGAACCTGTTGATGCGAAATCATAGTACCCCTGGATGTTGATCAGATTTCTAAGTTGATCTTCAGGCATCCAGTGTGATTGCACAACATGGAATCCTTTCTCCAAGTGTGGGACTTGTAAAGATGAGAAAGGATTCTCCAGAGAAGGCTGGTTCCTATTCCTCTGTTCAGATGCACACAAAATGCGAGAGGGTTTACTCAAAGCCTAATCTAACTTGCTAGGGAGACAGGGTAAGAAGATGCATAAAAATAAACCTAAGCTAATAGAGGTGATGCACCGAGGAATGAAGAACATCTATCTTGCCAATAAACACAGACCATTCAAATGTGATGCAAGATCATGCACATATAACAAAATTTGTAGTGAAAGACCAAGAGGATGCAAATGAACACAGAGAGGGTTGAGAATCATCCACAGACATGTATTACTTGCTCCAAAGATTGATACACTACACTACAAAATGCCAAGAGGTAGAGTTGCATTACAGTTTCAAATGGGAGGTTCGAACTCCACAAATTCACTGATAAAGAGAAGAAGGGAGGAGCAAAACAGAAAATGTTCGACCTTTTTTAAAGAACCCCTCTTTACAATATATAAGAAGAATGAGAGAGGGAAGAGAGGGAAATTAGAATATACCATAACCACTTCTGGATTGCATTTAAATCATCTCATTATGGCAGAAATGGCAGATCTTGGCAAAATGGTGGGTATCTAGCGAAATGAGAAATGGCAAGCGTCATTGCATTAAAGCTGGTTGTTGAACACCAGTTCTGGTCATTATCACGCGTCAGATTCATTTCTTAAATTTATCTCTCCATACTAAACCAAAATGAAATATTGACCCCGAAATCATGTAGATAATTTCTCCAGCTTTCCATTGATATAAAGAACGTGCAAATATGAGATCTAGATCAAAAGATATGGGAAGTGCAAGTTTTAGGGCAAAAACGGCCCAAAAACGGATTTTTGAATTTTTTCCCGCACTCTGCCACCTGGATGACATGTGTCAGGCACTGATTGGCTGAGAAATTCTCTCCCCTCCACCTTTCCGTGGGTTTCCCTTTGAAATTTTGATGTTTTTATCACTTTGGGAAAATTTTCATTTTTTCCCCGCGCCCCCGCCGTTTGGGACACATGGCATCGTTTAGTTCGAGGACGGGGCATGGGGTCATCCTTGTCGTTTAATCCTTTGACCCAAGACTTTGTTAAATTTTCAAAACTCTCCCCGAGCTCTGAACTTCCCTGCTCCATTGGACACGCGTCCTCTTTTTATTGGCTCGGGCCAACGCTCCAACTCGCTCCCTTTAAAACTCGGCCAAAACACTTAGTCGAAATGTTTTATGCGCCTCCCCTTGTGACATGCGTCGCATTACGATTATTTGGAGGGTTTTCCGGGTCTTCACATCCCTCATGTATTTTTGGCCCGGATGTCCCAAACCTTCTAGGACAAATTTCTCCGATCCGCCCGACTCGAGCTTCTCTGTCCCTCTTTGCGGCGAAGACACGTGGCAAGATCTGATTGGCTCTTGGCTCCTTGACTTTCACATCCCATGCATCCCTTTGTCCCAATTTGTCCCAGATCTGTCTAGGATAAATTCTTCTGAACCGCCCGAAATGGGCTGCCTTCACTCTCGACCGCTTCACCTTTTCGCGTACTTCACCTCCTCACGACCTAGATGTCCCGACCTTATCGCGCACTGATAGTTAGTCGATTTTTCACCTTGGCAGTTCACCCTTTCACGTCCCATGCGTCCCCATGGCCCGGATGTCCCTTTGCTGCATGGACCGCCTGGAGGCTTCTCGGCAGTTCACGCCCCGACGTCCCAACTGTCCTGCTGCGAGGACTAGGACTTAGCTGATTTTCATGATTTTTTCTACCCCAAGCTTGTTTTTTGCAACTTTTTCACCCTTTTTTAGAACTTTCTCTTTTCTTCTTGGATAGGAGAGTTAGAAAAAGGCCGAGGGGACCCCAGAAACATGATTTTTTGCTTTGAATCAATCTATTTTCCTGGGACTTGAGTATTCTGATGCGTGTTATCAAAATTACCCTGGGGGTGAATTTTGGATAACAATTTTGGTGACTCAGCAGGTCACTGCTGCTAGGTAGAAGATGCCAGTTGCCTGAAGCAGTCCATTGGGCATGGAGTCATCAAATATTACGTATAGAACCCCAATGACTCGAGAATGTGTAAGGAGGAAGATGGAATATCACTTAATGGGAGAAAGGATCTGCAAAACATCTCCATGGACAGCAAGTGTGCCCAAAGCACTTAGGGAAGATGAAACTAACCTACAAAAACAATGTGCACAAGCACTTGGAGGGATGAAAACCTAATCTAATATTTACAAGGTAGTGAATTTCCCTCTAGAAGCAACGCTTGAGATAGATTCCATTTATTGAAATCAGTAGTTCTTCACCATCAATGAGGCCAATTGGAAAGCACATGTTCTTGCACTTTGTGACCATGTATGGGCCACTCCAAATGGCATCAAATTTTGAATGCCTTCCGGTTTTGCTCTATCCACATCCCATTTCAACACTAGATCTCCAACTGAAAAAATCTATCCTTGGCCTTCTATCAAAGGTCTTGATCAAAGCTTGATCCTTTTCCATTGCTTAGGATGCGATTTACGATCTCTGTAGCTCCATCAACTTTGCATACCTCACCTCCATGGGCTCAAAATCTAGCAACTCCAGCTGCTTCATGAGTTCCAATGTTGGCAACTCAAGTGACATGGGCAAGATTGCCTCTCTTCCATAGACAAGTTTGAACGGAGAGTTACCTGTGGATCTTTTGGGAGTTATCCTATCAGCCCATAAGGCTGATTTCAGTTTGGTATGCCAAGACCTCTGATTCTCATCAAGAGTCCTCCTAATGATCCTCAACAAGTTCTTGTTTGTAGACTCGGCCTGGCCATTACCTTGAGGGTAATAGTTTGATGAAGTGATTAGGTAGATACCGTTCTTGATGACCCACTCAGTCACCTTAGATCCAATGAATGCCAATGCATTATCATAGATTATTGTAGCAGGTACACCAAATCTGGTTGTTATCCCCTCATAAAAGTCTAAGATGCTAGACTCATTTGCGTCTTTGAGTGCTACTGCTTCTGTCCATTTGGTGAAGTAGTCTATGGCTGTCAAAATCTATTTGTGCCCTTGGCTTGAATTGGGATTAATGACTCCAATGAAGTCCAAACCCCATTGCATGAATGGCTGGTCAACTGAGATTGGATGTAATGGAAGGGCAGAAAGTCTCTCTTTTCCTATGAAGAATGCACAATTCTTACACCTCTTGATCCATGCATAGCAATCACTGAAGATCTTAGGCCAATAATAACCAGCTTTCATGATTTTTAGAGCTGTTACTCTTGGTACAAAATGACCACCATCTGGTCCACCATGAAACTCTTCCAACACCCTTTGAATCTGATTTGTGCTAATGCACCTCAGCAGCACTCCATTCACGTCTTTCTTGAACAAAACTCCATCAACAATGGCATACAGGACAACTTGCAATCTGAAGTGTCTCCTTTGGGTCTTGTTCATCTCCAAAGGGCATAGGCCTGTGCCTAGGAAGTGCATTATATCTTGGGTCTAGCAAGAAGTGGGGGTAGCATTGTCTTCTTCTTGATTGCCACTTGGCTCATGGCTGTCCTGGATTATCAAAACAGCCTCTTCTTCATTGCATACTTCTCTTTGCTTCCCCAAAACCAGCTTCTCACACAATCCTTTCCCTCTTACCAGCTTGGTGATCTTGATCTCAATGTCATACTCCATGACACGGGTGATCCAACCCGCCCTTTTCTCATTCAAATCCTTGTTGAGGAGGAAGTATTTAACTTGACATGTGAGACCCGCAACTAGACCTTGTTGTTTGAGATTAAATGGTTGAATTTCTTCAAGCTTCGATTCTGCAAGTACATGCTTCTCAATAAAAGAGTATCTCACCTCATAGTCATCTAGGCTCCGGTGAAGAAGGCAATTGGTTGCTCATCATTATCCTTGCTCTGCTTTGTACTAAAATGGCGAAATAGTGTCATTACCTCCAAATCCATAGAGGATGAAATCCTTCAAGAAGTTTGGGTTGATGAGAGTTGGTGCTTGAGAGATGGCTTCTTTGATTTCTTCAAAACTTTCCTTGCCTTCTGCTGTCCACTTGAAAGCCATGCTTTTCTTTAACATTTTGGTGATGGGCTTGACAAGGGCTGCAAAATCTGGGACAAACCTCTGAACAAATTTTATCCTTCCCAAGAAACTCTAAAGGGATTTCTTGTGGCTTGGCAATGGTAGTGCTCTTATGGCTTCAACCCTCTCTAGGTCAATTGCTAATCCTTCTTTGGAGACAATATGGCCAAGGAGCTTTCCTTCATGTGCAAGAAAGATACACTTCTTAGGATTCAAAGACACTCCAAATCTCTTGCACCTCATGAAGACTTGTCTCAAATGAAAGAGGTGGTCTGCTGCATTTTTGGAAAAAACAGTGATATCATCAAGGTAAATCAGCACCACGTTGTTAATCAAACCTTTGAATGCCATGTCCATTGCCCTTTGGAAGGTAGCACTAGTGTTGGATAGTCCAAATGGCATTTTCCTGTATGCAAAAGTCCCCCGTTTGGTTGTGAAGGCTGTCTTGAATTGGTCCTCTTCCTTCACCATAATCTAATTGTAGCCTGAGTAGCCATCAAGTAGTGAAAACCTCTCAAAGCCAGCCTGACTTGCAAGATTTGCTCCATGGAAGGGAGTGGGTAATGGTCCTTGAGAGAGGCTCTATTAAAGTCTCGAAGTCAACACACAATCTGATCTCTTCACTCTTCTTCCTACTTCGGAACTAAGTTGGCAACCCAACTAGAATGCTTGATTGGGAATATGATCCTTGACTCAATCAGCTTGTCCAATTCTTTCCTCATGAGAGGCTCCATGTGTGGATTGATTGGTCTTTTTTCTACCTGACAAGCTTAGTATTTGGATCCAATTCGATGGTATGCTAAGCTAAGTTGGGATTGAAACCTTTCAAGTCTTCATAGCTCTAAGAAAACACGTCAGGGAACTCTTGACATAGCTGTATGAACTCATACCTTTCTTGTTTAGTTGTCATCCTTCCAATTTGCAATGGTTTGTTCTCTTCTACCAAGATGGATACTGAATCCTCTCTCTTGACTTGAATGTTTGATTTCTCCTTTCTAAACTGATCATTGGGGTTAAAAATGGACTCCAAGGTGATAAGTCCCTTGGGCATCTTGTTAGTTCTCATTTGTACCACTTGGTCACCATCTTGTTGTTCAATTTTCTTGATTCTTAGGTGAGAACTCAGCTTCTTCTTCAAGAAATGGATGATTTGCTGGTCATTTTCAAACACTTGCCAAGTGACATTGTTATCCGCCTTTGAAGGCCTCACAATCACATGGATGTTTGGCTATACCTTGTCTTGTTGAATGCTTTCCACAATGTCAAAGGCTTCCCCTCTTTGCTGCAAAGCTGTCAATGACTTGATTCTCTTTCCTAGGAATGGATTTGATGCCAAAACCCTTGAAATATTCCATGAGGTCTCACACCTGTTCTTGTAGCACTTGAGTAGATCATTCTTGGCAGCATGTTGTCCCTTGACCTGATTTACAATTAATTCACTGTCACCAAAGAATTGTAAGTTCTTTATTCCTCTCTTTATTACCCAATGCATCCCTTGCACTAAGGCTTCATATTCAGCGGTGTTATTGGAGCATGCAAAGCGTAATCTAAAAGCTGAATAGTACTTTACTCCTTGAGGTGAAACAAGCACGGCTCCACCTCCGCACGTTGTCTACTCCTTGATCCGTCAAAAAGCAGCTGCCATACCTCGTTGTCATCCTTGTGGTTTGGCTTGGTGATGCTAGGAATAGGCTGATTTTCTTTATGTATACAATAGACCCCTAGATCAGATTCTTCCACTTCTTGATAAGGATCAAATGCATGTATCTTGTTTGCCCATTCATCAAGAGTTAGATCCGGGATGCTTCTAACCTTGGTGTCAGCCTCATCGGTGCTTAGGTGATCTTCTTGATCAAATGTTGAGCAATTGGCATTAATCTGACTTGGAGTATAAGGCTCAATATGGAAGTTTGCAATAGGTTCAGACCTGATTGTAGCCTTAGTTCCATACCTCATTCTAAACAGCATGTGTGACCAATCAATGAGACAAATATCCCCCAATCTTGGTTGTGAAATCCCTTGACAAGCATAGGGTAAAGAGTGGTGGAAGGTCTATGGTGATACATCTTGTAAAACAACAACATTTGGACATGCATGCAAGGTAAGACTCAAGTTTCTAATCACTCCAGCTGTTGCTCTGCTGTCCCATCCAGCTGCACTACCCCTTTGGATATTGTTTCATCTTTGGAGCCCTAGCTAATCAGCTATTTGTTTAGGCATTACCGAGCTACTTGCCCGAGTCTATCATGCAATTGTGCACTAGCTGATTTCAATGATTAATGAAATATAGAAAGGAGGGGCTTCAACATTTTACCTTGTTGTCCTCCATGATTTCCCTCTACGGTGGGTAGCATTTGTAAGTACTTTGTCTTGTTGATTCGAATTTTGCAGAGTTCTTCATGGTAGCTTGCAGCAGATCTCTTTGGCCTGGGATGGATAGGGATTCCCACATTGATATATTGACGTTTGTCTTCTTCATCTGATCAATGATACTGAATGGTGATGAAGGGTCTCTTTGTTGTCCCTTGGTTTGTACATTTACTCCTTGCATGTGGGCAGCAACAATTGGTATTTGAGTTGGCCTAGGGGTTGTTCTTGGCTGCCCTTGTGCATTTGGAATTGGATTTTACTTGCCAACCATTTGTGGAGCCATGGAAGGTTGTGGATTGGTTGGGGCTAATGGCTTTTCTTCACCCAAATTCCTCCTTTTTGACCTTGTGTTGGCAGCCACACCTTGAGAAACTGCCTGATTTATGCCACAAAAATCCTCTGCTTGCCATTTTACCAATGTGGTGTCATTTGGGGCTGATTGTTGTTGGAATGTTTCTTGTTGTTGACTATTTCCTTGACTGTCCTCACCCTCCACACCAGTAGTTGTCACCATTAATGCTTGATTCAAAGCACCATTGAAGCACATGGATTGGTTATGAGGCTTATTACATGGAAAACACCAATCATACTCTTGGGAAATGTTGTTTTGTGTTGGCACCAATGCCTTAGAGGCAGGTATGGCATTTGGATTATAGGGATGGAATGGTCTATTGACGGGAGGCCTTGTTTGATTTATATTTGCCTTTGGATTAGGAGGCCTTTGTGGTTGGTATGGCTACCTATTAGGCTGAGCTTGGGGTTGATAAGAAGGTCTAAAACCTTGGGCTGCTTTGCCTTTTGAGAGTAACCAACTCATTGCCTAGGTTTACAATTTCTTCATGACTTCTTGAAGCTCATTTAGGGCACTTGGAGATGAAGTGGAAGCTTCATTTGAACTCGATTTCTAGGGGTGGGAGAAGGAGCCAAGTTAGGTGCTTGATTGGTTTTGGATTTGAAAGAGGGATTCACAAGAACCAATGTCGAAAAGTGATGCACCACAACGAAGTTGCACTCCGATGGTAACCTCAAGCCAACGCAATATGCAAGATTCGAAACAATGGAAAGAAGATTGCAAGTAAGAAGAATGGGTCTACTCATTCTCATAGATCGAAAAATAGGAAGTACAAATAGGGGTGCTGTGTAACCCCCATGCCTAAACATGGAAAGAAATCAATGACGCCACTAACGCATATGATGTTGACTGACACATATGACGCCACTAGAAGAGGAGTTACAATTCCAAATAAGGAATGTAACTCCTATGACGCATTGACGCAAATGACAATGTCAGATTCTATGATAGAATCTGACACTTGTCATTTGACTTCCTAAGACCTATGACTCTCGCAAGGCGAGATGACTCACCTAGGTGATGTGGACGATGACTGGACAGTCACACACACCAACACCCCCCCTTCATCGAAGCCGAGGAAGAGGTCAAGGTAAGCCAGAACAGAAAAAGAAGACTCCCCTAGACAACTAAGAAAGATGTGTCAATGGGCCCCAGTAACTAAAGGCCTGATAAGGTGCCCATGTACAAACAACATCTTTCTAGAAAGAAGAAGAGGAGAAGAGAGAAAAAAAAGGAGCACTATCCAGCTCCCCCGGAAGATGATTTCTGATGGACTCCTAATGAATCTGAAGGAACCAAAGGTCGGTGATCAGAAGGAGGAGGAACATGGAGAGTGCCAGAAGGTGGCCCAATATGAGAAGGAGATAATATATCAAGAGAAGCGGTGACAATCCTGTCAATCTCCATAAGGTGAGAGTCTGCAAATATAGATATATCATCAAGAGAGCCCTGAAGGGGCAAATGAACCTGCTGCAGTGGAGAGTCAGTGGAAGCTGGTGGGATGGCAACTCTGATCTCGGAAGAGGCAGTAGGTTGAAGAAGATGTTGCACTGTGATGTCGGTATCCTCGAGCATATCATCCAAGTCTGAGTCAAAGAAATCAATGTCCTGTTGTGGAGGATTATAAGAACCCTTTGAGGAAGCAATCTCGAAGTCTCTAGAAGCAACAGGGGATGGCAGAATCTCCAGGCTAGAATCAACTGAATCAGTGGATGCTCGTGATGGGGAAAACCTGAGATCCAAGGCAGTATGGTGCACAGGAGAGAATTCAACCAAAGAGTCTTGTGGAGGAGAGTCACTAGAAACTATGATAGGAGCAATACTAAGTTCTGAAGGAGCATGCACAGAAATATGTGTGGGCTGCCCTTCATAAGAAAAAGTATCAGTGAACTCACTTTCCTCCATGGATGCAAGATCATCAGAAGATCCATAACCAGATGAAGGAGGATCAAAATCTCCATGAAAATTTCGAATGAAGATCCAAGCTCTGTGCGCAGACTCGGTGAATTCTAAACGACGTTGAAGGTCCTCTGGTATAGTAAGACAAAGAAGCCCGTATGTCATATCATTCTCGTTCAACCAATTTTGGTGATGAATGCGGTCAATAGGTTCAGGTGCCAACCCAAGAAGATGTGGTAACAGATTGTACATAATACAATGATCGAGTATCCCACTCTTCCATTGTAGGTAGTTTCCTGGTCCTAGTTGAACAACAGAGTGATGAAATTCAATGTCCATGATGAGAGGAGCCTCCAAGGAACACAAGATTAACCCCCCCTTTTGGCACTTTATAATTCAGTGCGTTGATTACAACCAGATGCGACTGTGTTCCGAGAACCAGTTTGTCACTCACCTTGCAATTAGCATAATAATGCGCAATGGTGGAGACAACAATCAAGGTTCGTAGGGCACAACAGATCAACACTGCAAGCAAGCATAGAAAGAGAGAAGCAAGAGGGGGGAGAAAAGAAATTTGTGAGAAACAGTGTCTCACGTCACACAAAAGAATCCCTTTGTTGTAAGACTGTGGCGGACACACTCACAAGTCCACAAAAAAGGAATAGAACAAAGCTCAAGAAAAAATGAGCTGAATTAAGCAATACAAAGACACCCCCCAGAATGCAGCACTTTATAAAATTAGTGCATTTACAAAAATAATGATCCCATCATCTAGAGTGTGAAAAAACATGCAACTTTGACTAAAGAAGTGCTCAAAACCGAGCAACGAGTCAAAAGTTATAGCAAAAACCAATTCCCGCAACTGATGAGGAAAAAGCCAATAAGCCTGCAAACAGATTAAAAAAGTGCCCTAAACGCATGCAAAGGGTGTCGTATGTATGCTCGTTGGAAATGGCACAGAATTTGAGGTAGGGTTTGTTTGTATTGCGAGGGGGGATTAGCCACCTGCCAATCCCGGACCTCACCCTTCGTCTTCGGCACTCGACGGAAGGTTAATAAAACAAGCCAAAAAACTTACAATGCCAATAAAATGTAATGTTTTTACCTTATACCTTTTAAAAATAATGAAACAACACGTTTTTTAGAAGAGTGATAAGATAAAAAGAATGAAACCATGTTTTTTTATAAGAAAAGTGAATAAAAAACGTATTTTAAGAGAGATATTACCTGGCAGCGGACTGAGAAAGCCACGTGGGGATGAAAGGCAGGTAAAAAGAGATAATTTAGTGACTGTCCACTGTAGGAAAAACGCCAGCAGGTACAGAAAACGTAGTAACATGCAAAAAACGCCTTGACAGCCCAAAAAAATGCCTTAACAGTCCAAAAATGCCAGTACAGCGTGCAAAAACACAGGAAAGGAGAAAAAACGCCTTAGGACAGTTAAAAAAATGCCTGGAACAGTTGAAAATGCAGCCAGGTGATAGAAAAACGCACTGGAAAAGGAGGAAAAGCGCGGGGGGAGAAAACACACGAGGACGAGGTAAAAAATGCCTCGAAGGGAAAAGCAATCGAGAAAGGCCCAAAAAAATGTCTCTGGAGAGCGATTGAAAATGCTCAGAACAGAGGAAAAACGTGAGTAGCTTTGCAAAAACATGAGAGACAAGGCAAAAACGTGAGAGGTTTTGCAAAAAATGTGAGAGGTTTGCAAAAAATGTTTTGAGACAGCAAGGAACCACAGCGATGAGGAAGAAGCTCGGAATAGTCTGAGTATACACCGGTGAAGAAAAAACAACGATCCCAACCAGTAATCACAGGTCCACGCCAAAAAACGAGCTCTTCTTTTACCCTGCAGCTGAATCTGAACACAACCAGCAAGAAATAACCCAGAAACAACAGCCACAAAGATCTAGAAATATCCAAATATGAACTCAGCTGATAAACAAACCAACCAAATACCTTAACTTGCAACTGCTGAAACCTCAATACGAGGTGAGCAATAATTCCAAAATGATAATCGAAAAAAACTTGCACATGAGGAAATGAGAAGAAACCAGAAGTAATAAACAACTGAGAAACGAAGAGTGCACGTTTACCGAAACCAGCTCTGATACCATGAAAGAGGGATTCGCGAGAACCGATGTCGAAAAGCGATGCACCACAACGAAGTTGCACTCCGATGGTAACCTCAAGCCAACGCAATATGCAAGATTCGAAACAATGGAAAGAAGATTGCAAGTAAGAAGAATGGGTCTACTCATGCTCATAGATCAAAAAATAGGAAGTACAAATAGGGGTGTTGTGTAACCCCCATGCCTAAACATGGAAAGAAATCAATGACGCCACTGACGCATATGACGTTGGTAGCGCGCATATGACACCATTTGGAAGAGGAGTTACAATTCCAAATAAGGAATGTAACTCCTATGACGCATTGACACAAATGACAATGTCAGATTCTATGACAGAATCTGACACTTGTCATTTGACTTCCTAAGACCTATGACTCTCGCAAGGCGAGATGACTCACCTAGATGATGTGGATGATGAGTGGGACAGTCACACACACCAACATGATTCTCTAAACTTAGAAAGCAGTGGCATGGGAGGTCTAGGGGCAAGTTTTCCAGCTTGGATCAAGCAATTTTCAGCCCTAATGGCAATGCTATAAGCCATAGGGATAGTTATGCCTCCCATGGACTGAATCAACATAGAAATATCAGAATTTAGAGCTTTGAGATAGTAGAGAAAATCACCTTGCTATTTATTGCTTTGCCACCTTTGGAATTCTCTCCCAATTCTTTTGAAATCTGAAGTTTAAATCGGTCATTTGCTCATTGGGAGCTCTCTTGATGGTTGTCATCTGCTCCAAAAGAGACAAGTTGTCTCCCTTTTCTCCAAATTGCTCATGAAGTGCTATACACAGCTGATTCCAATTTGTGATAGAACCAGCTCCAAGGATCCTAAACCATTGCAATGCTTTCCCCTTGAATGAAGATGCCAACAACTTGACAGCCACTTGCATTTCATTGATTTCATGGATTGCACAAAGGTTAGCAATATCTTTAACATGATCACCTAGAGTAGTCTGATTTTCTCCAGTGAAGTACGAAATGTTCTTCAAGGCTGCAATAGGAATTGGATGTTGTGCATTGAGGGCAAGTGGGCTGCTACCTGTGAAGTTGACATAGGGGTTGTTTTGTGCCATTCTAATTGGTCTTAAAACCCTTGTTGACTGAATGAAAGGCCTATCAGGTGGAGGAGTTAAGAGGGTTATGTTTGGTGGAGATGGAGACCTTTGAATCCTTCTTCCTCTTTGCCTTCTTCTTGGAGATAATTGCAAGTATTCAAACAGCACTTCTTCTTCTCCAACTCTTGACCTTGTGGTGATTCTTCTCATGAGTTTTCAGGCCTGCACTATTGAAACCAGTTGATTCTTCCCCTTGGAGTCACCAGATATGCAAATAATAGCTCTTTTCAAGCAAGAAAATTGCAGCAGATGCACATCAACTTCGCTGCAATAAAAATGAGACCTCTAGGTCCCACCGGGCATGCCAAAACTTTTGATGTGAAATCATAGCACCCCTAGATGTTGATCAGATTTCTAACTTAATCTTGAGGCATCCAAGGTGTGATTGCACAACATGGAATCCTTTCTCCAAGTGTGGGACTTGTAAAGATGAGAAATGATTCTCCGAGAGAAGGCTGGTTCCTATTCCTCTGTTGAGATGCACACAAAATGCGAGAGGGTTTACTCAAAGCCTAATCTAACTTGCCGGGAGACAGGTAAGAAGATGCATAAAAATAAACCTAAGCTAACGAGAGGTGATGCCGAGGAATGAAGAACATCTATGTTGCCAATAAACACAAACCATTCAAATGTGATGCAAGATCATGCACAGATAACAAAATTTGCAGTGAAAGACCAAGAGGATGCAAATGAACACAGAGAGGGTTGAGAATCATCCACAGACATGTATTACTTGCTCCAAAGATTGATACAATACACTACAAAATGCCAAGAGGTAGAGTCGCATTACAATTTCAAATGGGAGGTTTGAACTCCATAAATTCACCTGATAAAGAGAAGAAGGGAGGAGCAAAACAAAAATGTTCGACCTTTTTTAAAGAACCCCTCTTTACAATATATAAGAAGAATGAGAGAGGGAAGAGAGAGGAAAGTCGAATCTACCATAACCACTTCTGGATTGCATTTAACTCATCTCATTATGGCAGAAATGGTGGATCCTAGCAAAACGGTGGACTGTCTAGCAGAAACGGTGGCTATGCGTTGCATTAAAGCTGGTGTTGAACGCCAGTTCTAGTCATTATCACGTGTCAGAGCCATTTCTTAACTTTCTCTCTCCATACTAAACCAAAATGCAAG
Organism: Taxus wallichiana var. yunnanensis; assembly: GCA_018340775.1. NCBI lineage: Eukaryota > Viridiplantae > Streptophyta > Pinopsida > Cupressales > Taxaceae > Taxus > Taxus wallichiana. The sequence continues at coordinate 371,081,526 of CM031240.1, forward strand.
ATTGACCCCAGAATCGTGTAGAGAATTTTTCCAGCTTTCCATTGATATAAAGAACGTGCAAATCTGAGCTCTGGATCAAAAGATATGGGGTCTGAAGTTTTAGGGCAAAACGACCCAAAAACGGATTTTTGAATTTTTTTCCCACACTCTGTCACTGGATGACACGTGTCAGGCACTGATTGGCTGAGAAATTCTCTCTCCTCCACCTTTCCGTGGGTTTCCCTTGAAATTTTGACATTTTTATCACTTTGGGAAATTTTTCATTTTTTCCCCGCGCCCCCGCCATTTGGGACACGTGGCATCGTTTGGTTCGAGGACGGGGCGCGGGGTCATCCTTGTCCTTTAATCCTTTGACCCAAGACTTTGTTAAATTTTCAAAACTCTCCCGAGCTCCGAACTTCCCTGCTCCATTGGACACACGTCCTCTTTTTATTGGCTCGGGCCAACGCTCCAACTCGCTCCCTTTAAAACTCGGCCAAAACACTTAGTCGAAATTTTTATGCACCTCCCCTTGTGACATGCATCACATTCTGATTCGCTGGTGGCTTTTCTAGGTCTTCATGTCCCTCACATATTTTTGGCCCAAATGTCCCAAACCTTCTTGGAAAAATTTCTCCGATCCGCCCGACTAGGGCTTCTCTCGTCTTTGCAGCAAAGAAAGACACGTGGCAAGATCTCGATTGGCTCTCGGCTCCTTGACTTTTCACGTCCCATGCATCCCTTTATCCCAACTGTCCAGATCTGTCTAGGAAAAATTCTTCCGAACCGCCCGAAATGGGCTGCCTTTGCTCTCGGCCGCTTCACCTTTTCATGTGCTTCGCGTCCTCACGTCCCAGATGTCCCAGCCTTATCTGCACAATAGTTAGTCAATTTTTTCACCTTCGGCCAGTTCGCCCTTTCGCGTCCTGCACATCACCACGGCCTGGATGTCCCTTTGCTGCATGGAATTCCTGGAGGCCTCTCGGCGGTTCACGCCCGACGTCCCAAGCTGTCCCAGCATGCTGCGAGGACTAGGACTTAGCTGATTTTCATGATTTTTTTGCCCCAAGCTTGTTTTTGCAACTTTTTCACCCTTATTTAGAACTTTTTCTTTGATTCTTGGATAGGAGAGTTAGAAAAAAGGCCAAGGGGACCCCAGAAACATGATTTTTTGCTTTGAATCAATCTATTTGCCTAGGACTTGAGTATTCTGATGCGTGTTATCAAAATTACCCTGGGGGTGAATTTTGGATAACAGAACCTACCTTCTCTAGAGATTTATCTGATTCACAAGGTCAAACACTTCAAGATAACTCCATGTTATCAAATTACACTAATTAGATCACACAAAAATTACAATAAATCGGGGGCATTGTAATTTTTCCACAACATGACATATGAGGGATCATGAGAGTACTTCCCCTCCTAAGAAAAATTAAGAGATAAGGAGGATGTTGATAAGATAAAGAAAGGTGAGGGCATCGAAGACTAGGGTTTTAGGAGAGTGATGAGGAGAACCAAAACATATAGTATAAACATGGGACCCTCACCGCCACCAAGGAGATCACCTAAAACATCTCTCATGAAGCCAAGTCTAGTAGAAAAAATGAAGAAGATGCACAAGTATGTGCTCACAAAGGAAAGTGAGGAAGAAATTTCAAGTGACACTTTGTACACATTGTATAAGATGAACCTATTTTTGATGTAGAAGATGAAGAGGAGCATAAAAAATATGAAAATTCATGTTGATACAGATGCACATGGTCGGCGTGAGGAAGATAAATGCCCTACGGGTGAAGAGGATGATAAATAAAAGAGTATAGGTGAACCATCGGGTAAGCTTATTGAGGAAAATGTAGGTATAACGGGGAGAAGGTGCAAGTCATGGTGCGGGAGGAAATATACCTAAGAAGGTGATCTAGGAGGCATATAAATAAGAGATGTATAAGACATTGGAGCTAGGTTACATTAATTACCCTTAAAAAATCATTCGTGCCGGGTTCCAAAGTACATTGGATACTGCAAATCTTTATGGATGGGAATTGATGTACCCATAGGGTGAGAACATGTGCAAATTGAAATAACTATCTTGGAGGATGCGAGACTCATATGAATGAACCTAAATTTGATGTGAAAGAGGAAGCATGCATCCGTATAAATATGAATAAGGGGGCATAGGATCGTGTACATGACTTTCAAGCCACCAAAATTAATAGATGAATAGGAAAGTAATGCATTGACTGAAATGGTAGTAGAAGTGGTGCATATAAACATCTAGATAAATTGACTAAATTTAGGAATTACTAGAAGATAACAATAATATGATGGAAAAAGTTTATCAATTGACTAAAGCATAGAAAAATGACAATGAGAAGAGAAAATAAATTCTCGATTTTGTATCAGATCTTAGGAAAGAAATTTTTGATGCGCATCCAGATATTAATGAGCAGTGAGAGCAAAAATATCAATCATCCTTATAATTTTTACAAGAGTGTGTCCACCTTCTGATTAAGAAGTAGAAAGTTGTTTAGGAAGAGCCAAAGTAAGATATTGCAGCTAAGAAGGATAAAACATAGAAATTAATTATGCGCCGGATTGTAGAAAATGATGCCATACTCTATATCTTTGAAGAAATAATTGCGAGAAGAAAGGATTGGTGCTGAAGACATGTGAGGATCATGAACAAATCCTTATGATGAGGACTCCACAAGAGGAAAATGATGTACTTAAATCAAAGAATAATGAAACTCTTAGAAGGGAAGAGAGGATAGCAATGGTAATAAAGAAGCACGATGTGCTTAAAGAACCCAGGATGCCCATGAAGGTAAGTTAGAGGAGCCAAGAACAATGATTACGAGGAGAATGATATATATAGATGGTATGCTTTTAGGGTTAGCTGAAGTGATAAGGGAGTTGAACCATAAGGGTGAATATATGATCTTCGAGGAAATAGAAAAACTAATGGGTTGTGTCCCCATGCATGTTAAGAAGGGTATATGTGAATGGAAAGAGTTGGAGAATGACATAAAGAAATATTTACGTAAACTCATTTTTATAGAAAAGGAATAAGCACGATGGAAATTATTCTAATCTTTTCATTGATCATTCTTTTATTCTTCCATATTTTTCTTTATTATTTGATTCTTTGGAGAGATAATTGAACAACCTTATTGTCGAGGGAAACACTATCGTTAGTGTGGGGTAATTTTGGACTTCTAAAAAGATGACTAAGTATAAAGGGGGCAAAAATATAGTGTCTCGAAAGGGGGCATGTAGGTATGCATGAATGTCAGTTGAAGAATGACATGCTAATAAATACTAAGGTCGAGACTTAGCCGTTTTGACATATAAGGGCTAAAAATAGGATGGAGTGCGATTCACGCAACGGATCAAACCGAGAAGACTTCATAGCCAAGTAAATTCTATTTTGGGAGAAAGTGGAAGATCAAGAGACATGTAAATCTTGAGATAATAATAAGATTACATCAGGGTTTATTTATAGAGATAATATATTATTTGTGAATCTTACATGCTTCCTAGTTATCATTTTATGCATGCATCACTATTTTAAGTATGGAACCTATTTTGAGAGTACATGGGTGGTGAAGGGAAATCACCCTTGCTATATATATGTATTGATTTGCATGATTTAGTAGTTTTTATTTATAATTTGTATTATAATTATGCTGCTAGTATGATTTTGTGTGTTTGACTTGATGACAATACACTATTTATGTATTCAACTTCTATTGTGTGATGAGATAATATAATGGATCATTTTGGATGAATATTATTTCTTGATGTCTCTATTCATGGTTATTGTATGGTAAATATTATCTTGATCCTTATTTAATTCATTATGTACTAAGGTTGTGATCTGGCTTATGTTATGATTTGCAATTAATTATTGGATATAGTTATGCATTATATGAATGTGCATGCTAACATCAAGACAAGCTATTATAAAAGAGGGACCTGGTAGGCTTTATGTGCTTTTGGTGAGTACTTATATCTATCGAGTGAATTGATAGTTCACCTAGGCATCTAAGTATAAAAATAAGACTACAATATAGACAACTAGTTGGTAGCTTAATTTATTTGACTAATACTAGGCATGATATTTCATATGCAATAGGATTAGTTTCTAGAATCATGCATGATCCTTATGAGGATCTTTATCAAATGGTAAATAGAATTATGAAATATGATAACGAAATAGTTAATTATGGTTTGTATTATTATTCTTGTAATGATGAAAATTTATTTGGATATTGTTATTCGACCATACTAGTAATGCTATAGAGATAAAATCTACTTATGGATATGTTTTCAAGTTGGGTACATGTGCCAAAGCACTTGGAGTAGTAAGAAGCACCAACAATTTCTATCTCTTTTACTAAAGTAGAGTATAGAAGTGTTATGGAAGCAGAAAATGAAGATATGTGGATAAAAATATTGTTGGATGAACTTCATATAGTTGTAAAAGGAAACACTACTCTTTTATGTGAAACCCGAGTTACATTGATCTTGCAAACAATATAGTTCAATATCAAAGGACAAAGCATGTCGATGTTAATATGTACTTTATTCAAGAGAAATTCCTGAATGGTGATGTTGATCTCAAGTTATTTTTTACTAAAGATCAATTTGTAGATATCTTCACCAAGCCATTGTGTGTTGTGAAGTTTTGAAAGTTTTGTGCTATAATGGGCCTATCAGAGTTGTCATTTAGGGGAGTGTGTATGAAAATTCCATCTCTTAATGACTTGTTGTAAACTTCTAATACTTCCTCCATTTTTATTTTTAAATGTATCACACTATGTGAACAAACCTGTAAATCCCAACGAAGCATTAGTTATGGGAATTCTTTGTTTTATAAAAGGCTCCATAATCTTATATAAGCCTTCATATATAAAGCACTTATCCTAAGAATTTCTATATGGGAAGATCTATAAGGTTTCCCTTATTTTTTTATATATGGGAAGATCTGTATGATTTCCTTTATTTACATGCTATCCTAAATCATCATTTATGATTTATGGATCTGTAAATCATTTTGTAGAAAAATGAAATTTTTTATGTTTTTTTTTCCCACTTAACATTAAGGGAGAGTATTGAGGTAATAATTTCAAGTGGGGATACCTTTGGGTGGACCACCACTTCATAACCCCTTTGTTTTAAAGTTTTTTAAATAAAATTTATTATATCATTATTTCACAATTAGAGTAAAACGATGTGACCAATTCACCTATCCTATATAAATAGGACAATCCCTCATAGGATTGATATATCGAATGGAAAGTATTTACATATAATATTTGTAAGACCATTCTGATCATTCTATTATAATTGCAAGAAACTATTGTGAAATAATTCTATGAGACTAAGGAGTAAAGTAGAAGTGTCGGATAAAAGATTATGTGAAATTATTAATACAAGAAGTGATTTATTCCGAGTGGTGTTTTTCCTTGAGTGTTTCGACTATAAATCTAGTTTTTTATGTCATTTAATTTTTGTTTCTGTTTAGTAATATGAAATATAAAAATCTTAATCTATGTTTAATCACTACACTTCATAATCTATAATCTTCGATTGATTATATTATGGATTTATAATTTGTTAATTTTTCATTCTTTTTAATTCCTTAACAATTATAAATTTCCCAACCTTCATAGTCTACATCATTCATAGCACAAGGAAAAGTTCGACCACATTCGAGAACTAGAATTATGTCCCTTCTACCCCTCTAACTTCTCAAGTCCATGTTGGTGTTCCAATCCGTAGAGACCTCCTTCTTTGGATAGAGCATAATAGGCATGCCTCCTCATTCTCCATATAGATATCCACAACAAGGGCCAACCGTAAGTGCATTGTTGAATGCCATTCTAATCGATAAAGTGACATTCCTTGGTTTTGTTCCTACAAATCTGTATCCAAATAATTCCCCCATACCTTCACATGTATTCAAAATCACCACAAGGGGACATGTATTCATTTCTGGAATGTACACTCGAAATAATGGGTTCCTTATGCCCTAATAAATGTGTATGTTATGTCGTACCCAACTCTTGTTCCACCCACACCTCCCCATAAATGATTGTCAATGGTTAAATCATATGCATTAGGGACATACTCTAAATACTTGAAAGAGCCTATAGATTTTGTTATATGAGGTGTTATGCTCCTGTGACCATTACCAAACATCCCAAATATCAAGTGGGGGAGACCCAAATGCCTATATAAGTTTATATACCACTCCCATTAGAGAACGTCTCCCTTTGGATGTGATTGTAGCAAAAATATTCCCTAAGACTATTGAAGGGATTTCTCTCACCGGTACTATAGAATCTTAGAAGCTTCCATTCATTCAATTAAGAAATCATATCATAGTTCATAAAGTATTTCCACATGAACTAATTTCTTAGAACAAGAATAATAGAGTTCCTACACATTAAACAAGAGCATACCGAGTCTGTTTCCCACTTTATTTAGAGGTGGAGGGAAGTCTTCTACTCCTCTATTGGGGCTCCAAACATGGATCAAAAAGAACTTTATGATCTATTCCTCCACTCCCTTAATTGAGAAACTAACGAGGAAGTACAAAATTTTCCTCTTTGGAGCTCGAAAAGTTCTTAGAGGGTGTGTTGTGTATTGACCAAGCAAAGTTGATAGGATACAAAATACGTATGGTCCAAATAAGAAATTGGTCACTCCTTCTAAGGATAATTCAAATTTACCAAATGGTTCAACCAATAACAATCAAGGGCCCAAGGTCCTCAATTGAATCGTGGGTCTACAACAGATGGTATAACCGAGTAACATAAAAATTCAAATGTTCTTAGCACTAGCAACACAAATAAACACAAAAAAATAATGAAAACAAGAAAAACCAAAAAAAATAAAAATTTCACTCCTTCCATTAACATGGTAGACTTCAATCATCCTCCACCAACAAGTACAAACTCAAGGCCAAATCCCTTACCATAATAAATTCCCAAACCAATATATGAACTAGGGTCAAAGGCCCCTGAATTATAACTATAACAAACAAAATCATAAGAACAACATGAACCATGTGCTGCAGAAAAATAGAACCAAAGACCTCAAAACTATGATCCTAACTTGTATTGTGGTTCCATCGAGTTATTGGGAACGATGGTTAGACTTCTTGGGATTATAAAAAGTTCATAAAACATCTTCTATAGGATCGAAGATAGCTCTTCATCGAGATGTTATTGGCTAACCCCACATCACCTACCGGAATGCCCACATGGGGCCTATTGCTCCATAGAATGAAACTCTTGGGATTTATAGAGACCCCTCCCACCCTAAAAATTGGAAACACAACCCTCATGGCACTAAAAAGGGGAATTCTATAGGGAATTATGATCACCAAGCCTCTACATCCACTAATTTGTGAGTAGCTCCTCTGGGAAACTAGAATTAAGATAAGATTGTAGGCCTAGTTAAGTTAGAAACCCAACGAGAGATCCACACCGCCACTCGTACCCTTGACTATATTGCACAACCTCTCCTTATTTGCCCCTTATTCAAAGATGTTTCAATTCAGAGTGCCAAATCCATTAGCGGCCTATGATTTAATTAAATATGTAACCAAGACCTTATCTCACATATTTTTTTGGATTTGTTGAAGAACATAGCGGCAAACCGATATAATTTATTAGAAGAGTTGGTTCTTGGTAAGTAAATTTACATGACACCCTCCAAAAGCCCAAATAAACCATACGAGACTTAGATGTTCAACCTCCAAGATAGCATGAGAGAAATGATGGGGTTTTATTTGATATTAGTAAGATGCCCACCGACACCAAAATAACATGAAGAGGTTATCCTTCTTTTTATTTACAAGTATGCATCTACAATAACTATGATACCATGATTGATGATGAAGTCATGGTTAACATTGTAACATTATCATTCTTGTAAAAACTAGCTTATGCAGAGAAAAATTGTTCGTTAACCTAATATACATTGATAGGATATGATAGCCTTAAGGCTACCCGAAGAGGAATCATAGTTTTTCCATTCATTCTTGGACCCAAGACTATTTTAAATGAGTTTTATATTATATATAAGGAAACTAACAATAATTTTATTCTTATAAGACCTTGGATTCATAGGATGAAGACCATTCCCTACTGTTCTAGGAAGTTAGATTCCTTAATTTATAGAAGGTCTTTATGGCCTAGGGTGATCTAAATCCTTTTGGCATCCATCTTACCAACCTTAAGAAGAATCCTAAGGTTCATAAAAAGTTTGAACTCCCAGAAAACTAGTTGAATAGGCCCCTTCTTTCAGAGGGGCCTTTCCCCATGAATATTCTTGTTTCGATAATGGAGCTAGAAGCACCTAAAGCAATTGAATGTGTAGACATTAATGAAAAAAAATTTCTATACTATAAGTTGTTTCAAAATAACTACAACTAAAATTGTGAATTTAGAGAATTATCTACCAATTGTTCTTTCCTTTGATTCTTTAGGCATTTGTCATACTCTTGGGATATCCACTCTCCATGTAGATGGCTTTGGAAAGGTGTGCATGGTTGAGGTTTAAAAAATTAAGGAAGATGATCCAAAGAATAATGAAGCATTTATCTTTGTTGACAATTGTTGGAACCTTAATTATGACTATGTGAAGTGTCACTTTTGTGCAGGGGCAGGGGTGATTCTTACTTATCCAGAGGGGAGAGTCATGGATTTTTCCTTCGAGTTAAACTTTGAGTGTATAAATAATGGATCTAAGTATGAAGCTCTACTTCTTGGCCTTATCATAGCCAAGAGGATGGATGTGTACAATGTGAGCATATTAGGTGACTCTTAACTCATTACCAATCAAATCTCATTATTCTATGAGACTAGAGAAGAGCACCTTCAACTATTCAATTCCATCATACTTGCGATTTGTAAGGGTTTTGACTTTATTTACATAAAATCCATTCTAAAAGTGTAAAACCAAATCAATGATTCTATGGCCACTTCCTCTTCTCATTTTTGTCTTAGTTGCAACTTGAAGGAAAATAAAATCATTGTTTCACCAACCTAGACCTTTGGTTCAAAATATTCCCACCAATGCAATTTTGGCATACATTGAGACTCGTAACGATCTTGTCACATTAGATTTCATGGAAAATGATGAAGCGATATTAGGATACCTCAATTCTTACACATATCCTCATCTCACACACCATAAGAAGGTATTTTCCCTAATACCTCATCCTTCATCCTACTTCGGAGATCAAATGATGAACTCTGCCTCATCGAATATTTTGTAATCTATGAAGTAGAGGAAGAAGAACTAGAATTAACTCCAGCCCCACCCGAGTTTGAAGAGGGAAATTCATATTTGATCAAAGGAATGATAGAAATAAACATAGGGAAAAAAAGAGGAACTCAAAATCATGAAGATTGGTTCTTCATTCTCACCAAAAGAGATAAAATCACACATGAAAGAGTTCAAAGAAAACTCTAAATCCTTCCCTATTATCTATAATGAGATGAATAGTATCGCTCCTAATGTGTAATCTCACAACCTCATTACAAAACATGATGAAAAACTTTTAAAGAAAAAATTGAGGCCTATAAAGTCAAAGGTGGCCTTAATTGTTGAGGAGGAAGTTATGAAACTCCTTTGAGTAGGGTTTATCAAACTAGTACATTATTCTATATGGTTGTTGAACATCGTCCTGGTTCTTAAAAATAACAGGAAGATATGAATCTGAATCGAATTTAGGGATATTAACCAATATTATCCCAAAGATGATTTTTCTTTTCCTTCAAGTGATGTCATAGTTGACGTAATGGTTGGGTATGAGTTGTTGTATCTTATGGATGTATTTTCTAGCTATAACCAAATAAGGATTTCTAAGGAGGACCAAACAAAAACTAATTTCACTACTCCTCAGGGAACCTTCTGTTAAAATGTCATGCCTTTTGGTCTAAAGAATGCTGGAGCCACCTAATTATGGACCATGACATATGTTTTCCATAATATTATTCATAAGATTATGGAGACTTATGTTGATGATTTTCTAGAAAAATCTAAGATATATGTTGATCATCCTAATGTGCTTCGCATTCTTCTCTCATGCTTAATTGAATATGGCATAATGTTAAATCTAGAAAAGTGCTTGTTTAGAGTAACATGAGATAATTTTTTAGGATATATTATATCATCCTAAGGCATTGATGTGGATCCAACAAAAGCCGTGTAGTTTTTTTAAATGTCACGACCCACCGATGATTCAAACATAAAATATTTCATAGGTAAGCATGGGGTGATTCAGGTGTTTATCCCTTATTTAACATATGTCATTCACCCTATCAAATACTTGTTGAATATATAATTTAGTAAAGAGTGGATAATTGAATGTCATGAAGCATTCGATTCAATCAATCATTTTCTCATGTCTCCACCCATGCTCATGCCACCAAAGGTTGATCATCCTCTTATCTTGTATTCTTGAGCCACCGACATTTTGAGACATTTTCAATCACATCATAGACCGATATTACCTATAAGCATATAATTCATAACATAGGTGGTGGCTACGTGTCATAGCTATAGAGTATGTGATCATAGAAGAGGTGTTATCTTTGCAGAGCCTTTGATGGCATGCTTTTGAGATGTGTTGATGAGAAAGAAGTAGAAAATTTTATCTTTAAAGCCCATAGTGGAGTCTGTGGTGGTCAATTTGGAGGGTAATCGACCTCTCATAAGATTAAATGGATGCGTTATTTTCGTCCCACTTTGTAACATGATGTTAAATATTATATGCATAGGTGTCAAAAATGCCAAGAGTTATCATACAAGATACACATTCCTTCTCAAGCTCTACAACTAATAGTGGCACCTTTTCCCTTCTCTACTTGGGGTCTTGATTTCATAGGGAAATTATCTCCCCTATCTTTGGATTATCATAAATTCATCATCACAATCATAGAGTATTTTACAAAGTGGTTTGTGGCCATACCTCTAATTATCGTACTTGGATAAGTAATTTCCAAGTTAATTTAAAATCAAATTATATGAAGGTACGGTGTCCCACAAGTCATTATCTTAGATAATGGTATTCCTTTCAAGAAAAATAAGGTTCATGAGTTCTATGTGTGATTCAAAGTATCCCTCCACATAACCTATTTATACTATCCTTAGGACAATAAATAGGATGAGGCTATGAACAAGACATTAAAATTCATTCTCCTTAAGACATTTAAGGAGAAAATAAGTTATTTCTAGCATTATGGGCCTATAGAATGTCGGTGCAAACACCCACGGGGAAACTCTTTTTATTTATTATTTGGTGCTAAAGTGGTATTATCTCTCAAGGTAGAACTACCATCTCTTTGTATGTCTTTTCCAGGAATTCATGATGAAGATGTGTATCAAGAAACAAGAGTTGACTAGTTTATAAGGTCTAGATGAGAGGCGACATAGAGCCAAACAACATCATCAGGTCTACATTGATATAATTTGTCATTAATACAACAAGAAAGTGTACGAACATGAAATAACGGAAGGATACCTAGTATTGAGACTTGATAGTCGAACCGATAAAAAAATTGGCGAAGGAAGGAAGTTTAGACCAAAGTGGTTAGGCTCGTACCAAGTAACAAAAGACTATAAGAATGGTGTGTAGTGCATGTATACTCTAGAAGGTGAATAATTTAGCATATCAATTAATTCACTTCAGCTCAAATGATTTTATGCATAGTCACTTGCATTTTGATGCTATACATTATTGCATCCATACTATTTTTCATGTGCATTTTCATCTTGTGAAATTGTAAACTAGAAAATTACTTTTTAAGTAACTTTTAGAAACTTTGAAATATTGATTGAAGCATGCAATCATTCCTCTTCAAGTATCCATCTTATCATCTTATGGTTATCTAATATCTTTATCATTTCAACTCTTAAGAATTTTTTTGACATTGATCCTGCTGCCAGATTTACATAGTGAGATATATTCATGGTTTCTTCTAGCTCAGGTGTATTTTCAATGGTTTGTTCTAGAATATTTTTGATGTCACATCTCCCCATAAAAATCTCTCTTATGACAGAACTAATCTAGACATTTCACCAGAACTTTTATTCACCTACCTCAACCTTAGGTTGTGAGCCCTCACATCCTAATGGTTGCATGAGGTTAAGACTAGGAGAAAAAATTCCATTATAAAAGTGCAATCCAAAGTTTTGAGTAAAAAAATATAAAAAATCTAAACAAACAATAAACAAAAAAATGCTTTCATTTAAAAATAAAACTACATTTCTCACAAGCTTTTGGTGATGAGCCCATGCCACCTACAGGTGGCATGAGGTTGGGAAAGGAGGAAACTTCCCTTACTCTCCTATCTCTTGTCCTTAGTGATGAGCCCATGCTTCTTACTTGTAGCATGGGGCAAGATGTAGGGGTCATATTAATAAACAAAAATGTTGGAAATAAATTAAGAAATAAAAAGTGCTTTAAATTTTGAAAATCCCAAGAAAATGAGTTAGATGTGTATGTTACAAGAGAGTCAATCCTAAAAACCATATATTTTCAATTGGAAGGCCATCTACGGATCTAATTATAGTTAAACTTACAAGCAAAACACATTACGCACCGGTCGGGTTGACATTTCTTATGGTTTAGTTGTAGGTTCTTAATTAGATCTCTATCAAACTCTTGTCTTCTTGTCACCATCCTCATTCTTCAGGACCATACAACTCATGTCCTTCTTGAATTTAAGTGATAATCCCTCGCATATTATTGGTTTCATGAATTTAAGAGTTGAGTGAGTTCATCTTCTTATCATGTTATATTCGTCACATTTTTCCAATAAAACAAAAGTGCTAAATATTGTTTGAAAATTAAAGTATCTAAGTTACATTTTTTTGTCATATGCATAATAATATATGAAAAAATAATTATGTCCATCACATTTGCATCATCATCCATAACGTACATCCATAAAACATATAAAATCCTCAGAAAATCTAATTATCTAAAAGTACGCATATGAGATGAACCATCACCAAGTCAACTCTTACAAGAATGTTGAGCCAAGAAAAAGATGTCCATATATGTATATATAATAATGTCAAGTTTTTTTGTACAATGTCATCACAAACTATAAAGTGTGTTCAAAATGCTCATATATGAGCAAAAATATTTTAAAAATGATATATGTCCAAAGCGATCTCAAAGAAATAAAGGCATATGGCATATCCCTGTCTCTGGGAACCTTGAGAAGGTGCATGGAGAGGACTCCTACTATAGTTCCTATGATGAGAATGGCTCAATGTAGAATGTGAGACTCTTTATAGAGACCTATAATATTTTCCATCAAAATTTCCATTTGTTGGAGTGGGTGAGAGACTAGTAATATTCCCTCCACTACATGTGTGCTATCACCTTTATTTCCTCTTGACCGCCTCGTACCCAGAAATATCAATCCTCATCTGAATCATATCCTTTTTTGCATATCACACTAGTTCAAACACATTGGTATGTCATCCAACCATCGTTGGGTGTCCATTATCTGTAAGCATGTACTCCTATGTCATCCTCGTGGGGAGTTTAAATGTATCAAGGAGAATCCACCTAATCAGATCTCATCATCCATCTATGGTAGCTGCAAAGAGCAAGTAAATGATGACGAGTAAGAAAAAATTTAAAACAAAAAAGGGATAGTATGTAGTTCACTAACACTATAGTCCATAAATTAATGTCAAGAAAATATTATTTTTCTTACTCGGATCTCCAAGAATCTAGGTTGGATCAATAACTCATGCCAAAGTGCATGATCTTTGCGGGAACCTCCTCTACTTGGATTTCTTCATCACCGATTAGATGCAGATGGACTGACCCCTCATTCTATCCCTCTAGAGGAAAAGGATCCTCTAAGTGTAGTGTATCTTCCTTTACCTCTATCTTGGCTCTAGCATCCGGGGATGCCTCTCCAGTGACCTCCCACTTTGGGTCATTATTCTCCTATGTCTCTACCTATACCTCTGTCTCAACCTCCTCCTCCTCATCTCCACTATGCATTGGGATTTCCTCTATCTCGAAGGATATTTGTGAGCCTAACTGTTGATCTAGCAATCTGGGTCTAGAGAAACCATTGGTGTGCCAATCGGAATCCCAAGAGTAATCATTGTCTACTCTAGCTTTCCCTCGAGGTAGCGCTTTAATCTTAGATGGCCCCGTATATTATGGGAACTACTAGGAGGGAATCAATATAGGGTATCTTGAACTACCTAGGAACCCCGAGGATTGGATGGGTCTCAACTCTACTAGCTCGATCCACTAACTATAATGTAGAACCGAATGAAGCCAAAGTGATTTCCATCTCACCCCATATGCTACCCATATCTCGATACTTCTACACAATCATATCGGTTGTGTTGTGTATAGAAACCAACTCATATAGACCCTTAACTAGAGCCATGTCAACCCATCTAGTTTCTCTAATTATTCAAGGATCTCTTATCCCAAGTCCCCTTTGATAGGGGATCATCCTCTTATATACCTTTCTCATAACTAGTGTAGGATGACTCGGGCCCTTTCCCTTAAGCCTAAAAAATATGTATAGATTGTGATATTTTGCACCTATAATTTCAATCCCCTGTGTATATATCTTATCATGCCGCTTAATGATGTGAATGATTTGTGCCCAACAATAAAGAATTTTATCCCGCCCTTATCTCCTACCAAACACGAGGAAAAAATACCAAATATTTCATTATGCAAGGTGGAGATAGGTGAAAAGTCAACTCGATAGTTATCTCATATCATTCTTAGTACTAGTATCAGTTCTTGTGCACCCCCATGTAAGTAGTCTAACTACGGACTGAGGTATCGAACTCACACTAGTCAAGACTAACTTCCCGCCGATGAAGGAAACCCGTAAGATCTGGTAAACATCCTCTAAGGTGATCATACACTCATCTATAACTCTAAGGATCTAGAAATTTTTCTTTTCTCGAATCCCAGTAGCTCAATAAATCACATAATAAACGGATGGTAAGTGTAAATAACTAGGTCTGTCATATCCTCCAAATCCTAACCCTCTCAAGTAAATCCTTCTCATTCTAAGTCACCTATCCAAAATCAAAGGCAACCAATCAGACTTGCATTCCCTAATCTATCCGATATACTTCCCCTACATTCAAAAACATAAATAAAAGAGAAAGTTATAATTGTGTAGATTCATAATAAGATCACAAAAACATTGCAAAAATAACTAAAAACCCAAAAATATTCCAATACTTAGTAAAAAAAAAAGGAAACTACCTCTATGGTTATGCAACAACCACTTTTAGTAGAGTGGTGGTTGGGAAATCACCTCAGTGGTTATGCATTTTTCACTTACTTAAGGATAGGTTTCGACCTCCGCTTTGTGCAAAGCGGTGGTTACACAATCTTCGTTTTGGTTATGCCCACAAAAATCAAGGCTATACCCTTAAGGCCTAAAAACTTAGAAAAATTGAAAAATACATCAAATTAAGTAAAACAAAAGACAAATCCTACATTGAGCTCCCCTTATTGTCATTTTCATTGTATATTTATCAAAAATTACCCCTTTAGGGCTAGTTTTTATGAAATCCTACATTTTAGGAAAAAATAAACAAATACAAATAACTAAGTTGTTCGTGACCTGCTTCTCCTATTGCTGGTCAGACCGCCCTTTCTCGAGTGTTCTTTGTTTCAACTATACTCACACATGAAAAAATCACAAGTAATCCGAGCTAAAAATTTCAAGAAGTGGGTAAGTTCAAATCATTTTTATAAATATTAATTTTTATATATATTGTGTGTTTTCTAATATTGTTTTGAGTGTTTTTTTGAAGAGATGGAGCACCGACACATGTATATTTCTCCTTCTTACTAAAATGGTAAGTCCTCTTTTCATTTTGATTTAGAATATTTATCATTTATATCTTTATCTCGCACTTGATTCTCATTTTTATCTCGCGAGGTTGCAAGAATCTTGGATTTCCATAATTTCAATACATAGACATGTTAGGTACAATATCCAACTTTCCCATTTAGGAGCATCATACTTGAACTTCATGTTTTATGCCTCTTCATGGATAGAACAATTTTCCGAGGGGAAATATGTACAAACCCAAATTTTCATGAAGTTATATTATTAGAAAAATAATAATCACTAATGATTATAACTTTCATTTATAAATAAGTGATGAATCCAAGTCTTATTTCCTTGCATTTACTTACCTGCGTTACTTATTTTACTTTGCTTCTTAGTTTCCTAAAATTCTATGCTTTTGAAAACAATTTTCACATCCTCTTTCCTTAGCTCTTACCTTAAGTTACGAAAGCACCCGGTGGTTGCATAATCGCCCCAACGGTTGCGTAACCACCGGTATGCCTTGAGAATCATTTACGCAATTACCATGGCTGTTGCATAACCTATGGTTTGCATAGACTTTTGGCACCATGCACATTAATCTAATACTTTAACAACATGTTTTGTATTTTTGTTTCTTCTTCCCAAGTTGATTTCTCACACATTTTTGACCAGATCACTTGCCTTTGAGCTTTTATGTGTATAGAATTCTTATTCTTTAGTTACTATTCTTAGTAAGTTAACTTCCCCTCTCGGGGTGATTTGGCACTTCTTGGTTGCTAAGTGCATTGCACCATTTCCCTACTAAATTTCTCTTAAAACCAAATTTTTTCCCGAAGCATTGGTTTGAGTCCTTTTGAATTGGAATTACATTGTTACTCTACTAGAATCTTGCCAAGAATCACACAAGAAAACTCGTAGCCTTTTCCTTGTTACTTTCTTACATGTATTTCTACTAGACTTCCTTCAACTAGCTAGCTCCAACACTTCTACATCTTCTTTTGCATACCAACCGACACATCTCCCTTGAATACATTATAATCATCATTGGAAAAGAATATGAGTGGATCAATACAAGCACAACCAACATTGGATTTTATCATTCATCTACATTTCCAAGTTGGAGGTGTATTTAAATTCCTAGAATCTTTCTTTCATTAGTTAGATTTCAATTCATAATCAACTTAGAATCTTGTTTTGAAAAGGTAGAATTTACAAGTCATTTATATTTCCTATAAGTGGCTTCTGTTCAAAACTTCTTCTCTAATCATCCCTATGGATTTGTCTAGGAAGGATTTGTAGGAAGTTCTTATGTAAAGAGTCTTTTATTTCTTCACTGTAAAATCACTTATAGATTTATTTCATTCATTTAGTTATATTATATGTGCATACAAGAAAATATTCTCTTGAAATCTTCCTCCCTACTTATCCTTGTGGATTTGCAAGGGAAGTGAGTTTGAAGAAGCTTATGTGTCTATGCATCTCACTAATCTTCTTCATATCCAAAAAGATTTTGTAGAGTTGAGTACTTTACCAAGGAATTTTTAGGGGAATAAGTTGCTTCGAGAATTTTTTAATTCTTCCCGTGATTCTGAGGTAAGAAGAAATAAGATCCAAAATTACAAATTATAAGAAATACTTTGTTTAAACTACATTAGGATTAATTCATCTATGATAGAGGAATAACCACATCCGGTTATTTTACCGCTTAGTTTATTTCATTTTAGAGTAGAAGTAGTTTCAATTTAATTAGAAGAAATTTCACTTTCTCGTGAAGTTATTATTTATTTATTTCTAGAAAACCAAAAATCCTCAAAAACATAGATTAGAATAATTAGATTTATTTATTTGTCTTATTTCCTTTCATGTTAAAAATTCTATGGAAAATACAAAAAAAAAGTAGATTAGATTAATTGTATCTCTTTAATTAATTATTTTCATTGATTTAATTATTTATTTGTACGTAGATTTATTTAAATCAAAGGAGATTAATTGAATTTATTTAATTTGAATCTATATGCATTCTTTATTTAAAATATGAACATAAAATTAGTTTGACTGGGATTAACACAAACTCCCTATGTTTCCTTATTGGCTTAGGACACTCGAACTTAGCCTCACCTCTTTCAATTTCTTTACATGTTTGTTTATTAATGTACATCACTTGTTTCATATCCACATGACCATGCGGGGCCCAAGACAGTCAAGAAAAAAAGTATGTGACCCAACAGTACTGCAACTAAACACCATTACTTAATTGATAGCTATTGATCAGGGCCTTAGACAACTCATTTTTCAGACCACTCTCGCCTTAGCTAGCATCATCCATCGTTGATTTCTTTGAATGACAAGGCAGATAATACCAATACATTATGGGAAAGCCAATGTGGTATAGACTAGTATTGTGCTTTCTCAATCACTCGTCTCATATTCACGACCCTCTTTGGAGAGTAGTTTATGAGATACAAAGGATGATTCCCAAAGATTCCACAACTAGTTCGAGGTTTATTTTTCCAAAATGATATTGATCAAAATCTTCATGAGACCATAATTCTTGACCATTCCATTTCACCCGAAAGCAGCTAGATAGGCATTAATTTCCATTAACAATAAAATACCCATTATGACATTAATTTTACCTTATATGTCTTTTATCCATTCTCCACCTATTACATTTATCCCGCCTAATCCTATTTATCCATGTTATAGCCATCTATCCATCTCATTGCAGTTGTCCCAACACGACCTCGGAAGATCACGTGTGTCTTGAGTCACATGGTTATTCTTAGTCATATAGTGTCCCATGTATTTAATCAACTACTCATCGTGTCTTTCGTAATGTAATAATGTGTCGTGACTTATTTTTTAGAACTATTTTACATTTCCTATTTCTAAGCATTATCTCCAAGATTAAGATTTTTATCACACTAAAACATCATTTGTCTATAACATTTTACCTATTCAATGTTTTCCAAGTTCATAGAATATGTATTAATGTAATTTATAATATAATTTTAATCATCAAATATTAATATTACTTTAGTACACTAGTAGGGAAAATCCTCTTTATACAAAGGATAATGAGTGTTCTTCTTTATTCATATTATTTTATGGACCAATTAAAAAAATCGAATGATTTTAATGTATTATAAATAAATTTTATAGTTATTTGGATGGAATATTATTTTATGGATAATTATTTGAGTCCTAGGTTGTATTTAGCTCACATTTATGTATTTAGATATAGAGATAATTTCAACATATAGATCAACAAAATACATGTGAAATTAACAATGTTTGAACACCCAATATCAATAAATCATATATAAAAATCAATCTCATCTATAAATAATGTCCCAAAAATATATATACATGTCTGAGTCATATCAAAATCTCGCGTAAACACTATATACATGTACATGAAAATGAATGTATACATATATAGTCTCTGTCATCTACTAGGGCGAGTATCAAATCCCTCACTAGGCTCTGCTACACCCTACATTTATAAAAATAAATATACACATCAGAAACTATATATAACATGGTATTAAAATATAAGAAAATTTTTACACCAAATTCTTGAATAATTGAATATATCATATGACTATTTAATTTATTACCTTTGTATCTATCTGTGGGTGAATGTTGTGAATATATACAAAGTATGTGCAAATCTATGGCTTGTAGATTCCTGTGTGAAAATGCAACTAAATGTAAGAAGTTGATACACAATTTTCTTTAAAACATTAATTTCACAAATTACAATTTAGATTAAATATTAAATCTAAATTACTATATATATACACACATATACATGTGTATGTATATATTTACACATATATTCCTACACACACATATATATATATATATATATATATATATATATATATAGACATATATACCTCTACGGAATGTGTCTCATAATCTATAGGGACATTGCCAACAATTGTCTCCACATTACACGGGACCTCAATACAAGCAAATAGAGATGATGCTAATGAACTAAGGCTTATGCCACCAATATTAAGTGATGGATCATGTCTTGGCTCTTTCAACAGCTTAAAACTTTATGTAAGGATACTCTATGGGATAGAAATTTCCACTATTATCACCAACGTACACTAGAGAACAATACTAAACACACAAGTAGACTTTTAATATTCCATGTCAACACTAGATCTTATATATGTATTTAAATTATTATATTTCAAAGTAATAATGTAATAAAATATGAATTTAAAGTAGAGTTCAATTTTCACACACTAGAACATAATAGTGTTTAACAACTCATGTCACAATCATAATAACTAGAGGTCCAAATGTAAGAGTTGCATAGAGTATGCTTCGTATCCCGAAAAAAGATATGTTACCATGAACAATCATATCCTAAAAATAACCCAATATCCCCAATAATGAAATCATGTATTCTAGTGTAATCACCTCATATAGTTGCAATATGTCAATAGACACGATCCGTGCTAACTTACGTAACTATGTAAAATCCACAATTGATTCAACGTCAAAAGGTGATATCAAATATGCATGATCATACAACTCACTACCGCTTGATTGTTACTACGATTAGGATCCCCGGTACCATATCTCCTAGGAATTCACCTACATGGTCAAAAGTGATAAGTTGGGTTTGGAAAGAAAGTTTTTCAAGACAATCAATCACACCCTTATGGGCACACATAATTGTAGGTGTGAAAAATCTAGAAATCCATATGGGAAATTGCGTTGCATCTCTACAAACTATCTCAAGTCAACAACGGAGGAGCTTATTCCTACCGATATGCAATATTGTGTCTAATGTGGCCACACACCTTTCCAAAATAATTTTGGAATTCTAAATAGTTCGAGTTAGTTTTAGGTGAACTTAATCATGTAACATCATAATGAAGTATAAAGGTAAATGATCATTGTTAGGAAATTCACCTCGAGAGGCCAAAAATATAGGATAAATCAAATATGTGCAAAGGCGATATGTACATTTTTTACCTAATATCCTTTCATTTTATTTTTTCTAGTATAACTCATCCAACATGAGTTATTAATGACTTCATTATTTGTAATCTTGTCTCCAACTTCATTATACCCCACATTATCTAACACACTTCATCCATACAAATTTTTAATAACTTAAGATGGAAGGAGTTGTATGTTTGCATGTTTAATTGTATTTTTTAAGATCTTTGTTTCCATATGTTTTTGGAAGGGTTAAATTCATTTTTGAAACATGAAAACTTAACACAAGTGTCAAAAATTTTCTTTAAAATTATCTTAAACACCTCTATGGATCGACTTCCCTTCTATTTCATGCTTATATTAATCTTGTAAGTAATCATATGTATTTTAATAACCTTTCCTAAGTGTTTGAAATAAGGTAATAAGCTCTCTCATTTCCTTTGGAGAAGTTCTTTCATTGGTGAAATCTCTTACAAGCCTAGAAATGTTATTTTTAGCCTTTTCTAAACATGTGTGCATCCTCCGAGATAGAATTTAAATACCAAAATAATCAATAAGTGGTGTTGAATAGTATAGAGAATTTTGGAAGTGATGTAGGAAAGTTTATAAAATATTTGAAGGTTTAGGAGGAAGTACATTAAAAGCGGGTTTTGGAGGGTAAAGGAGCTTAGAGTTAAAAATGAAGTATGTGCTTCAAAATATGATTCTGAGATATTTGTAGGGATTTAGGAGGATAAAAATTACTCATTGGAAATCTAATTCAATCATCTACATTATGGAAATTTAACAATTTTAACAAGATTTAGAAGATTCTCGGGGAAGTGAAGTTCAACATACTCACCTTGTTATCTTGAATGAAATAGTTGACATTTTTAGAGGATATTGAGAAATGTCTTTCAAAAAATCACATTGATCTTGTAATGATATTGTGATTCAAAATGATATAAAGTTATTGATGAAAAGACCTCTTGGGTCTCGGGAAAAGTTATTTCAAGATTTAGGGACTTAATAATTATCTCGCTTAGATGGGTGGCATGTTTTATTGTCTTAAGTGTCCTAACTCTCCAAAATACCATAACCTTCATGGGTACATTGAGTAAATTTGGGATGATAGGGATGAAAAAATTTCCCCACCCCTCAACTCTAGCTCTTGGTCTCGATATAACCTTCCGTCTACTCGGCGAGATGCTAAGTGGTTTTACACTTCAAATGCCTAAGTTTCATCCTCTATCCATGGGAACATTTTACTATCCCAAATTTACCAAATATCATGAGGATAGTGGGGACAAAGTGGGTACAGTAAAATGTGCCTCACCCTTTGCCTCTTCTTAGGATCACCATGTGACCAAATATTTTTCCTCCTCTGCTTAAGTGTTTTTCTCTCATCTCCCCATTTCCCTACATATTGCTCCACCACTTGTTAAGCTCATATTAGGGGGTGAATTTCACTATCCCAATTGTCCCAGAAATACTAAGGACAAGAAAATGCACCCCATAAAAAATAAACTAATTATTTTTACCTTACTATTACTCACTTCTACCTTTCTCGTGAATAGAAAGTGTTGCCAGAAGTTTTAAAACACAAAATGAACTCTTATCACCTCATTTTGCATCAAATAAATCCCTTATTTCTTCTCCATAACTCATAAACCTATAAATTATCTAAAAAACCTCTCAAAATTCATCCAAATCTTTCGTATGCATCGAACTTGAAAAATCCATATCTTGTAAACAAGTGAACGAAATCAGCTTGATATTTTCAAAGTTGTTCTTCAATACAAGAGCCTTCAAGAAGGTTGTAGTAGTAGAGAATATGACGAAATATTTTATTAATGGAAGTGAGCCCTAGTTTGATTCCCTACGTGTTGCTTTTTTAGTTTCTAAGCATTCTGTTGGGTGAAACAAGGTTAAATGTGGAGCACATTTACTCGGGAGAGCTAGCCTAATCCATCGATGCCATTTTTCATCATAATCCAAGGTGGATAAGTGTAGTTTATAAAAAATTTAAGTACATTGTTCCCCTCTTACTAAAATAATAACTTACTAAAATTTTTAAGTCACCTCATGTGAGTGCACTCAAAAAACATTAAAATGGTAAACTAGACAATCTTTCCAAAAATAAGAAAAAAATAAATAAAAGGAAAAGGAAATTTATAAATATAGAAAGTTTCCAAAAATATTAAAACATCATAAATGGATTTAAATTGATTATTCCAGAGGATCAAGAATTTCAAATTTTATCAAAACAGTGAAATATCCCTAAATGGAAGGTCTTGATTCAACATGCTAAAAATAGAAAGTCTTCATTTTGGGTTCCTAAATTTATAGTTGGATCTATTTTCACCCATCTCACTTATTGTTTACATATTCACAAGGTTTCCTAAGGTTTCATAGCTAAAAAAGTCAATTAATCACTCACGAAGGTTTTGAGGCATCATTTTCATCACAATTACAAAACAAAGCATCACAAGGTGTAGTAGTTATAGACAAGAGACATAGTGTAGTCAAATAACATTTAAAAAGAACCAAGGGATCTATTATAAATAAAGATAAATAGGTCATCTTAACTCATAAATCAGGTTAGAGCTACACACATCCTCTCGCGAAGCTGGTTGAGTGAGCTCGAGAGAGTTGGTTAGTTGAGATGAGAGGTGTTGGACGAACTGAGATAGGTAAAGGAAATCAAGGTTTATTCATAGAAGAGTTTTTTTCTTTAGAAGAATCCAAGTATGTCATACCCAATGATGATCAATAATTGATTCCACAACAAGATCCTAAAAATTCTCTTGTTCAAATAACATCATGGCGAATCTCAAAGAGTTATTTCCATGGATTCAAGAAATGCTTGAAATTGGGCCAAGGACAACCCAACTTGCTATCATTCTTAGTCTTAAAGAAATATCAACAATATTGAATTCCAAACAAAGAAACAAGGACTAGAAAACATCTCACTTCTTCGGTGACACCTCGGGTAATCAATATGTTGATGTTTTTAAGCCTAGGAATGAAAATCTTATTGAGGAAATAACTCCATCAACCTCATTAGGTCAAGCTTCACACTAGGTTTTTTCTCAATTGTTCAAGGAATCACCTTTATACCTCCTCTCTTGTAATTAAGAGCATAAGAAAACAAATTTTCTATTGGAGGAATAGGTAAAAGCTCTCAATTTTTACATTCAACCCTTATTGGAACCTAAGTAACCATATTATCTCCCTATAGAAGATATTCCTTTGATTAGTAGTGTCAATCCTGAAGTTGTCAAGAAATCACAAGGATACATGATGCATGGGAAGGATAATGAGAAGTGCATTGAGAAAATTATCAAGCAAAACAAGGCATTGTTTCCATATGTCATTTCTCTCATCAAGTACATTCTTGCAACTTTGTTAGAAGTAAAGTAAGTAAATGAGGAGTTTGTAAAATAGGTAATTCACCTGGATGAGATGTTCCCACCGGTGTCAAAAATTTCTCCTTAGACTCTCACACTCTCTTTAGTAATAACGTGTTTGCATCAGCTACAAAGATCTTGTCTTAAGTCTAGATTTGTATCATAGATATGAAATATGGAATGCTCAAAACTACAATCTTTGTGTTGGAATCTTATGGAAAACATGCTTTCAAGATTTTGAATGAGTTATATGACTGTGTTCAAAAAATTAAGTTCCCTCCAATCATCGAGGATGCATCGTCATAAGAACTCATTGCTTCCTTCCAAAATTTGGTCAAAAAGAGGTAGGTGAGTCTCTCTCCTTCAGTGAAGACAACTTAAATTCCCTAGCCAACATTAGAAAAAAAAATTCTGAAATTCAAAAGGATCATGAATAATGTCTCTACCAATGCAATAGGATCAATAATGTTCTTGGGTCATGGATCAAGGTGTTGGGCTATGATTACATTCTAGGGGAAGATAATTTGGCACTTGTGATAGCTCGATTCAACAAGGATTTCAAGGAATAAGAACTCATTTCAGAAACTTCTCATTAGGAAGCATGAATCAATAATATCTTCATCATAAAGATCTTCTTCATCAAACAGGGAAAATTCTTACCTCTCCTCTCTTTGTCCCTCTTTCTTCTCTCCCTATTATAAATATTCATTATATGTAATAATAATATTTCATATCATTCACTTAAGTGACTTTCTAAGGTTGAATTGTAAAATTCCCTTTAATTTATAAAATCAAACTCATTTCTCATTACCTACTAAGATTTGAAGCCACAAGTGGAATGAGATCATGAAGAGTCATGTGGGGAGTAGGTGAAACACCAATTCACAATGCTATAAATTGGGATGGCTTCTCCATTCCAAAGGGTGCTGAAATCTAAATTTTGATAGTTTCTATTCTATAACAATTTTGGATTCTAAGTTGGGTGTGGAACTTTGTATCAAAGGAATTTTAAATAAAATATACATTTCTTCCAATTTTATTTTCCTATTTGTTCCTCTATTTTCTTTCTTTTATGCACTTTGTAAGTATAATGATCAAGAAAGAACTTTGTATCTTTGATGAATGAATCTAACTAATTGTGTGTCTATGTTTTTAAGTATCCCTAAATTCTTCATTATTGTTTTATTCTAATTGACATTTGACCTACTCCAGTTATTGGGTGTGAACTTTGTAATTTTCTACTCACAACAATAACTTTATCTTTCCAAATTTCTCCCCTTTATCCCTCATCGCTGAAATTTCCTACCTTGTACTCCATACAAGAAATTTTCCACAGGTTTAGTGAAGTGTTCTTGTGTTATCCCATGCCTATTTTTTTCATGCCATAATAGTTAGATAGGATTAGATATCTAACATTCAATAATCAGAGCCTCCCATATAGAAGAATGAGGGGCATAACCCCGTGAGTGTTAGTGGAAACACATAATTTTCCATATCACAAATTATTTCAACAACAATTTTGGAGATTCTAATGGAGAGATATTTTCCCACATACACCCACAAATATCACTATAAAATACACAAAAATATCGATTACAAAAACAAAAAAACATATTTCAAATGCAATCCAAATTTTGAAGGAAAATTTAGCAAGGAATGAATCTATGTCATGGTCATTTACCACTTTTCAATGATAATTTTTGAGATTGGAATCCATTACCAATGAGTTACAATAGTTAGAAAGAATCAGAAGAAGAAGAATAAGAATAAGAAAAATATAAATAAAAAGAAAAAGAATTAAAAGAAGAAGCCTAATATGAAATTTTTTGATCACCCATCATTCTAGAATATCTCTTGCAAAAGAAAATAATCTGCAGCAGCAAGAAGATGTCTTTCTTCAAATAAAAACTTGCAAGCAACTAAGGGGAATAAATTTTTACTATCTGTATAGTATACATCAAAATATTATCTATAATGGAGAATATTTCCATTTGTGAAGACCCAAGTATTAAATCATGGTTGATCCAATTCTAGAAGACTGTCATTGCTAGAGGGATGAAAATGGGAATTACCATTTCTAATGATTGAGAATCCAAGAAATGGATGAAGAAAATTCATAATAGATATGATATGTTTTATGAAGGTCATGACGGTGAAGAATCCACTAAAGGTAACATTTTTAACTTTACGTAATTGACCAGAAACTCTCATAACATTGTGTTTCATTTCCCTTCATCTAGATGATTTTTTTACAAACATTGATGAAGAAATAAATTTTTAAGAAGAGAGTATGTGCAAAGGATTCTAAGTGCAGAAGAAGGAAACTCAAATTCAAAAACCTATCACTAAGTATTGAATTATGCATTGGATTTTCAAAAACATTATGAACATCTTGAGGCACTTTGTAATGTTTAGGAAGAAGAAATTCAATAAGATCATGATGATTTTATGCACTATGAAATCATCATCCATGGAAGATTATTTTACACTAATGATGAATTTCATATCCTTGAACCTTCCAATGAGAATCAAATCAACACTTTGGAAGATGATGAAGAAGACATGACAATGAACCCCCTTGCATCAAATAATTTTGGATCAAGGAACAACCCATTGGAGAAACTAGGGATTCAAGAGAGGAAGATTCTTGTTGTATGACAGATTAAATAGTGATTTCCATAGACTCCATCAACCATGAAGATGTATGAGAAATCAATCTTGCATCACCAGACTCAAGATGATGAATTTGAGGTAATTATGTATAATGTCCTTTCCAATATCGACTCTTCAAGTGATGTAGAATTGTTGAATGATGGAATGGATACATATGAAGAATCAAATTATTTTTTCAACTAAATCACATGAATAAATGGAAGAGTTTAATTTATTTCTAGAAACCAAAGAGGATGAAAAAATTGAACATGATCTCTACGAGGAGATGATTTTACCATCCTCACCAAATGAGCATAAAACCGATCATCATAATAAGTATGAAAACTATCCTTTTCCTTTTGAACAAGAAGATGTTATAAGAAATGATCAAGATCGAGTTAAAAAGTATTCTCATATTACTACCCCAATATGTTTCTATACTTCTCATCATGAAGATGATCTAATGCAATTTTAACTCAAAGTTGTGCCCTTCCCACATAGATTTGATATCCTCTCTTTATCGATAATTTTGAAAACCAAGTATGCTCATTATTTTAAGAAGGTGAGCCTTGGATGAAAATATTTTCAAAACAAGAGGATGAGAATTCTTCAAATGATTTTTTTCCATGTTTGGATCACATTTTGAATCATCTTATTGAGGAAAAATGAAAATATTCTTCTAATGGACATAAAAATGAACATATTGCAGATTTGAAAGATAAATCACTACAAGACATCTTGAGGACTATAGAAGTAGCTGAATTCTGTCAACTTGGTCTAGATATTATAACTCGATTTCATGCAAATGCAATATAGGTACGAGAAAGTTTCATTTTTCCTTTCTATGCTCAAAGCTTCGATGATGATATGAAGCAAACAGATGAATTTGATGTTCTCCTCAATGCCCCAGTAGATGATAAAAAATGTGAAGGTAAGTCTTCCAATATCTTATTTTGTGAAGAAGATCATGCATGCAAAGGAAAGGATATTCATCAATATCCTATGAATATTCTTAAGCTTGAATACAACATCTCTACCATGTAGGATGATAATAAAATTTTTTTGACCTAATTTGTATTGAATATAATTTTTCAGAACAAACTAAAAAGGTGCATGATTTTTGTGAATGGATCCAAGGTCAACTTGTTTGCCCTACTAATTTGAAATAAGAACCCATACTACTAATTAAGAAAACATGAAATAAATTTCTAAATATGATTGCAATGTAGCAAGTAAATAAATAAGAAATTAATTACAAATAGTTCCAAGAAAACTAACCTAGGAAAAAATGAAACCCTATTTGAAAAGAGGAGATAAGATGACTTAGTTGTTTCAAAATTAACTCTAGACTATGCCAAAATGATGTGTAGGTGAACAGATATGTATACGTGTTGTACATGGCCTCAAAACAATGTGTGAGATGACGATTTGTTTGGACTAGGGCACAGGAAGTGGCGGTGACACTTACGGGTTCCCTAGACCTACTTTTGGGTGCCTGTGACTACTAAAATTTCTAAAAACCCTCCTCTGCAGAGTCACAAGGAATTCTCTATCCTTTTCCTTTGGTCACTAGTATGTCGAGAAAATGATCACCGAGTTTGTTGATAACTTGTAATAAAATATTGACCTACAAAACTATCACGAGTGCATAAAATTCCAAAAAAGAAAAGAATCCAAATGAGGGGTTGGAATATCCTCACCTATTAAATGACTAAACCTACAACTAAACAATGAAATAAATTTTAGACCCTATGTAGTCTATGTGTGTGTGTACAAAATCTTTCCCTAGGTTGTCTCTGTGCGTGTCACACTTGATAGCGAGAAAATAACTAGATGTAAAAGATGCAAGTAGATGTGTGTATGGAATAGAATGAACTTCCCATCCTATGAAGTGTATGCAAAATAATTTAGTCCTTTTCTCTTGAATGAATGCTAGAATGGATGTTTGAATTCCCTTGAATATACTTTAGATGCAATCTTAGGTGGTGATAGCTAATGATTAGTGCTTGGTGCTTTATTACAATCACATAAATTTATATATTTATGATTCCCTTGCTTGATTTTTATAATTAACCCCAAAAATGATGATGAAAAAAATACAAGATAATCAAATGGATAAAAAGGAACCAAACAATTTGAAAAAAGTATAAAGAGTTCAAGCGTTCCCGGAGGGGACGGGGCACCCGATGATGGATTCTTGGATAGGCACTAGTGTCTCAGGATGAGAAATATCAAGGTGTGAAAAGGTATCCCGAGCCAAAAAGAGTAAAGGCCAAAAGTAGCAAAAAAAAAGTAAATATGGCCAAAGACATGGGTTAATTAATACTTTTTTTACTTAGGAATCATATGAATAGTAGTATGCAATAAGGAATAGATATATACCCAAAGTGCATGATTTTGTGTTTACATTTATCACCACTTTATTTTTTGAGAGAATGCTAGATAACATAAAGTATATAATAGATGTGTACTTGATAACCATGTAGATCGATGGTGAAAGCGTGTTAGAGAGACAAGAAAAATTGTGGAGTGATAAAGAAGAGAAAGTGAAAAAAGTGATGACGATGATGACCTAGGGAAGAAACACATGTGTAGATGTTGCGATTGTACCTATTTTTGATTTCGATTATTGTTGATGTGTTATTGTTTTGTTGTTGATGATGTAACTATCGCTTCCCATAAGGACATACCTACAAAAGATAATAACGAACAAGTAGTCAAATAATTATGTATATGACAAAAATGTGTAAAAAAGTATGTAAAATATGAAAATGTGAAAAAGGAACATGTGCACCTAATCCGTGATGAGTAAAAGGGTGTAGAAAGGATCTTGAAGATGATGTAGATGAATTATTTTTTTAGACGATCTCACGCTAGTTGTGTTGGCTGCAATTTTTTTGGATGAAATAAGTAGTGTAGGGTGAAAATTTTGGTGTCATCCTCCAACCTTTAATTTCTTCCTGATATGTAGAACACCGGTGCGAGATGGTGTGTAAAAAAATGATCCATTTCAACCAATTCGATACAATCTTGAAGAAAATGTTGTATGTTGTATGTATGCTAGGTGTTAAGGAGTGTATTCCCTATAAAAAAAAAATTGTGAAGTGTTGTAGAATTTTTTGGAAAAAATAATGTTGTCTAACTCCCCGAGTCCACGAGGCATCCGGGAAGGGTCATGGATTCCCGTGATGCTACTCTTGTCCTAGTCTAGGCACTATTGTTTGTGATGTGCTAAGGACCCAAGTATGATTATGAGAAATATATGATATTCCGATCGTGTTGTATCAATACTAAAAGGTACTTTTTATGACTATATACTACCCTATGGGGTGACTAATTCACCAAAATTATGCCCCCTCATTTGGGGTGCGTGTGTCATTGCTAAGGAGTATGCGGCCCAAAGGAGGACCGACCAATTTGCTAAAATTGATGCATTGTAGGGGAATGGACTTTGCTTGGTAAAACCAAGGCACACACAAAAACATTGGCTAGAAATAAGTGTTAGTGAAATAAAATATATACATGCATGTGGAAGATAGTATGTAAACTTAGCAGACAATGTAGACCGTGAAAATTGGGGTTGCAAACATGGTACAACACTCACGATGTCACAAGATAATCAAGGATAATGAATCAAAAAGAAGATTAAGTGCATAGATGACAAAGGTAAAAGCCTGCAAATAGTGGAAAACAAATAAAAACAAGAAAAAGCAATAAAATAGACACCCTTGGAAAAAATAGACTTGTATAACAAATGGTGCACATGAAGCACCCGTTAACATGTTAGAGAGATAAAAATTGTGTCAAAGCGTGTATAATCCAATACTAATGTGCTATGAAAAATGAACATGTAGTGTATGAAATTGGATTTCCCAAGATCCATTGTGGGATTGGTAATAGGTATCACACCAGGAATCCATGCTTTGCATGTGTGGATTTGTAGAATCTGTGATCGTAACTATAAATGAAAGTGAACACAATTGTGTGTATGATAAAGATAATGAAATAAAAGATATCTATCTAGAATGTGTAATAAAGCATACATGTAATAACATCAGTAAGAAACATTAGATGCAACCAAGATATGTAATATGTTGTGGATGAGATGAAATGGAATGAAGTATGAATTATAGGATCTGTTTTCCCCTTGAGTGGATGGGTATGTATGAGATGAGGTTGATTTATCTATTTCCCCTCATCGGTCGATAATGAACCAAAGGATAAGAGTGCGTCATTGGGAAATAGAATGAATTTTGTGTACTAGAAATATGTGATTGATTAAAGTGTTTAACATGTTGAGTGAGTGAGTAAACGTGTGAGTGTGGTAAGGTCCATTTGAGATGTAGACCCTCAGCAGTTGAGTATGGAACGTGGAACTAGAGTATGTCATAGAGTAGTGTGTAATGTTAATTGTGTGAGAGATGTGTAATTTTTGTTTCCACGGGAGAGAAGGATGTCATTAATGTTTCACTTAATGTAAGATGTGGTGAAGTTGTGTTGAATGTTGTTGAAATATATTGATTGTGAGCACATTGAGTGTGTAATGTTGTGTGTTGATTTCGCATAAGAAACATGTGTCATGTGATGTAAAAGGGGTATGTTGTGAAATTGGATAATGCAGTAGGTTTTAAGTATGTCAAGCGTGTTGTATGTTGTATTGAATATGCACAAAAGGTGTGTGTTGTGATTGTGTTGAGTGTGTATTGATGGATAGGCATGCGAAGAGTGTATTATCGAGTAAGAGTGTGTTACAAGTGTGTTGGTTGTATAGTTATAAATATGTGTGAGAAGTATGTGTTGTGAAGTGTGTCATGTGTAATGTGATGTGTATTATAATGTTTAATTCAGTTTATAATGTGTGAGGTTCATGTGTATAGGATTCCCTCAACAATCAAGTGTGAACCAAAGCAAAAGAGTGCATCGTCGGTGAATGATGATACTAATGTATCAAGATGTGTATGTTGTATGTAAGAGATTAGATGTGAAATGATTATAAAATAAGACATGTGTTAATGGTAGAAGGGGGGAGAAAGAAATAATGTGACACCCACAAAGTGTGTGGTGATAAGAGTGATCAAGTAATGTCATCTAGGAGGTCATCATTGTCATGATCAAAACCAAATGGTGAAGTATATGAGACTTGATAATCCATAGTGTTAGATTGGTCGAGTAAAGAGCCACCGAGGTATAAATTATACATGCACATAGCATATTCTTCATTAGTGAAAAAGGTATGTTACACAAATATTTTTCATAGTGTGAACACTTAGGATTGGTTTGGGTTATTTGGTAGTAATAGTTTTTAATATTTATAAAATAATATATGAGTGTGCAAAACAGCTGCAATTCATAACTCATAGTTGATATATATTTGGGATATTGAGAGGACTTAGAGATTAGCCTTAAATCCTTACTTATAGGAGTTCATTGAGCTATTTATATGTAATCTCTCCATTGGGAATTTGTCTGGATGAATTATAATATCTCTGGTTTTATTATTTTACTATGCAATGTTTTGTTTTTTATTTGATTAAATCATGGATATTTACAAGAAGGTAGTGGAAAACCATTTGCATATCATCGAGTAAGATTCCATGAATAGCCAAGAAATGAGTCGTTACAAATAAAAATGCTACCAAATGGCATGGGAATGATATTTCAGTATGGTCAAGGTCTAATGTGCCCCAATTTAATAGAGCCAAAATTTTACAAGTGTGAGTGGAGAAGTGCGATGATCACATGTAAGAAATAATATGAGGTAAAAGACTTAAAGACCATAAAAAGAGATAATGAGAACAAATCCATGGTAGATATTATGATCATGGGGTGGAGGAAAGATGTTTTCAACTAAAAAACCTAACCAAGCCAACCCATCATATGTTCATGAGGTAAGTAGGATCAAATGAGATGTTTTCCCACTAAGCGTAGTTCATTAAAAATGTGCATGTAAATGGAGGACGTGATAATGGAGTTTTCTCATTTGATTGTGAAGGACATGGAACAATGTCTAATGTTTGCACATGCCCCCGATAAAGAATCATAGTAATAGTAGAAGCAGGAGGAGGAGATGGTGTAGATGAGATAATATCTAACATGAAAATAACACTTTCAAGTGGTGGAAAATGAGCCGGATTATGCATAGGTTGTGGTTCATCGGGGGTAGAAGATGTTGGAGTCGCAATTGTAATTTTGGGATCATGGTTGCAATATTTGACTAGTTAACGATCACTATGAATTGTATATTCTTGACATAGTGATGTACCATAGAAGAAATTTCTTGCATGGCATGAAGCCATGGCCTACCATGTAAACAATTATCTTCGAAGCTCGGGAATTCGTCTAAAAAGAAGAGTGTATTAAGATTTTATGGCTCGATAGTGATAGAAAAATTAATATTACCTATGCATGGACGAACATAGCCATATTAAGTATGGAGATAAAGAGATGAAGGACTAATATTAGTATTAGAAATACTGATATTCACAAGGAATGACATAGTGCAAATATTGCGTTAAGATCCATTATTGACAACCGTTAATTTAACACCCACATTATAAATGTGGAACATGATGTATAAAGGTGGATCATTGTCAAAAATAGAAAGATCAACATTAGGATTAGATGGAAAAGTAATGTGCTGAGAAAATGCATCTGCAAATGTGTTATATACTATGTCCGAATGAATATCAAAAGGAATGTGAGTAGTAGCTAAGATAATTCTTATTTTATCTCTTAATTCAGGATTAATGAGTAAGAAATCATTAATAGAGATACTCATGATGAGAATATCATAGGAAGATAAAAACAATAGGAGTATGAGGACCCTAAGAGTGTTTAAATTGAGTTCAGGTTCACCAAAATGATTAAGTAAATATGGAAATAAATGCCTAAATCTGTCAGTAAGGTAGCAGTAAATAAATAAGAAATGAAGTACAAAATAGTTCCTAGAAAACAAAGATAAGAAATAATGAAACTCTAGTTACAAAGAGGATATAAGATGGATTAGTTTTTTCATGATTAACCCTAACCTATACCAAAGTGATGACTATGTGAATAAAGAAGGATAAGTCTCACACAGAGCCTCATAAAGCTGCGAGCTAATAATCTGTCTAGACTAGGGTGCCTGGAAAGGGGCAGGGGTTCCTGGAAAGGGGCACCAAGACCCACTTATTTACACATGTGACTAATACAATCTTTTTAAAACCTCCTCCATAAGGTCATGAGGTGTTCATTATATTTTTCTTTGGTCAGTAATATGTCACAAAATGATCGATGAGGTCATTGATAACCTACAATAAAATATTGACATGCAAAACCCACAAGACTACATCAAATCCAAAAAAGAACGCAAATGAGGGTTGGAATATACTCAAATATCAAATGAATGAACTTATGACTGAGATATGCACTACATTTTAGACCCAATGTATTTCTAAGTGTTTGTATGTGGAATCATGCGCTACGTGGCTCTTGTGCGTGTCACACTTTGATAGCGAGAAAATATCTAGATGTAAGTAGATGTGTGCATGGAATACAATGAACTTCCCCTCCTATGAATTTTATATAGAAGAATACAGTATCTTGGCCTTGAATGGGTAATATAATGGATGTTCAAATGCTCTTGAATGGCCTTTAGATGCAACCTTAGGTGGTGATAACTAATGCTTAGTGCTTAGTCCTTTATTATGATCACATAATTTTATATTTATATGTGTAGACACCAAAATTAGATCGTAAAACCATTATAGCCTCGTTAATTAAATTATCCAAACCTTAAATATTCATATCCAACATTACACATGATTAATTGAATTAATTATTTCAATTAATTTAATAATTATCCTCACTTGACCACCTCACCTAGCCACATCGCCTAGACACCTCATCATGGACCTATTCTTAACATGTTTGTTTTTACTAAGACTCAATCTATACTTACCATAACTAATTGAGACTTAGTCTAACCCTAACACTATATGCCTATTCTTTCTCTAACAACATGCCCACTTACTTACGTGGAAAATACCATTTTAGACCCAAACCAATGGGTAGAACTAGTCAAAAGATAGCCAAGATATGCTATTTTGGAAAACCTAGGATTTCCCACCGTAACCGATGCTAGTTAACCCTAAACCGACACCGATTAACCTAAACCATCATCGGTTACCATATATTCACTTTGGTAACCTTGTTCTAGAGGTTGGAATAATTATTTAAGTTTGGAGAGATAGAGAGAGATATTTGCATGCAAACACAAACGAGAGCCCTCTCGGACATCTAGACACACCCTAGTTGACACCAAGACTAATATGAAGACATTAGCATTCACGGTAGCATTCTGGGAAGCATTATCATGACATTGACCACCAGTTTCATAGATCAACCATTACCCTCATCCAACCACTAGGTCTGCAAATACAAGTAAGTGTGTTTTGATCTACATCATTCCATAGTTACTTATATCATCATTTCTTTAGCTTTCTCTTTTAAATACTATTCTCTTTTACATTCTATCATCCTAACCTTCCTGCCAATCCACCCATCTTACCACCCATAACCTTTTAGCTCCCCATATCCAACCCCAAGAATCTCTGAGCATTCTCATCTTCTTTGACAACCTAGCCATCATTCTTCCATTCTCTGTGCAATCAAAGAGAATATCCAAAACCAAATTTAAATGAGTTTATACCATTCCACCTCTCACCGATCTTTGGTTAACCTAAACCATCGTCGATTTCCCTCTTAAATAACATCGTTCATACCGACCCACGTTGGTCTCTATATTTGGTAATCCTACCTATAATAACAACCTCATAATTTTCACTCAAATAACCTAAAACCACAAAAAAATTGATCATGGCCTTATCTAATCACCCTAGCTACCCTGTCCAACCTCTAGATCTGATCATAACCTTACATGTTAGATTAGATTTTCTTATTGTATTTGAATGAGATACCTAAATCATATCAACTACAATAGGATGTTATTTTCTTATGTTATTTATTACATTAAATTATATTAAACAATGGATTGACAACCATTTGGGAAGTATCAAACTTCCCAGATATAGCACATGCTAGGCAATCCATTGAAAAATATTGTTTAATATTATTCTTGTCGTATTGTTTTTCATTCAAAGGTAGTTCCTCCTAACAAAAATAATTTCTCACAATTAGCACTAGATCAAGAAGTTAGAACACGAGAACTCTACCTTCCATCTTCATTTCACATTTATTCCTCCTCAACCTTAGCTTATCTATTTTTCTCATACGTATGAAACTTATTGGTGAAACATTTTGGCATGTCCGTGGGAGCCTCTCTTGGGTTTTTGCATTTTCTTCATATAGGGAAATGTTTTGTGTTTCTTTCTCTTTTGAAAAATACACATTTAATATTTTCCCTTGGTAATATTCTTTTTCTTCTAATTGTCTAAAGGAAATTTTTGATTTGGTGTTTAAAACGAATCATTTATTTTTTTCGTCATTTGCATAGTAGTGAAAGAGCGCGTTCTTGACCTATACATCACTTGATACATTGAATATAATTGTTGATTTGGGCTATAAAATTTGTTGTATTTCATCCTTGTATGTTGCATTATTAGCTCACATTTAAAATTGAGGGAAACCTATATCTTTGGAAGCCATGCCCAACCGATCATTGACATAATTGAATCATAGAATACACTTTCTTCTCTCTCTCTTTACCAAACTATACAAATAGAAAATTCACACATCTTCTTAAAACAACACCTTACGGAAGAAGTTGACAACCATCACATGATTAGAGGATTGACAGTCAGCACCCAACTAGTTTCTCTACCCAATCATTAACTCGGAGAAAGGACCGCCTCCACCAAAACATAACCCGAAACCACCATTTAGAATTTTCCCTTCATAGGATGCCTTCCCAGCCAAATATTTTTTCTCTAAATTTACAAGCCAGTCTTAAAAGGCATAAGTTGAACACATAAAATTCACTTTTTAGGATTTGCCTATTTTTCTTATCTTTTTCATGAGTTGCATTTTGAGTGGTGACGTTACGTTCTCCACTTTCTCTCTTGTCACACTCCACCATCAAAGTTATAGTATTCGACTATTAATGAGTGTGTCAGGGTCTAATACCATCATCCTCATATTTTTGGGTTGGTGTTTCATCTGATTTAATTCACAAAAAAATCTATTTTTCTTCATTTCTTATAATTTCACAAGAATCAAGGCGTCGTTCCAAAGGATGTCATCGGTTTATATCTAACCGTCATTAGTTTACCTTACCGATGCCGCTTCGGCTCTTTTTGGTCATTTTACCCAAAAATAGCATTCATCAAATTTGTTGTTCTATCTAAAGTTCTCAAAACATCATCATATCCCTAGAACTTTCATATCACAGCCCAATACAGTTTCCATTATTTATTTTCATCAGTTTTTCCTCATTTATAGAACTGTTGATTCCCCACAATAATAAGATCGGTTATCATAACCGTCATCGGTTCCCCTATAACCATCATTGGTCAATCTGACCATCTTTGGTTTCTTTATGTGATTTTTAATTAAAACATTGATAATATTTACCTCCCATGATTCATCCTTCTCCATTCCTACTATTTTTTGTGTCACCTGAAGATTCCAATTTTACTAGGTCAACGCTAATTCACATGGTGTTGACTCATAACCAAACCAATGCCCTTATATTTCATGCTAGTCTTCATCCACTCCCACCTAGCCCATCACTACCTTCCATCATGTCACCTATGGATCCAAATCATCCCATCACCATTACTACCAGTGATGAGGAGTTTAAAATACTCCTTGACCAGAATCATGTAGCCTTAAAATACTATCTTGCCCACTAATCTACCCGAGACTCCTCAGGATAGCTAGTATATGGCATGCCCGTATCTATCCCTCGTGCCCTCACCCCCACTTTTGTGTCAACTACCACTAGCTTGGCATTACCCTCATCCACTTTACCCCATGTGGTCTCTCAGCTAGGCCCCACATCCACTATAACTACTACACCAATGGCATCTATCAAACCTGTGGTGTTGACCTTTCCTTCACCAACCATCTTGAGCATGGCCTCATCTTCCCCCTTTTCCTTGTATATACCAATTGCATCACAACCACCCCTAGTGTCGGCAACCCACACCCCATTTCAAAACCTCATCCTTTCTATCCCTTAGTCTCTACCCCCGATTATCACAAGATTTTTATCACTACCCCACCTATTTACACACATCATTAACAACCCCCAATATTGTCTCTTGATTATTCAGGTATCTTCCACCGATTCTATCCCCCTTCTCATTTTTCATATTCAACACCTTCACGTACCAGGATGCCATCCACATCATACATCCATCACCAACCTCCCTTTACCGCAATAGGCACCCATTCCTCACAACCCACTAATGACATCATTAGGATGATGATGGAAACTATGCATACATTAGAAGCATCAATTTCCGACTCTTGCAACTTCTTAACTTATGACGAAATATGTAATGAACCTATTCATACATCAATTCCTATTCACCCATACCTCGTGCATTGGGAAATGCCCAAGTTCAATTGTTTCAGTAAAGAAGAAGATGTACGTCGGAAAAGCGACAGGTGAGCGTGGGAATCAACACGTGACTCTTCCGCGTACCCGACCTCCCGAGGTCGTGCCGAGACAGCCGGTGGGGGTAGAATGCGCAGACAAACTAGTCAGGCAGTCTAATGTCTTGGACACGCACTAATGGTA
Source organism: Taxus wallichiana var. yunnanensis (assembly GCA_018340775.1). Classification (NCBI taxonomy): domain Eukaryota; kingdom Viridiplantae; phylum Streptophyta; class Pinopsida; order Cupressales; family Taxaceae; genus Taxus; species Taxus wallichiana. The sequence goes on from CM031240.1 coordinate 371,120,132, forward strand.
TTTGCGAATCTAAGGCAAAGAAGGCCCTTCTAACTTGGACTGGTGTGATAGATCGATCAGCGAGGATGACTGCTCGAAGGCTCCAATCAATATCGAGCTCTGGCGTGATTCGATCTATGGGTTGTGGGATGCGTGGAAAATGACCCGGGATGGTTTCGTGTATTTCTCCTGATAGGGTCATATGGTAAATATGGTCGATTCTATGGACGATTCTCTGGCCTAGTCCAAAATTCTCTAGCTTTGTTAGCTGTTGTGTCTAGTAGGGATAACTGTTGAATGATGAGAGGTGGAATCGGAGTAGACTGAAATACTAATGTACGAAGGCCAGTGTTTATATCTAACTGACTTGTGGGTTCGTTGGGCTGTGGGATCTGGGGATCACAACCATAGACTCTTGGTTGTTGCGGTCCCGTTATGGTCATACGGGAGATCAAGTTCTGATCCCTAGCATCCAGTAGTCGTAAGCCTTTTCAGCTTCTACGTTTAGAATCAGCAATTGTGCGATTTTCTCAGAATACCTCACAGGTGTTCTAGCGACTTGGATTCTTAAGCTGGTATCTATATCTACTAGGGTGTCTCCAGCGTCTGGCTGTGGAACTAAAGGATCGCACCCGAATATTTGTTCTCTTTCAAATCCTTCTACAGTCATGCGGATGTTTTCTAGGATAACCTGTAGTTTGGCTGATTTGACCAAAACAGATGTGCTTGGTCGTCTTCGATATTTAACCCTCTCAAGTTGTGACTGATCTCATTGGAAGTCTGTTGTTGTTTGGAAGACTTGTATCCTAAGGTTTTGGTCAATATCAGTTATTGCCACTACGGTATTGGGCTGGGGCACAATTGGCTCGAAAATGTATTCCCTGGGCTCCCTAGGTCCCGTGATTGTCATGCAAAAAGCAGTAATGAAACAAACAGTAATAAAGTAAAATCTAAATACACTTCTAACATATATAATTTCTTTTTGTATTTTCTGGCAATTTATAAGAAAGCAGCTATTTAAAATATTTAGAATTGATAACTAAACTAACAACGTAAAACAAACAAAATAGCCGAGTGTAGCTATTTGTCTGTGCAATTTCGTATATCTATTCTAAACAAGGAAATAACTAATCTATCTGCAAGATTCTTCGATCCTACCTCAGAAGTGAGGAATGAATCATAGTTTCTCAGAAACTATCAATCCCCACAACTTCCCTGGCAATATCGAGAATGGAAATAACTTAAATAAAGTGATTAACTACTTTATTTGATAAGTTCTAACTAAAACTTTGAAAGATGGAACCTGGATTTCGCAGAACAGTGGCGAATCCGACGGTGTGTGTGTTCTTGTCCCCTCAGTATGATCTCCACGTTCTTTGTGCTCACGTGAATCCAGAAAAGCGTGGAATGCTTGCATCAACAGGAATAAGTATTTGGATCAATGGACAGCCTTTGGAATGCAGACAGAATAGAGTGCGGATAGGAGAGGGATGGCGCAAGAGTACAGAGCTTGGCCTATACAATTCCTAGCGGGGTCTACTGCGAATCGTGCAACAAAAGTATCCAGAACCTGAAACTAGTCTGTATGAAGAGCAAAACCTGCAACTTCAATGGCTGCCTTAGACTATTCTACTCCAAAACAGTAATACTGTTTGCACAAGTTGGATCTGTGGCTTACCAACAGTAACACAAAGCTAAAACAAACCTGTAACAACCTATGCTACCAATCTTAAGCAAGCTAAAAGACCATAGATGAAACATGAAAATTGGAGTTAAAAATGGTGGCTCAAATAATGTTTGCACTTGCACAAGTTGGATATGTGGCTTACCAGCTGCAACACAATACTAGCCAAAGCACTCAATGAGAAATCTAAGAATTCTAAGCAAAAGAAAACTAGATCTACTGCAACAAGAAATTCAAAACAAACTTTGGAGCAAAATTCAGAGCTAAATTCAGGGGCCATTTGCATGTGCACAAACCATGCATTTATAGGAATCCAAACATGCAGAGATCAAATCCAAACTGAACTCCTAAACATTAAACAAAAGAAAAACACTATTCCAGGGGACCAAAAACATAAATGCGTGCTCAAGTCGGCAAGAAAAGCTGGTAAAGCGTTGATATTTCACGCGGGTCGCGTCAAAAGAACGTTCTGGAAAACGCGCACAGGACCGCCGCCCTGCTCAGGGCGGCGGTTACAGGACCGCCTCCCTGATCAGGGCGGCGGTCACGAGACCGCCTCCCTGCAGGGCGGCGGTTTCGTCACTGAAGGTCAAAAGGCCAAGGAAAGAGGAAAGAAAGGGAAAAACAAAGGGCACGGGGGCAAAGCGAGGCATGCGGGATGTTAACGCATACTCCGAGGGCTTTTCCGGATCCCGAACACCTTGCGAGGAGACCTGTATCATCATTGGGGCACTTATTACACCGTTCCGCAGTACAGTACCTTACAATTTTGGGTACGTACATATTGCCCCCTCGGAGAAGCGTTTTAGCCATGAAGAGGCATAAAACGGTGGGTCCGAGCATGGCCGTCCCGAAATAGGAAGTGAGAAATTATACCTTACACGCCCGTGTGTTGAAATGACGCCGCTCCAAAATTCCCGCTACCTGCAAAATGAAAAGAGAACTCAAATGCAGATAGATACAATAATTTGAAAAATAAACGTTAAAATAATAGAGAAAGAGGACGTACCGTTTGTGCGAGGATAGAAACTTACCTCCGTCGGCGCTCCGAACCTGTGAAAAAGTTATTTTTAAAACGAAACAGGACGATATATATATGAAAGTGGGCCTATTTTCCTATTCATTTGCGCGAGTCGATTTGATTGATTTTGAGCTCTGGGACCCACGGTGACGGTTTCTTACGCGAGTAGAGTCAAAACATCCGTAGTGAGATAGAGATCATGCCTCCACGAGCGGAACACCGACCTCAGCGATCACAGGTTGGTTTTCTTCCATTTTATATGTTTCCCTCTTCAAATTTGAAATGGCAAATTCTTTGCAATGGGGGGATTATTTTTGAAATTGTTAGGTTCAAAAGGTCCATCTAGGGGGGGCGCCTACTGGGTAGGCTTTGTTTTTAGTTAAAATGGTTATTTTTCGCATTTTTGGGACTTTTTAGGTTTAAAAACCCGCGCGGGTTTTCGGACCGCGACCGCCGCCCTGGACAGGGCGGCGGTTACACGACCGCCTCCTCACACGGGCGGCGGTTAAAACCGCCCCGCTCGGGCGGCGGTTTTGAGAATGTAATGCAAAAGAACCTTACTTAAAAGCTTTTGCTTGTATTTTTAGCATTTGTACGTGTTTTTATGCTTCTCTTGATGTTGTTTAGATACTAACTTACTCTTCCTTGTGTGTTTTTGGGTGTATGCAGGCAAAAGAGGAGTACATTAGATGGAGCCGGGAGCGAGAGTGTGACTGGCTGCCCGGGGTTTTGGATGCCCTCTCAGCAGATGAGGAGGACACATTGCAGAGGGCCGGTATATTACGTTTGTCGCGTGTGCCCCACGTTGCTCCATCCAGTCAGATTCTTTGTGACCTATTTTCATATTGGGACGCAGATCGGAACACCTTCCGACTGCCAGGGGTCCGTGGTGAGTGGACCATCACTTTGGAGGATGTTTATCGCATCCTGGGGGTCCCGATCATCGGGAGGAGACTCATCTGGAGAGACAGTGGGTCAGAGTACGGTGATTACAGTGGGCAGGTTATATGGGAGATGCAGCTATTTCCACGGGGCCAAAGAAGGGAGTGAGAGTTAGATCCATTCCTTCTTTGCCCATCCCCGTATTTCGACAGGCCATCATGGGGATCCTTGCCTCGAGACTGATCGGGGACAAGGGAGGGGATACATTGTTATACTGCTGGGGCCCCATCATTGCACAGATAGAGGGACATGGCCGGAAATACGCCTGGGGCGCAGACATTTTGGGGACCACCTACCATGACTTATACAGGGTGGTCCGATTGCAGGGACAGTCTTTGAGCCACCCCACTCTAGTCATGAGTTGGGTGTATGAGCGTTTCATTCCGTATGGCAGAGGCGTGGCGGTGGCAGATCCCGGGGCGGTGAGGGCAGCCCGATGGTCAGGTATGTCAGTGCTCAGAGCACCTCACCAGCCAGTAGCCACCCTTACCACGGCAGACATGGAGGCTACACCGTACCAGCTTATGGCCGGTATATGGGGAGAGGAGACTACGACATTGATCTCTTGCTCCACCACAGGGCAGGTTATTGATCGTGTGGGCCGGGTAGAGGTACATCCCTTCAGCAGGGTTCCTCAGCAGTTTGGCCTCCCCTACGCGGCTATGCTTCCTCCAGTAGCACCCGTTTATAGATCAGTCCGAGAGGCTAGAGGGGGGCCTAGAGGCCGTGGTTGGACAGTGATTACCCCTGGCATTCCTATTGCAGCCAGAGGGATAGTTCGGGCCAGAGGGAGAGCTGGTGCGCCTCGGGCACCATTACTTCAGATTGCTGCAGGTCCTGCTCATAGCAGTGACGACCCTATAGATATTGACTCCGATTCTGAGGAGCACACAGAGGGAGGGTCAGAGGAGCAGACAGACGAGAGCGATCCTGAGTGGCATGATACTCAGGACATTTTGCGGGCAGAGAGAGAGGAGGAGAGTGCAGAGAGAGAGACCGTGGCCTCTGAGGAGCCACTCTCCCGAGGTCATGGTGGAGACGATGAGTCCGTTGCGGGGCGCCATGTTGCCCCAACTACAGGAGCAGCTCCTCAGTCGGCAGCGGCATCAGCAGCAGGTGCTGGCCCTGGCGACCCATCTTGGAGGCCTGGCGATCCGAGTAAGTTATCTTCTCCTCCTTTCAATGCTTGTTTTGTTTTAGGATTTGTTTTCGAATGTTAACTCTCCTTATATTTGCATTGTGTATACTTTAATCTTTTGCCTAGTTTCTAATTTGTTTTTCTTTCTTTGCTTTGCAGAGACTGTTGATGAGTGGCGGGATCTAATCCGTAGGGTTTGCGTCGATTCTTTGATGATCCCTATGGATAAGACCCGTACGGAGTTATCCGTGGATGCCGGAGAGCCCTCAGCAGCCGGCAGGCATACTGACGTCTTCGCTCCCGTTTGGCATGTGGCCAAGATGGTGTCAACTCTCCGTACAGAGTTGGCAGGCTATAGGACAGCCGAGCGTCTTATGAGGAGCCGCTCTCATGGCGAGACCACGACTGCCCCTAGGGACCCTGAGCCCTCCATCCATTCAGAGCGCCAGCGCAGCCGGAGTCCTAGGCGAGGGCGCGCACCTTCAGCGGGATCGCGCAGGGGTTGAGAGGCCACTCGGCTCTCTATATTTGTAGTTACATTCTTTTGTGTATTACGGGCTCTTTGAGCGTTTTGACCATGCCTTGCGCATGATGGCATTGTATATAAACTTGATTTATTTATATATATGCGTCGGTTTTGGATCAAAACTTGTCATTTGTATTCTACTTTCTTTATTTCCAACTGTTTTGTGTATACTACGATGTATGTTTTATGTGCTTTCTAGAATGTATGCAATGGAAAACAGATGATGCAAATGTTTGCTTTCTTTTTGTGTTTCATGATGCTGATACATGATATTGTAGATATATTGTGATCTTAAATCTTAGTTTCTGTGGGCAATTTGGATACCTCATGATTTGTTTTGGCAAAATGATGAAAAATAACCAGTATGATGAACAGATTAACTTGCCCCACTCCTAACTCCACGCAACTAGTAAGATGCGAGGGCTCATCACCAAGAGCCAAGAAGGGCGCAAGTTATGAAATATGGTGAAATGATAGTGATAAAAGACAGGCGAAGCTTTGGTGGAACCAAGTTAAGAACTACAAGCTTACTCTACCTGAATGACTTCATAGTTTTGGGTGCGACTTGCTTTGCGGTTTATCCAGACTTAGACCCGTAGATGGCCACATAGTAGACAAAATCTGGGTTTTTAGGATTTTTAACTCTCTTGGAATTTTGATCATCTGATTTATTCGTTTATTGACTCAAAGTTTGAATTGATTGTTTATGACTTTTTAACATTCACTTTGTTTAGAGGACCCCCTACACTTTGCCCCATGCTACTTGTAAGAAGCATGGGTTTATCACCGTGGGCAAGGCATAGGCGAGTAAGGGCATTTCCATCCTTTCCCAACCCTACGTCACTAGTAAGAGACGCAAGCTCATCACCGAAGGTTGGTGGGGCAAGGAAATGTGTAAAATAAAATTTTCTGTTTCAATCACTTCTTGACTTGTTTATCTGAGTAAACTGTCAATATATGCTTATTTCCAAAGAGATGCGTATATGGGATAGATGTGACACCATGAAGCTTCTAGAACAGACCATAGGCAAGACACCTATCCTAAGAAGAAATCAAAGCGAGAACAAACTTGCAGATCTTGGTATGGTTACCATTAGGACTTCGTCATGTCTGAACTGTTTGATAAAAGATTCTGAAGTGATTTGATAATGTTAAAGATGGAGAGATATGATTAAAGAACTTTATGCCAGAAACATCACGAGTTTGAAATAAATTGCTTTTGAGAATAGATTCCTTGATCATAATTTGTGTAAGAACAAGTGGACAAAATGATCCTAATTTGTATGAAAAATGCAATGTAGATAGTTATATAGGTAGCGTTAGCTGCTTATGCGTAGAAACGTTTGAGGTGGAGAGAATTGACTGTTTCGCCAAACTCCTCACCTTCTAGCGTACATAAGAGGTATGCACCATTTCCGTAGTCTTTTGTGACTTGGTATGGGCCCAACCATTTGGGCCGGAACTTCCTTCCTTCGCCGGTCTTCTTGTCGATCCGGCTATCTAACCTTAGAACTAGGTCACCTTCGTATATGTCACGTTCATAGACCTTCTTGTTGTATTGCCGGCACATCCGGTCGGCATAGACTCTATGTCGCTGTTCAGCATCTATCCTGGCTTCATCCAGGCTTTCTAATTGAGAAAGACGTGCTTCTCTGTAAGCGTCCTCATCCAGAATCCCTTGTAGCGAAATGCGAAGACTGGGGATTTCAACTTCGAGTGGGAGAACTGCTTCTGACCCAAATACCAGCGAGAAAGGAGTTGCTCCTGTTGGAGTTCTTATTGAAGTTCGATGGGCCCACAAGGCCGGATATAACTTTAAGTGCCAATCCCGCTTGTTTTCTTTCACTGTTTTAAGGAGAATGGCTTTCAGTGTTTTATTTGTTGCTTCAGCCTGCCCATTGGCTTGGGGATAGTACAAGGAGGCCGTATGATGGCTGATTTTAAATCTGTTGCATAGCTCACGAACTTCTTCGTTTTTGAAAGAGGTTCCATTATCTGAGATAATGATTTGTGGGATACCGTACCTGCAAATGATTTGGTTCAAAATGAACTTAGCGATTACAGAACCAGGTACAGTTGTAAGAGGCATGGCTTCTACCCATTTAGTGAAATATTCAGTGGCCGTGATTATAAAATTGTGGCCGTCTGTGGAGGAGGGAGAGAATTTCCCTATCAAGTCCAGGCCCCATGTAGAAAAGGGCCATGGAGTAACGATCGGTTGTAAAGTTTGTGCTGGCATGTGGATCTCATGAGAGAACTCCTGACACTTATGGCACCTGCGTACAAACTCTATTGTGTCATGTTCTAGAGTGGGCCAGAAATAACCCATTCGATGTATTTTTCGAGCAGTGGCATGGCCACCGAAGTGGCCTCCACATATACCGCTATGGGATTCATGGAGAATCCTCTTGGACTCTTCTGTGTCAACGCACCTTAAGAGCATTCCATCGAATGCTTTCCGATAGAGCACCTGCTCTATAATTACGTATTTAGCTACGATAATGCGTAACCTCCTTTTTTGTTGAGGTGTAGCTCCTTCTGGGTACCTATGGTCTATGATATAACTAATGATATCAGCGTACCAAGGGCACTCAGATATAGCAGGTCGGGTTTCGACGTAGTACACGCATTCATCTGGAAAGTCTAAATCCACTAAGTCTCCTCCGTCTAGCGGGTTATCAGCTAACCAATCTGTAATGATTTGTCCTTTAACTGACTTCTGATTTACAAAAGTTAATTCGAACTCTCCCATTAAGGTTATAAAACGTCCAGCTTTTTTGGACAAGGACCCTTGTGTGAGAAAAGTCCGTAAATGGTCCGTCTTTACTATGACCCTTGTCTCTTGATTTAGCATGTAGTGTCTTAGGCGTTTAGTAGCAAAGACTATGGCAAGACATTCTCGTTCCGCTTGTGTATAGCGTGTTTCGTAGTCGAGCAATGTTCGGCTAATGAAATAAATTGCACGCTCTCTCTTGTCATCGTCTTCTTGGGCTAGCATGCAAGCTAACGAAACATCGGTGGCCCGTGAGTACAAAATTAAAGGGCGATCTAGCTTAGGCGGCATTAGCGTAGGCGGTGATAACAAGAAACGCTTGACAGCATCAAAAGCTTCATTGCAATCTTCAGTCCAATTAATGCTATAGTCCTTCTTGAGTAAATTGTTGATTGGGTGAATGGCGAAGCTTAGATCCGGGATAAATCTCCGGATTGCACCGAGCTTCCCAAGAAATGATCTGATTCCAGATTCACTCGAGGGTGGGACCATTTCGAGGACAGCCCGAATTTTGGCTGGATCAACATCGATCCCTCGTGATGATATGATGTAACCTAGGAGCTTTCCTCCTGTTACACCAAAGACGCATTTCTCCGGATTTAGCGTAACTCCGTATTCTATTAAACGTGAAAGAATGACGCGGAGTACTTCAGGATGGTCACAACGCCTCTTGGCCTTAGCCAACAAGTCATCTACGTAGGATTCCACGATTTTATGAATTAAATCGTGAAATATATAAGTCATAGCCCGCTGGTATGTAGCACCAGCGTTTTTGAGACCGAAAGGCATGACAGCATAGCAATAGGTTCCCCAAGGAGTTATAAACGTGGTTTTAGCTTGATCTTGCTCGGATATTTTGATTTGATTGTATCCCGAGAATCCATCCATGAGAGACAAGAGTTCAAAACCTGCTGTTGCATCAACAATAACGTCTATGGATGGTAATGGGAAGTCATCCTTAGGGCAAGCTTTGTTGATATCTCGAAAATCTATGCAGATGTGTATCTTTCCATTCTTCTTGAGAACGGGAACGATGTTGGATACCCATTGGGAGTAGTCAACTGGCTTGATGAATCCTACTTGAAGGAGTTTCATCACCTCCTCTTTTACCATGAGAGCTACTTTGGGTTTCATGGGTCTTGATTTCTGTTTAATAGGCTTTGCATCTGATCTAGTGACGAGGTTGTGCACCGCAATGTGGGGTGCGACTCCGGTCATCTCTTTGTAATTGAATGCAAATGCCTTCTGATGTTCTCTGAGAACCCGAGTATGTATCTCTACTTCCTCTGGGGTTAATGAAGAACCTAACTTTAAAACTCTTGGTTCATCTTCCGTTCCGATGTTGACATCGATTGTTTCTTCAATTAAAGAGGCATTACCCTCTTCGAACTCTGGTGGTGCCGGAGGTAGATCTATATCATCCCCGTTTTCCACCACGTATATATTAGGTTCTTTTTGCGAGGGAAGATTCGTTACGGGATTTCCGAAGTAGGAAGATGAATGCGGGATCAGGGATAAATCCAGCGTGTGATAGGAGAGATGTAATGCTGCAAGGGCATTTAAGTAATCCAAAGTAGCCGCATCATTTCCAACATGGTCTAGGATGGTAGATTCACTTCCGTTTGAAAGAGGATCCTTCATCGTTTTTATTAATGGTTCGTTACGAATGGATACCGTGAAATGAGTATCTTCTAGCTCATTGCTTGGAGTGAAGCGTGATGCCGAAGTTGCTATCGAATCGGCGAGAAGATTCTTCTCTCGTGGAATTGCTTCGATGGATATGAAGTTGAACGCTTTGCTTAAATCTAATACAGCGTTTTTGTAAAGTTGCAAGTGTTCGGCTTTAGTTTCATATACCTCTGAAACTTGGTTTGCAACTAATTGCGAGTCTCCTAAAACTCTGATATTATCGATACCAATTCTTTTGGCTAAGGTAAGGCCAAGGAGGAGGGCTTCGTATTCAGCGCCGTTGTTTGTACATTCAAAGTTTAATTTAAAAGAGAATGGGAGGACCTTCTCTTCGGGCGAGGTAAGAATTATACCTGCCCCCGCTCCATAACGGCATTTAGCTCCATCGAAATGGAGAGTCCAATACTTAGCTGGGAGTATGGATGTAGGTGTATCTGCTGTGTTTGCACACTCTACTTCTACCATACAGAGATCTTCTGCTGGCAAGGAACCAACACCTAAGGAAAATCCTATGCCTACTGAATCGAATGGTAAGAATATTGGTGAATCTTGTTCTATTAATTCAACGATCTTCGCAGTAGTCTCTAATGATACTGTCTCTTTAGTTTTACCTTTTGGAATTGTTTGGACTATGTTGGTAGTTTCAAGATCCGTTGTAGGTATCAACTTTTCCTCTGGCTTTGAGTCGGAGGGTTTGTTAAGTTGGTTTGTTGGCAGTTCGAATTCTGAGTGTACACCTGGTCTCTTCTTTAAATCAGCTAGGTGTACGTCAAATGGCTTTGGATCGCCTTTGGCTACAAATACCTTTCCCAGATGCAGGAATCTTACTTCTTGAAATAGCGTGGAAGGGATTGCCTTCATGCGGTGTATCCATGGTCGGCCGAGGATCATATTATAGTTAGTTTCCCGATCTATAATATAAAACTCAGTTAGGATTGTTTTAGGTCCTAAGGTGACTGGTAGTATTATAGTTCCTATCGATGTGGCTTTAAGGCTGTCGTAGCCTCTCAAGGTATTTCGTGTAGTAGAACAGTTTGTTTCTCCATATCCCAATTTTTGGAGAAAAGAGAAAGGAACTATGTTAACCGCAGCTCCGTCATCAACCATTGCCCGTTTTACATAGTTATTATAAACTTGTACTTGCAAGTGTAGGGCTGGATCACCTCGGCGTGCGATCTCAGCATCTGTAGGCATTTTACTTATTTCGAATATGAATTCGACATCCCTATCTGCTTGTCCTGGAGGATAAACATCAAAGTCTATATGATTTACTTGTGCTTCTGGTGGTGGAGTGATGCTAATTAAATGGCCCAAACCTAATGCCTCTAAAAGAGCAGCCCTGTGAGCAGGGGAATTCTTTAGTAAATCAAGGAATGAAATATGCGAGAAGGTTTTTGTTAGATCATTAATTAGATCGTAAGCACCCATAGGTTTTGTTACGGTTTGTTGGATGTTATCAGCTTCCGGAAGATGGCTTGGACTTGGTTGAGAGAAATACTCTCGTGTCCTCGTAATTGCTTCAACGGGTAAATCGGAATCTAACTCTACTAATCCAACTACCTTAGGTCGTGGTTGACTTCCTAGTTGTGGCGCAACTAACGGATTTAGCGAGGTTGAGGCCTCGTGATCGTTGTTTCCTGTTATTGCACCTTTGTTTGTTCCAGTTGGTTTCAACCTATCATTATCATGGTTTGGGAGTGGATCATTAAAGATCTTGAGAGGGGCGTTCTGAGGGGAAACTGCCCCTGCGAAGGTAGTTGCCGTTGGTGACGTAGGATCTGCTAAGAACATATCCATAAAAAATTGTTTTTGCTCATTTGGCAAGCGTTGCATGAATTTGTTGTAATCACGACACGTTCTAGTGTCATGCCCTTGAATTTTATGGAAACCACAATAAGAATTGGGATTATAATTCCCGTTTTGTTGGTTTGGTGTGTATTGTGGCCTAAAATTCCGGTCAAACTGTTGCCTATTAGGACCAAAGTTTTGGAATTGTTGTTTTTGGTTTTGACTTTGGTTTTGGTAACCAAATGAGTTTTGGCTTGGTCCTTGCATGGGATTTCGCCGTTGTTGTTGTTGTGGATTGTTAAAATCCACCGTATTAATCGTCGGGACAAAATTGTTGTTTCTTTGGTTGTTTGTTTGTGACGGAGTATTAACGATATTTACCCTCTTGGGCTGGTCAGTTACCCCGTCTGTTGTTACCCCACGATTTTTGTTAAGGATTTTGGGTCCTTGATTGACGCTTGTGGTGGTTGTAGTGTTTTGAGAAGAGGTGATTAACCTCCCGTTTGCTCCGTACGTCTTACGGCCGCTATCTATTGCTGCTTGATCAATTCGCAGAGCACTTTCAAGCACCTCGTCATAAGTCCTCAGTGGGAATTTTTGGACTTCTTCCTTCACTTCTCTGCTAAGAGAATGAAGGAATAAATCGCATAGCTCCATCTGATCCATGTTTGGAGCGCTTGCCGAGGAATAAAGGACTGTACGCCACCTTTGGATGAAATGGGCGACAGACTCGTTATGTTCTTGCTTGATGTGCAAGAACTCCCTGATTCCTGTCTTTAATAGTTTGTTCATGTCGAAGGCTTTGATGAATTCAGACACGAGTTGTTTGAACGAATGTATGGAAGCCTCAGGTATTCTGTAATACCAATCGAGGGCAATGCCTTCCAGCGTTTTGGGGAATATTTTAGCAACAACCCCATCCCATGGGAGTAATTCACGAATGGCGGTAGCGTAAGCTTTGATATGCGCATTCGGATCTCCTTCTCCTTTGTATTTGGGCAAATCGGGAAGAGGCCTTGGAAGCATAACGCTTCGTATGGCGAAATCTAAGGGCTCCTTTAAATATTCTGAATAAGTCCCTATCGCATATGTCTCAACCATTGATGGTGCCTGTGGTGGCGGAAGGGGTTGTTGATATGGCGTAACGTACGCGTTGGCAGGGGCATAAGGCAATCCCTGCATTTGAGTAAACACGCCGGGGGATGAGTACAAATCCCCTTGTGGTGATTTGGAGTACATGTTTAAGTACGAAGGGGTACTATCTAGGAATGGATTGCTCTGTACTGGACCAAGAGGAACAGTGTTAGCGATTGTGGGTCTAGTTGGCACTTGTTGTGAATATTGAGGAGTCATACCCAGTGTGCCTACTCCTGTGAGGAGATCCACTTGGCTAGGATGGTGCGGAGGATTGGAATTCCCTGTTTGTATGATTTTTGAATTTTGACTTGCTTGGGCAAGTTCTAATCCTCTAACCTTTTCCATTAGATTTGAAATGACTTCGTTTGGTGAAGCCATGATATCGTGCCTTGGTGGCGTTTGTTGTATGTCCCGGTGTTGTATAGGCATGTGATAGCCTGTCATGAACTGATTGCTATCTTGCCAAGTTTCTCCAAGAATATTTCCTGTAGAGGTATTTTCTTGAAAATGGGTCTCGGGTTGTACTTGTAAACCTCCTATAGGTGGGTACATACCCAGGAGCGTTGTTCACTCCTAGGATAAGGTATTGATTGTCCATCATCCAAGACCAAGTATGGATCCGATTGTCTACTAATATGTGGTCTGAGTAATACCTGAGGAGATGAAGCAGATTCTCCAGTCAATGTCATATTGTTTGAGCCTGAAGGCTCTGTTTGTGTTTGAGCAATTTGCTCCAACCCCTCTGTTTGAAAGGACGAGTTATATCTAGTCCTTGGTGTTTGTGTTGACAATTGGTTAGTTGAATAGTTGTCGCCCCATATTGAGAGTGAGGGTGATGATTGCCTATTCTGTTGGGCATAGTATGCCTCAAGACCCAAGAGGGGTCTGCCGTATGCATCGAATCCCGACATATTCGGGGGGTATATGAATACCCGCAGAATAATGGGAAGGAGCGAAGGTGATTTGGAGAAGATAAAACTTCTCAAAGAGAAGGTGAAAGAATTGCTTGGTTCACGTCGGGTTCACCAATTTTGTACGTCGGAAAAGCGACAGGTGAGCGTGGGAATCAACACGTGACTCTTCCGCGTACCCGACCTCCCGAGGTCGTGCCGAGACAGTCGGTGGGGGTAGAATGCGCAGACAAACTAGTCAGGCAGTCTAATGTCTTGGACACGCACTAATGGTATTTGCGAATCTAAGGCAAAGAAGGCCCTTCTAACTTGGACTGGTGTGATAGATCGATCAGCGAGGATGACTGCTCGAAGGCTCCAATCAATATCGAGCTCTGGCGTGATTCGATCTATGGGTTGTGGGATGCGTGGAAAATGACCCGGGATTGTTTCGTGTATTTCTCCTGATAGGGTCATATGGTAAATATGGTCGATTCTATGGACGATTCTCTGGCCTAGTCCAAAATTCTCTAGCTTTGTTAGCTGTTGTGTCTAGTAGGGATAACTGTTGAATGATGAGAGGTGGAATCGGAGTAGACTGAAATACTAATGTACGAAGGCCAGTGTTTATATCTAACTGACTTGTGGGTTCGTTGGGCTGTGGGATCTGGGGATCACAACCATAGACTCTTGGTTGTTGCGGTCCCGTTATGGTTATACGGGAGATCAAGTTCTGATCCCTAGCAAGATCCAAGAGTCGTAAGCCTTTTCAGCTTCTACGTTTAGAATCAGCAATTGTGCGATTTTCTCAAGAATACCTCACAGTGTTCTAGCGACTTGGATTCTTAAGTGGTATCTATATCTACTAGGGTGTCTCCAAGGCGTCTGGTGTGGAACTAAAGGATCGCACCCGAATATTTGTTCTCTTCAAATCCTTCTACAGTCATGCGGATGTTTTCTAGGATAACCTGTAGTTTGGCTGATTTGACCAAAACAGATGTGCTTGGTCGTCTTCGATATTTAACCCTCTCAACTGTGACCTGATCTGTTGGAAGTCTGTTGTTGTTTGGAAGACTTGTATCCTAAGGCTTTGGTCAATATCGATTATTGCCACTACGGTATTGGTCAGGGCACAATTGGCTCGAAAATGTATTCCCGGGATCCCTAGGTCCCGTGATTGTCATGCAAAAAGCAGTAATGAAACAAACAGTAATAAAGTAAAATCTAAATACACTTCTAACATATATAATTTCTTTTTGTATTTTCTGGCAATTTATAAGAAAGCAGCTATTTAAAATATTTAGAATTGATAACTAAACTAACAACGTAAAACAAACAAAATAGCCGAGTGTAGCTATTTGTCTGTGCAATTTCGTATATCTATTCTAAACAAGGAAATAACTAATCTATCTGCAAGATTCTTCGATCCTACCTCAGAAGTGAGGAATGAATCATAGTTTCTCAGAAACTATCAATCCCCACAACTTCCCTGGCAATATCGAGAATGGAAATAACTTAAATAAAGCGATTAACTACTTTATTTGATAAGTTCTAACTAAAACTTTGAAAGATGGAACCTGGATTTCGCAGAACAGTGGCGAATCCGACGGTGTGTGTGTTCTTGTCCCCTCAGTATGATCTCCACGTTCTTTGTGCTCACGTGAATCCAGAAAAGCGTGGAATGCTTGCATCAACAGGAATAAGTATTTGGATCAATGGACAGCCTTTGGAATGCAGACAGAATAGAGTGCGGATAGGAGAGGGATGGCGCAAGAGTACAGAGCTTGGCCTATACAATTCCTAGCGGGGTCTACTGCGAATCGTGCAACAAAAGTATCCAGAACCTGAAACTAGTCTGTATGAAGAGCAAAACCTGCAACTTCAATGGCTGCCTTAGACTATTCTACTCCAAAACAGTAATACTGTTTGCACAAGTTGGATCTGTGGCTTACCAACAGTAACACAAAGCTAAAACAAACCTGTAACAACCTATGCTACCAATCTTAAGCAAGCTAAAAGACCATAAAGATGAAACATGAAAATTGGAGTTAAAAATGGTGGCTCAAATAATGTTTGCACTTGCACAAGTTGGATATGTGGCTTACCAGCTGCAACACAATACTAGCCAAAGCACTCAATGAGAAATCTAAGAATTCTAAGCAAAAGAAAACTAGATCTACTGCAACAAGAAATTCAAAACAAACTTTGGAGCAAAATTCAGAGCTAAATTCAGGGGCCATTTGCATGTGCACAAACCATGCATTTATAGGAATCCAAACATGCAGAGATCAAATCCAAACTGAACTCCTAAACATTAAACAAAAGAAAAACACTATTCCAGGGGACCAAAAACATAAATGCGTGCTCAAGTCGGCAAGAAAAGCTGGTAAAGCGTTGATATTTCACGCGGGTCGCGTCAAAAGAACGTTCTGGAAAACGCGCACAGGACCGCCACCCTGCTCAGGGCGGCGGTTACAGGACCGCCTCCCTGATCAGGGCGGCGGTCACGAGACCGCCTCCCTGCAGGGCGGCGGTTTCGTCACTGAAGGTCAAAAGGCCAAGGAAAGAGGAAAGAAAGGGAAAAACAAAGGGCACGGGGGCAAAGCGAGGCATGCGGGATGTTAACGCATACTCCGAGGGCTTTTCCGGATCCCGAACACCTTGCGAGGAGACCTGTATCATCATTGGGGCACTTATTACACCGTTCCGCAGTACAGTACCTTACAATTTTGGGTACGTACAAAGACCCGCAACAACACTTGTGGTTGTTCAAACATGGGTTATATCTAATTTCCCATGACAATGCTTTACTCCTACAAACATTCCCCATGTCCTCGACAGACCCACCTTAGATTGGTACAATATTTTATGCAAAAATTCCATCTAATCCTTTAACCAAGTGGCTCAAGCAATCTTGGACCACTTCTCAATAAATTTAGTAAAAAAATTCACAATGACTCGACCTATATTCGCGATGACAAGACAACATAGAAGCTATCATAGATTTTGTTGCTCGCTAGTGAAGTCTTATCAACCAATTGATGTTTCAGATTACCTCAAGTTAAACTCAAAGATTTTTTTACTAGAACTTGTGTCATACACATCTCACCAACTCTACAAGTACAAACCTTCCATACCTTTGATGAAGTATTTACCATGGCACGAAAACTAGAAATTTGTGTCATTGAAGAAAATAAAATCTAATTGTGAAACAAAAACTCCAAGTTGAAATAAAATTATTCTTCTTCATCTTCAAAACCCCAAAAAATTATTCAAAATCCAAATGATCTACCAACATGGTAGTTCTCAAAGATGGTCCATATCATCCTTCTAATCAAGCCAAAACTTCCTCCAATCTTTCTCCCATTCAGAATTTTCAGTTCTAGCGAGAACAACGAAAGTACACTCCATTTGGAGAGCCCTATTCTTTAGTCTTGGAAAATCTTGTTAAAGCTAGAGCCATTGCACTACCACCCATAAAAAATTATAATGGTTTAATCCCACTCATCATATGCTTGCATAGTATAAGAAACATGACTATTGTAATTATCATCACATCAAAGACCATAGTGACAGTAATTACATAACTTTTAAGAACATTGTCCTAGAAATGTTAGATAGTGGAGATCTCATCTTTAACAACCAGAATGCAACAACAAATCAAAACTTTCATATCTTTAAGAATCCATTCCCTAACCATACACCATCATCTAATCAAAGTGGTGAACATTCAACCAATGAAAAAAATGTTTGGGAAGTCCACATTGTTTTGGATACCATACCGGTCATTCCTCAATTTCCACCTATTTTGTCTATCAAGGAAATTTTGGCATAATCTCCTCTACCTGGGGAGGATCATACCTCTTCGAATCCTTCACCATAAGAGGAGTCCCCTTGATCTCCCCTTCATTCATGGAGGAGTCCACAATTTCCACGATGTCATTTAACCATCTACCTCGCAACCTACCGAACAATAAAAAATATTAACTCTCGTACTCGAAGGATAATTTTCATCACTTTCTCCTCCACAAAAAGAGAAGTCTACCTCACTCCACCTACCATGTTTTCTACCCATGGGAGATCCTTCAGACATGCCACTACCTATTGGAGATAATTATCCATTAGTATTCCAGGATCTTGTTGACCTAGTCTTGGCTCTTTTATCCACAGAGTCCAAGGCTAGCCAATTCCCTATCTCAAAGACATATTTTACAAGGATTGCCACTAAACCAACTGTATCTCCTCTTATAGCAGTTCCATTTTCATGATTCACCGATTGCTTGGATTAAGTTGATAATTCCATGATTTGGGTATGTATTCAGCTCCCCTTTTCGACTCAAATTCAAATGTTGCCTATAGATACCTCCACGATTTATCCAAAGGTATTTCCAATAACTAGATCGACCCTAATCATGCCTATTGAAATGGCTTCTTATTTTTCACCTTTACCTACATCCGAACCTTTACCCATGACTAAAACCATTCCTATGCCTAATAACCTACCCACACCTACATCTTCATCCATATCTAGACCCATCACTACCTTGGGTGTCATGCCAATGTCAAACCTTACCCATCCACCCGTCAAATTAGATTTATCCACATCTTCCCAAACTTGCACCAAAATTATTCCTCCACCTAAAAGGAAGACCCAACCTTCTAGGCCACATACACTAGTCTCACCTACCACACCTTTTTCACCTTCACCCCTTCCGTCCATCCTAGGACCTCACCCATCAACCTTGGCCAAACAACCCCCTACCCAAGGCCAATCAAAAGCTAAGAAACCTACCTCATCATCATGATCATTTGTTACATCCAATTTACCTGCAAAACAAACACCCTCTCCCTCACCCGCACATTTCTTACCACCTATACCTCTAATCAGCTACTATAATCCTAAATTTTCCTATACGACTTCAACCAAGTATCTACTAACCACTTCCACCGTAACTCTATTGTCCCCATGGGTAGCCCGTCCTCTTCAACCGTCTTATTTCACTTATGCATCATGTACTTTGGCCTTACCTTTACCTAAGAAGGTGTAATCCAAAGAAAAGAATCCACTTCGCCCTCTAAAAGGGTAGTTAACCGACAACACCTTCCATTGCTAGTTTTTCACCACACCTTTACCAAGGAAAATACCATCAAAACCTAAGACAAGTACCACCTACCAAACCATTGGTAAAACCTATTCCCCCTCCTATAATGCCTCTTCCACCACATTCATCCACACCTTTACCCAAACCCACTCTCAATTCCCATTGTGATCCATTAGTAGGGTCCTATGCTAACATTATATCTAAACTCTTAGAGACCTCGGTCATCACATTACTACCACATAGACATTAAGACCCCTCAAACCCAAACCAAAAGGGTTTGATATAACTAAATGTTGTGCCTACCATCGTGTGTGAGGATTTTATGTAGAAGTTTGTAAGGCTCTCAAAACCATTCTCCAGCAATTATATCCTCCTAAAATAATTTTTTACGATGATTATCTTCTTGATGAGAACCTTGTTCCACCTTCACCTGTCACCACACACCCTCTTCCCTTATTTCTTCAATGACCTTCATCTCCACCCCCACAACCCTTGTATCCACCTCCAAAATTCAAGATCAACATTATTCGTGCAGAGAGTTGGAAAACCACCGCTTAAATGCTAGTTTTACCTACTCATTTCGGAAGGTTCTTACCCAACATTAGATTTTTTTCAAGCATG
The DNA here is from genome assembly GCA_018340775.1 of Taxus wallichiana var. yunnanensis. Classification (NCBI taxonomy): domain Eukaryota; kingdom Viridiplantae; phylum Streptophyta; class Pinopsida; order Cupressales; family Taxaceae; genus Taxus; species Taxus wallichiana. The sequence continues at coordinate 371,139,422 of CM031240.1, forward strand.
TCATTATACTACTCATGACATACCTCCTCCATCTACCTCCTTCCCTCATATTAACATGGTCCAAGTTACCACTCACACCCAAAATGACAAAGGAAGAGAAAAAACAACTAGTCTATCAACTAATCTTGTTCCCAATATGCCATCTACACCCACACCCAAAAACACCATTCGATAACCCACATACCGTATTTTTCGATTGGGGTCACCCATCATAAAATGATAAAACAATTACACTAATGCACTCTAAAAATGTCATTGTATGATCTCGTGCAAACCTCTTAATCTCATCGACAAGCCCTTATGGAGGTCTTGCAATCCATCGAGGTTTTACCTAACAACCCCACATCAGTAGCCTCCATTCTCACCCCTCACCACATGGCCTCTATTAACAAATAATATCCTTCTTATACCCCCACACCCACTCATCAAGTAGCCACCCTCGGCTTTTTTTTGATGAGGAGATCACACCTCTCTAATTAGATGACCTTTATCCCACTATCTTCATTTCCATATATATATATATATATATATATATATATATATCGATAATATACACGTACGCCACATTATGATCGATGGTGGTGCTAGCATAAAAATCATATCCTCCCATGTGTATAATCAAATGTGCATTCCTTCAAATTACATGCATAATAACCCAATTATGTTGCACTCCTTCAATGACATCATCACTTCCACTCTTGGCACCATTATCCTTGACATTCGGGTGGGCGTCACACTATCTTAGAATTTTTCTACGTCTTAGAGGGGTATTTCTAGTATAACTAGTTACTTGGATGACATTGGATTTGCATCATGGGTTGTGTTCCTTCAACTTTACACTGCTATGTCAAATTTGAACATGAAGGACATAACTATACCATCCTACCCGACCCATCATTGTTCACAACCCGTAACATGTTATACCAACCTAATGGTGTCCTTGTACCAATTAAGGCATCTACCACTACCCCCACTTATCCTTCACCCACAGCTCCATCCACCTATGGTGCTGCCATCTCTCCCACACCTGACTCTTCTATTTATACTATTGCTACAACCTCGCAACTAGCCCATCTACTTCACAACCAAAAATACCCTCATACCCAATCACCTAGTAATTCATCTATCCACATTACCCACATATTAACTATCAATCCCTTAGAGGGTGTTTTTCAATGCCTCACTCTAGGGGATTACGCGCTCTACAATATCAAGGTTACCCCGCAAGAGTATGGAAACCTATGTCAACATCCTCGTTATGACTATCACATAGGAGAGGCTTTCTCTTATGGTCCTCCCCACATTTGGACCGACTTAACATATGGGGGAATTGATACTTCCACCTACTCACCCAAAATTCCATCCCAAACATGACCATTTTCATTTGATCTCTAATCTCTCTCTAACCGCCACTTTTCCCACACTTTCCTTCATCGATGCACATTGAAAGGAATTGTCTTTAGTTTTTACGAACAAGGTTGTCATAATATAATCCCTTGTACCACCCGTAAACAAAAAGATCATAGTGGAATTGGATTTTCTGAACCATCTTCCAAAAATACCCGCATCGACCTCATCGAGGATGAAAAACCTTCTCCACCCTGTTCACCACCTTCACCCATGAAGTCCATAGATCCTGAATCTACTCCTCCTAACTTTTTTTTTTCATGAACACACTTTCCCTAGGACCTCGACTTATCAACACTATGGTGAGGCTCTCTATTTTCTTCCCTTCCTATATCTTGACATGTTCGATGATGATACACCTTATATTAATGTCATTCAATGACAATGCAATGCATCTATCCCCACCTACCTTAGTGCGAGAAGATTATTATAATCAGCATTCATTTCCTTCTAAGACACAAAACATGTTGAATGAATCGACCATCGAAGTCAATATTAACACTCAGGATGAACCACACATTCTAAAGTTAGGTCAATCTTTAGATGCCATCGAATAGGAAAATTTTACTTCTTTCCTCTAGGATCATAGAAACTCTTTTTCTTGGTCCTATGCTAATATGCCTAGTATTGACCCACATTTTGTGGTCCACAATATCGTAACCATTCCCGAATCCAAACTCGTAAAAAGAAAGCTGCGGAAAATGCATCCTCGCATTTCCCTTCTTATCAAAGAGGAACTTCAACGCCTTCTCTTGGTTTCCTTCATCCTACCCATTGACTATCCCTAATGGATTTATAATATCATTCCTGTCACAAAAATGATAGGGGACTTCGCACGGATTTCCATGACCTCAAATTAGCTTTCCCCAAAGGTGACTTTCCTTTACGGTATTGACCAACTAGTTAATCTCATCACTTTGGTCATGAGATGTTATCACTCATGGATGGTTTCTCAAGTTATAACCAAATATTACTCTCTGTAGGATCAACACAAAACTTCTTTCATCACTCCTTGGGGACCTTCGCTAATGAGTAATTCCTTTTGGACTTAAAAAATATGGTGCTACATATCAGCGAGATATGACTTATATCTTTTATGACATAATATATCGTATATTGGAGGATTACATAGATGACCTTCTTTTCAAATCAAAACATCAAGCCGAGCACCTTACTGGTCCTTAAGGTCATATTTGATCACCTCATCAAGTATTGTGTTTGCCTTCAACCTAAGAAGTGTGTCTTCATTGTGCTCTCAGGAAATCTCCTTGGTTTCATCATTTCTTTGTGTGGCATAGAAGTTGATCCTGCTAAAGTAAAGGCTATTCTCAAAATGCCTTCGCCTACTAATATCTTCCAACTTCAAAGTTTGCAAGGTAAGTTGCAATCTATTCTTTGGTTTATTTCGTAACTTTTTTTTGATTGCCAACCATTTCATCATCTCTTCAAAAAGGAAGTCTCCTTCAAATGGGATGATAAATCCCACAAAGCCTTTGACACCTTTAAAAATACCTTCTCGAACCACCGGTTCTCATTCCTCCTAAATTGGACCAACCCTTTTACCCGTACACATTTTTGCTCATGATCATTCCTTAGGTGCCATGATCACTCATCACGATGAGCAACACTAGGAGAAAGTGGTTTATTACATAATTCAAACCCTTTTGGATTACAAAACTAGGTACACCCATGCCGAAAAAATTTTCTTAGCCTTTTTTTTTGTCGCCACTAAACTTTGTCATTACCTACTCAACCACAAAACCTTTGTTTTCACCAACACTAACCCCTTACATTACATGTACGCCAAACCCTACCAACATCAACATGTTGAATGTAAGATCATACTTCGTGCATACCTTGAGCTCGAATTCATCCATCAAAAATATATCAAGGGACAAACCATCGTTGACCAAATTACAAATGCACCCCTTTTTGGAAATTAACCCTCTAACTTTTATTTTCTGGACAAATCCATTGCTACCCTCTCTTTGGACAATACCATTTACCAAATGACCTTATTCTTAGATGGTTTCAAATGTTAGCGTGTGGGTGGTGCAGACATTATCCTCATTCCTCTTAATGGTGAACCTATCCCTTTATCTTTCAAACTAGATTTTGATTACACTAACAACATTTCCTAATATGAAGCACTCGTATTAGGTCGTCAAACCACCATCACCCTAGATGTCAAATCAATTGATATATTTGCTGACTCTAAACTGGCTGTAAAATAAGTTAATGGTATATACTAGTGTCATAATGAAATACTCCAAAAGTATAAACACCATGTCAACATAATTCTAACTACCTTTGACCATTACGAACTTCAAACCACCCCACATTCTACTAATAAATTTGTAGATACCATGGCCTATCTGGCTTCTCAAATACCCTCTTTTCTGCCAAATCTAAAATATTTTTCACAATACAAAGGTTTCAATCACCTTCTTATTTATCTCGAGATGTCAACTCCGTCAGAAACATTGCACCTAGCCCATGTGATATTTGGTATAAGCAGTTTGTAGACTACCTTTCCCTTTCCATTCTACCTCCCGATCTTACTCATAATGGACAATGCACCTTTCTTAAAAGTGTTTCTCGCTATGTCATCATGGGTGGTCTTCTTTATAAATGTGGCTTCAATGGTATTCTCTTACGATTCCTTACAAGTTCTGAAATTCCCTACACCATCAAGAAAGTTCACGACATAATTTGTGGAGGTCAATTTAGTGGCTTAGCTTTCACTAAATGAATTATTCTCCTTAGATATTATTGGCCAACCCTAAACCATGATTGTTGTGACTACATTAAACATTGTGTTAAATGCCAACAATATTCTAATCTTCATCACACACCTAGTTATTCCTTCAAGTCGCACAAGCCCTTTGGCCTTTCTCTCAATGGGCTCTTGATTTTTGTGAGAGAGATCAATCCTCATTCTTCACAATGCCATGAATGGATTATAACCATTATTAAATACTATACTAAATGGGTAGAATCCATCCCCATCATTTCTACAAAAGCCGAGAAAATTTATGAGTTCATCAACCATCACATTATTTGTTGCTTTGGTGTTTCTCATTATCTTATCATTGATAGCAGCAAGCAATTAAAAAAACCCTTTGAAAGCTTTGTGAAGATTTTGGCATTCAAATTAGTTTCTCTTCACCTTACTACCACAAAAAAATGACCAAGTAGAATTAACCAATGAAACATTGAACAAAATTCTTATGAAAGTAGTTGACGATATTAGGAAGGATTGACATAGGCACATTCATTTCACCTGTGGGCTTACGCACTTGTATTTGCACTTCAACCGCTGCCACACCTATCTCTATGGTCTATGATACTCGAGGTTATCTTTCCTCTCAAAGTCCAGATTCCATCTCTTTGCATCTCACTCACGGACATGCTCAACGATGATGACTTTCCCAGAATTTTTGACACAACTTGAGTTATTAGATGAACGTCATCTCAATGCTGGATCATCTCCAAATCTACCAAAAATGTATCAAACATGCCTATGAAAAATGTTTCCATGACTGAACCTTCCAAGTTGGTGATCTCATCGTGAAGGAAAATCAACGTGTAACGAAAGAAGAGAAAAGTAAATGGGGAAAATTTTCTCATAATTGTCTTGGACCCTATATCGTTACTCATACCTATGGAACATGTGCTTATCGTTTGTCTTCAATGGAAGGTAAACCCAAACCTAAACCCCTAAACACCTTGCATCTTCAACGATTCTATTATTGAATCAGATCATATATCACCTTCTCGTCTATTTCCAGCTTTCCCTTGAGCACCCTTCACCTTTCATAGTACCTATTCTTGGGGTCAATGACTACACAAGAATCATGTGATTAACGCCACCTTTCAGCCTTATCTTCAATATGAGTACCACGGCTCTACTCATGGCATGATTTTCATGTCTACTTTTCATTTTTGTTAAGATGGAATCCCATGGTCATTCATCACTTGAAACTATATATCTCATAGTTAAACTCGCATGGTATGGTTTTTTCTTATAAATAAGAGCCTAATCCCCCTTTATAGTCTTGTCCATGAATTAAACATTCAAAAAGAAAAAAAATAAAAATGGAATTTAGCTCCTTGAGTTGAACTTCTAGAAATGAGATGAATCCATACAAAGGGACATCTCTTCTCTCTATCTCACTCTTTATAACTAGACTGCTCCCTCAAAGGACAACTATACAAAGATATTGAAAAAATAAAATAAAATATTTAGAAGATTCCCACATCGATCAACTTCACAAAGACCTCAAGGAGATAATATACTCTTCCCACGATCGAACACAAAAGAAAAAAGAGAAAATGAATACTTTTTTGTCATGGAGTTGCCTATTTTGATCATGGGTTTCTTGCCAAGTAGACATGTTTTCTTACACCAAGTTATGCTAAAACCAACCATTTTCACCTCATTGCCTTTTCATTCTAGTCTCCTACGTTTTCAAGTGAATTACCACCAAACCATATTTTTATGATCATGTGATTCTCTTCACCCTTAACATAGTCAATCATTTACCACCTTTAGGGTCTTACATTCATAAGCCCACCTTTGGTATGGTATACTTGTTATGGTTCTTACGAATTAGTCAGATCTTTTGGTCACCTCTTACCCTTCACCTTCTTCATTACTGGTTGATTCTCCTATTCAGGATTAGACCATTGACACCTACATTTTAAGAATTCCTCTATAACCTAAACTCAACTTGGGCTAAATGACCCAAACACAACCATGCCTAAATGACCTAGACCCAATCATCCCAAAAAACCTACCAAACCACCCGTCTACCACATATTATTCTTCCCTAGCTTATGGGAGAACTACATCAGCCTGAGGCCCCTTTTTCTAGGGATATGTTGGCAACACTCTCGAGGGAAAGGGGCCCTTGGAGGTTAGCTCAAAGTACTTTTTACCCGAACCCATTTTCCCCATTTTTCTATTGACTTTCTACCTTACTTAGTTTCCATTTTTCACAACCCTGGAAGTTAAATAATCAACAAACATACACACCTACCATTTTATCACATCATTAAAACATCCAACAAATCATTTGATATTTTCTTGACATCAAATATTTGAAAATTTACACCATAACATACATATACATCATCATTTATGCTTCATACTACCAAAATTAGAAATTAAATCAAACCCAAAGACATAACCTTGAATACCTAAATGACCTAACTCATCCATACCTACACGACCTTGATTCCACCATGCCTAACTCACCTAGACTCCACCATGCCTAATTCAACCTTGACTCTACCATTCCTAACTCACCTAGACTCATCCATGCCTACACAAATTCAAATCCACCATGCGTAATTCATTCATTTTCCATCTATACAAAAATAAAAATGGAAATTAAAACACAAGTACATCATCCATACCATAAATCTCATCATCTATAACAATGAAAGTTTGTATATCAATACAAATGTACACCAATACAAATACATATAAGTATCTCAAATCTCTCAGGTACATCCTCACCATATTTAGAACACAGGTAGGTATATGATCAAAATATCAAAAAATCTCATGTATATCCTCACTATCTTTGGTTCGCAGACCGGTATATATATCAAAATATCCAAAAATAAATAACCATACGAGGTGACTTATGATCACCTACCTAACACCCTCGGGCTACTATCATATGTCTCATCCTCTCTCGCCTATCTGGCACCCTGCCAACATCTCTCCACCCTCTATGGGTCCTGGTCTTGTCTCCGCTAGCCCACGAGATAGGTTTGGCCTCTGTAAACCAAGTATCCTCACCCTAACCCTATCTATGGGCTCACCGAACCCCTGTTCCTCTACACTCTAAGTGCGGGATCTTGTCATCTCACTCAAGGATTGTTGTGGCCTATAATTTGTATAGGAGTGAACATCTATCCCGATGGTCTTTAGATGATCTTGGTAATACTACACCTTATTGGGGAATCCCTGAACCTCACCATAAAAACTATCTAGGGTGGTGCCATAGGTCTCACAATAGCATGTGAGCCCTGTCTGCTAGAGCTATCCTAAGACCATGTACCTATGTGCCTTGTTCTCCTCTTTGTACTATGGAACCCTGTTCCACTACTATTTATGGAGGTGCATGCGCTATAACTGGACTGTAGGGACACAATCTGAGCCTATGTAGTGGCCAAATGACCCTACAAACCTACTATTTGTGCATGTAGGGAGGCTACTTATCTCCCATATCCATCACCACTCTGTGCTGGTACATGTCGCTATGTAACCTAGGACTATAGAACTACTACCGTGCACTCGTAAATTGGTAACTTATGCCTCTAATCTTGTGATCTTCTCCTGCTATACTACAAGATATGTCAAAAGGGTGGCCACTTGACCTTACAAGGTATCTCACTGTACCATGATAGTAGCAAGTCAAGATTCCCTGGCCTTGGTGGTGCCACTCATAGCTACGGCGCCTACCACTCCTTGTATCTATCTCGTGATTAAGGTGTCATCAATTCGCTTATCCACCGCCCACTCCTCCTACCCCTGTCGGTATAGTGAGTTATGGTAGATGCATAATCCTCTCCACGTCATCTCTCCTATCTTTTGTGGGAATGGTGGAGGCACGCCCTATGGAAGCCTAAAATTTCTCCTAACCTTGTCCATTGGGATCATCTCATGCTCGCAAAGCACGATGACCCTCTATCCACCTGAGCGTTAGAGCTCCTCCAACTCCTCTTCCATGCACCTATATGAAGGAAAGCCAACATATGGACTGCAAACAATATTAACCCTAGATAACCCCTCCAATACTCATCTGTAATATGCTACATCGTGGTAGCCCTCGTCACTTTGTGCTCTCCACCAAGTGGTACCCATCGCTGTAACCAACCCTGACTAAACCACCCCAAACCAATCCTATCGGGGCAAGCCAACTAGAAGTATGCATATAATGTGCTCATACCCCAACAATGTAGAAGGAAGGTGTAACATAAATTGAATCTTTGTAACCTCCCATAGGCCCATAGCTCTCTATACAACTAAACAAAGAATACTAGTGCCCAAGAAAAATAGACCCACTCCTCCATCACTTCCTATAGAATCCCCATCATTGCTTGAGGGAATCTCTCACCTTCTACATCTCGAAAGGAAAACAACATACCACCTCCATAAAAAGAAACACTAACTGCATCTCCTAAGGATGAGCTACATACATATCTTCATAGCTCAAACTTGCACTATGTTACCTCGCTTCACCATAACCATAAAAAAAACAACCATTATCAGCTCCTTTGATGCCTCTAATGTAATAGAATATACCTACGGCCCAACTATTAGTAGCCATAAGATCATGTATACATCTTTTAGGGTGACAATAATCTCACACGTCGGTAAGTGGAACATGTTGGTCGTTGAGTCACATCTGTCGATGAGTGTGACCATAAAACTCAGATCTCAAGCTACACACCTATAGCATTGGATCCCACTCAAGAAAACATCAATAATGTTCCTCCACTCCTCTACGGTCATGTTCATTTGTATCACTACCAATAGAGGTGGTACTCTATCCTACATCCATAGCTGGTCCCTAGCTTGCATCCAACAAAACCATAACATTATTATAAACTTGAGAACCTTTGCTTATCTATTAACCTCCCCAAACCATACCCAACCACACCAATCCTACTCAGCCCAAGCTACATAATTCACCTACTAGCCTTCTACCCCATTGCAATCATGACTTATCATTATAAAAACATCATTTCCCATACTTACCTATCCTTTAATCCAACACCAACCTTCTACCCCCATCACTCTATATGTATCCTTTCTTCCCCTCTCCCACCTATTTTTCTTGCCCTCTTGACCTTTCTTACACCTATTTTCCATCCACCCTCACTAACGTCAACCGCCTTAATGTCACTAGTTATCCTTAACCAACATTGGTTTACTTTAACCCATGTCGGTCACACCTAAGACCACACCGATGTCGGCTAAAGCAAACTGATGTTGGCCACCCTTAAAACAACATCAGTCTCTCTCATGGTGCCCAAATTGAAATCCCCCCATCTACCAAAATTCCTAAAAAATGACATACACACCTACTCTACCCTACCCAAACCTAGCCTAACCTCATTGCCAACTCTATTTAAGCTATATTGGACCTTCCTGCTCCCTCATTTACTTCATTTTACCCAAAAATTAAAAATAAAACTCCCACCAAATACCCTTTTAACTGAACCAATTTCAGCACATTATTTTTAAAGCAACGATAAAAGTAGATTGAATCCTACCTCATCTCAATGCTATCTCTGCGTGGATGTACATCTAGCCTCCATGCCAGTGGCCCACCCAAACCCTTTCCTACCTCTTCCATGCCACAAATCAACTTCTCACCTCACCACCAATCAAATAGCTTGAATCGATTTCATGGACCTTCCTACCAAATGCTAATCTCACGCTAATCACTCACCAAATCAGCTCAATGACGTCATACCATCACTTTCCACTTTTACTCTACCGATCTTTCATTTTCCTAAATGACAATATGTTAAAATGAATCCGTAAAATATAAATTTTTCATTTTATTAACCCTAACATGACATGACCTATGTTGGTGACACCAAACCGACATTACTTACTTTATAACCGGCATCGATCACCCACCATTACACTTTTCACCACATTTTTCCCATTTTGACCTCAACGCATTGTTTCCACGATACCATTTGACCTTACCCACACTTATTGCAACCTACCTACAATCCCAAACTACCCCTACTTTTCCTTAGTTGCATCTAAGGAGTTTTTATTTTACATATACCTGTGCCTTACCCATGCCATGACCGATATACCTTAACTGAACCATTTTTGGGACCTTTTGAACTTATGTACTGGTTATACCTTGTGATGTTGTTACCTATGTTATTTTAGCCTAAAACCATACCTTGTCTATTTCCATGTCGTTTATCCTAACCAAATCTTTGGTGTACTAGAACATACCTAAATGTTCCTGCACCTAACCTATGTTGTGTTTCCAGACCATATCCTATGCCTTGGATACCTTAATCATTTCACCCTTGTTTGGATAAGCCTACCGACCTTGGATGATGTAGAGTTTGTAAGCTCTTCAACTTGGTACCATTTTTTAGTCTATACGTGTGCATGCGTTTGATTTTCATTACCCATTACCCAATTTTACCATGGCCAATTACCTATTACCCGATTTACCATTACCTATTACCCAATTTGACCTTAGCCCATTACCCATTACGAGTTGACCCTTACCTTTTCCCAAATCACCCACACTCTTCCCCACCAACCTTAACTCACACCAACTACAAATTTATCAAACCACACACCGATTCCATATAGAACCTCATAAATTCCTAGTTTGAGGGGGATCACCTTCACCCACACTTGGGGCAACCCCTTTCTCACCCATGCATGGGTCAATCAATTCCTATTTTTGTCAGCATCACTTACCAATACAAGAAAGTGACAAAAGGGGAAAAATGTAGACACCAAAATTAGGTCGTACTACCCTTATAGCCTCATTAATTAAATTAGAAACACCTTACATATTCATATCCCATAGTGCACATGATTAATTAAATTAATTATTTTTATTAATTTAATAAATATCCTCACTTGACCACCTCACCTAGCCACATCACCTAGACACCTCATCATAGACCTATTCTTAGCATGTTTCTTTTAACTAAGACTCAATCTCTACTTACCATAACTAACTAAGACTTAGTCTAACCCTAAAAATAGATGTATCTTCTTTCTCTAACAAGCATGCCCACTTAATTACATGGAAAATACCATTTTAGACCTGAACCAACATGCAAAACTGGTCAAAAGATAGCCAAGATCGATATTTTGGAAAACCTAGAATTTCCCACCGTAACCGACGTCGGTTAACCTAAACCATTGTTAGTTACCATATATTCAATTTAGTAACTTTGGTCCATAGGTTGAAATAATTATTCGAGTTTGGAGAGAGAGATATATCTACATGCAAAAATGAACCAGATCTCTCTCATACATCTATATACACCCTAAGCGGCACCAAAACTAATATGAAGACATTGACATTCATGGTAGCATTCGGGAAGCACTACCATAACACCGAACACTACTTTTATAGATCAACTATCACCCTCATCCAACCACTAGGTCTACAAATACAAGTAAGTACATTTTTATCTGCATCATTCCATACTTACTTAGATCATCATTTCTTTAGCTTTCTCTTTTAAATCCTATTCTCTTTTACATCCTATCATCCTCACCTTCCTACCAATCCACCCATCTAACCACCCATAACCTTTTAGCTCCCCACATCCAACCCCAGGCATCTCTGAGCATTCTCAGCTTCTTTGACAACCTAACCATCATTCTTCCATTCTCTGTGTAATCACAGAGAATCTCCAAAACCAAATTTTATTGAGTTTTTACCATTCCACCTCTACCAATGCTAGTTAACCTAAACCATCGTTAGTTTCCCGCTCAACCACCATCGGTCATACCCGACCAACATCGGTCTCGTATCTAGTAATCCTTCTTATAACAACAACCTCATAACCTTCACTCAAATAACCCAAAACCACCCGAAATTTGATCTTGACTTGTTCTAATCACCCTAGCTACCTACCTAACCTCCATATTTGATCATAACCTTACCTATTATATTAGATTTTCTTATTTTATTTAAATGAGATACCTAAATCATATCAACTATAGTAGGATGTTATTTGTTTACATTATTTCTTACATTAAATTGTATTAAATAGTGGATTGACAACCATCTAGGAAGTATCATACTTCCCAGATCTAGCACATGCTAGGTAGTCCACTAACATATATTGTTTAATATTATTCTTGTGGTCTTGTTTTGCATTCACATGTAGTTCCTCCTAGGAAAACTGAAGTTCATGATTAGCACTTTGGATCGGGAAATCAAAATACGTGCACTTTACCTTCCACCTTCATTTCAAAAGTATTCCTCATCATGCTTATCTTATCTATTTTTCTCATACATACGCAACTTATTGGTGAAAAATATGATTCCCTTTCTTGAATTTCATAATTAACCCCGAAAATGCCGAGTACAAAAATTCTAGTATGATCAAATGAGTAGAAAGGACCCATAATATATGAACATAATATAAAGAGGTCAAATATACCCAAAGGGGAAGAGGCACCTAGTGTTGGCATCATGGCCAAGCGCTGGTGTCAAGGATGAGAAATGACAAGGTGTGCAAATAAATATTGAGCTAAAAAAGAGTGTAAGACCAAAAGTGGAAAAATAAATAAAGCATAGATGGCAAAGACATGGGTTGATTAGTACTTTTCTTACTTAGGAATCATATGAATAGTAATATGCAATCAAGACTAGATATATACCTAATGTGCGTGATTTTGTGTCTACAAATACAATGCTCACTAAAGTGTGATGAATGCTTCCATGACCAAATCAATAATTTCAGTTTTGAAAATGATGTCAAAGATCAAGTTTGATTTGGTAGATATTCACAAAAATTGTTGCAAGAACAAAGTGAAAATTTACAAGAATCTTGTGAATGGTTTTTGAATCAAAATGAAATCACCATTTACAAATCCTCTATCGATCTTGGACATGTTCCCATAAAAAAAAATTCTTGAGGATGATCAAGACCTTCATACCATTGATGTGTCATATATTTTTAAAAGCACTTGCTCTAAATAAGAAAATGAGAGGTTTGAAGAAGTTTTTAATCGGGAAGCGAAACAACTTTTCTCAACTCCTCTAAGCACCTCACTAGTTCATTGGATTTTTTCATGTTGCAATTTAAGGATGATGAATGTTTCTAGGATAAATTCAATGTTTTCACTTTCAAAAACATGGTTCCTAATGGTTTCTCTTAATCATAGGGAATCAATTGGAAGATATAAGATATAAGAATTACAAACATATAAGATATTTTTAATTGGATGAAATAATGTTTTCAATACATTATAAACATGAAGATGGAATCTTGGTATGTTTCCTTCTAAAACCATGCAAAGGAATCACACGAGCATAGTATGATTAGATAAAGATTTATGTTATTCAAAGGTCATATTTTAGTCCATTATTCCATGATGGTGTGTACTTCTCCTAACAAATTTCCAAGTATGTGTAAATTATTTCCCATACCCTATAAACTTCCCTCCCCTATTATATAGTTTCCTTTTTGTTGTGTGTTGTTTCTGCTTTTGGTGTGTTTCATTTTGTGTGTTTGTTCATGTGTGTGTTTTTGAAGAAATGACTCCATAATCCCAATGGACAAATCACTAGCCCATGTAGTGAATTGATATTCTCAGATTATTTCATTCCTTATCCTCTCCACGCTTGATCTAAGATTATTCTCTAAGCTAGAGAAAGATGTTGTCATATGTTTTTGCAAGGGAAAAATACAATGTTGAAACATGACAACTTAATCCAAGTGTCAATTTTGTTTTTGAAAATTATCCTAAACACATCTTCGGATCAATATTCCCTCTATTTCATTATTATTCTAATCTTGCAAGTACTTATATGTATTGTAATAATATTTCACAAATGTTTTAAACATTGTAATAAGGTCTCTACGAATTCTTTAAGAGAAGTGCTTTCAGAGGTGAAGTATCTTGTAAGCCTAGAAATAATATTTTTAGCCTTTCGTGGATAAGTGCGCATCCTCCGAGACTTTGTTGAAGGATAAAAATAATTAGGAAGTTGTTTTGAAGAGTATTGAGAATGTTTCAAGTGATTTAGGAAATTTTAGGAAATATTTTAAGTTTTAGGAGAAAGTATACTAAAAGCGGGTTGTGAAGGGTCATAAAGCTTATAGTTGAAAATGGTGCATATGCTTTAGAAGATGATCCCAAATATTTGTATCAAGTTAGGAGGAAACAAATTATTGATTGAAAATATAATTCAATCCTCTACATTATGGGACTTTCACATTTTTACAACTCTCAAGCACTTCTAAGGGAAGATCAATTTTAGATGACTCACCTTGTTGTCCCAAAATGAAAAGTGGAATTTGTGGGAGAAGGATGAATAATCATGTATTACCACCCATAAAATTGATCTTGAAATGATATTGGAAGTGAAAACTATATAAAGGTTTGAATGAAAATATCTCGAGGAGCTCTCAAAATGTGATTTCAAGATTAAGGGATTAATCAATTTCTCATTTGGATGGGTGGAAAGTTTTACTATCCCGATTGTCACAATTTTACTAATTATGTTAACTATCCCAACTATCCCAGATATAGTGTGTAAAGTTGGGATAGTAAGGAAAAGTAATTTTTCCCCACCACTCAGCTCTAGCTCTTGGTCTCTCATGTGACCTTCCTTCTTCTTGGCGAGGTGCTAAATGGATTTCCACTTAAAATGGATAAGTTTTATCCGAATCCAAAGGAAAAATTTACTTTCCTGAATATCCCAAGGATGTTTGGGACATTTGGGGTACAAAAATGGGCTTCACCCTTAGCCCCTTCCTAGGTTCACCATGTGACAAAATATTTTTCTCCTAGGTGTTTAAGTTTTTTCTCTCATTTCCCTATCTCCCCTATTCTTGTTCCACCACTTTCCATGCTCATATTAGGGGCCCATTTTACTATCCCAAATATCCTAAATATCCTATGGATGGTGGGGACACTAAAATTCATCCCTTCTATTAAATTTGCATACAAAAAATAAACTAACTATTTGTACATTGTTACTTTACTTGCTTACCTCTCTTGTGAATCAAAGTGTTGCGAAAGTTTTGAAACACAAAATGAAATTTTATCACATAATTTTTAAATAATAAATCCATTATTTATCTCCATAACTTAAAAACCTGAAAATTATCCAAAAACCCTATCAAAATTCTTGCAAATTTGTTGAATGCATAAAAATTATGCAAAGAGAATATAAAAACATGTCAATGTTCAAGTTTGCTAGAGTTTACAAAAAAAAATTAACTTATTCTCTTCAAAAGATCACCATCAACAACCCTATTATGGATAAAAACTTGTAAAATTGATTGTTTGACACCTATAAATGTCTTTTAATCACCCTACTCTTTCTTATTTCTTCATTCACTCTAAAACTGATCCATAAACTCTTGCCAAGTCATGTAAACTAACTTCAAATTTACCTTTCTTTATTTTCTCTCTTCTTTACTTCACTACCTCTTATCTCCATTGAGAAATCATTTCCTTTCATATCCTTAAGATGTCTCATTTTGTATCAGAGGATGGCACTTTTTTTGGAAAGAAGGTTGTGTATTTTAACAAGAAATTGTCAAGTTGTTTGTGAGTATTGACATGTTGTGAAGAACGAAAAAAGAAGAAAAAGATGAAGAGATCAAAGATGAAAAAGAATTTGATAATAAATGTAATATTTTGAGATTGAAGATAAGAGGTTAGAGACACCAAATTTATTTTTTTAACACTAGGTGTAGTGTTGGAAGGAGCAAGTTGAAATAGACTTCCTTGAGAAGAGAGAGGAAGGGTGAGTTTAGAAGGAAAGAAAGAGAGTGAAGATGAAGAATTTATTGCTAGACAAGATAAAAAAGAATAAAAGAAGTATGATAGAGAGGAAGTAAAATAAGGTATACTAAATAATATTTAGAAATGGTTAAGTTGTAAGGAGGAGTACAAAGAAAATTTGCAAAACAGAAAGAGTAAGGATGAAGAGCTGTGTGAATATAAAGATTCCAAGAAGAGTGAAGACCATGAATAGTTCTAAGAGGCACCAAAACAAAGAAAACAAGACCAAGAAATAGAGTATGATGACCGTGTGAAGAAATTATTCATGGGGAATGAGGAAAATATTCATGGAAAATGGGTAAATGCAGTCAAGGAAGAGCTGAAAATACAAGTGCAAGAAGAGACTCAACAAGAGAAATTGAAAGAAAGGAAACAAGTGGTGGAAGAGAAGGTGAAAGGGGCTGATAAAACTCATTTTTTATAAATATAATTTTTATTTTAGTGTTTTTCATACATGTGTGATATATAATATAATGATGTATTATTCAAATGAAGATGTTTTTCTCAAGATAGATTTGTTATACTCTGATTTTGCATCTATAATCAAGCAAGAAGAGAAAGAAGATAATGCAAAGAGTGGAATCCCAATCTTGAATGTAATGATTTCAAGGACCAAGAAGCTAGTCAAAGACATGATGCAAATGATGAAGACAAAGAGAGAATGGAACTCAAAAAAGAAAAATTAAAGGAAGTCAAAATTAATGAAATTACAGGAATAAAAAGACAAAATGAAGGAAACTTCTTATTCCTTTGGGAGTATGATGCAGGAGCATCTCTTTCCAATGTGAAAAATTTGGTGTTTTGATAAATTTTGGTGTGAAAAGGAATTTAGGAGTTCCTAGAGGTCATTAATGGGCCATTATAATAATTTCATGGAGTTGGAGTGAAGTATAGTCTTTCATAAATTCAAGTAGTGTTTCCCTCCAACAATGTAATTTGAAACTTCAAAGGCATGTAATAGAGATATGGTTTGGTAAAATGTGTTTTAGTGCGTTATAGGATGTTAGGATTTTATTAAGGTTTGGAAGTGTACTATTAGGTGGTAAAATATGTAATTAGTCTTTGTGTTGGGAGTGCATCATTAAGATACTTGCAATAGTGTAAAAATGGCAGTTATGTAAGTAGAAGGTGAATGGAAGTTCAAGGGTCACAAGATGGGAGTTACACTTCTATAAGTATGCATTAGAAATTCAAAATAGAAAGGTGTAGATAGAATTTTTTGTGGATTAATAATGTGGAGGATGAAATACAAATGTGGATTGAATGATAATGAAGCATTTTTTATGAAGACTTGCAGTTAAATACATTTATGTCTCTATTTTTGTGTGTATATATTGCATTTTCAAGAGTGTTTATGAGTTTTGCTATGGAAAAGGATATTTATTTGTTATAATTCTGAGTGAAATACATTATAGTAATGTTGGTATACATTTAATTCATTTTTATTAAGCTTTTTATTGTATCAATAATATTTTTGGTGAATGGAGTAAATACAAAAACTTCCACTTTAAGTTAATGATCCGTCTCTAACAATAAGCATAACTTTGTTTTTTAACTCCAAATGCCTTGAAATTCAGACCACAAGATGATGATAAAAATTTAAGATGAATTTTCAACCATTTTTCTATATGATTAGTAATTTTTGAATTATGAAGAGTTTTCTTATTTGAGGTGAGGTTACTTAACTGAACTGTTTAACAAAATTTCTTTATGGTAAAATGAGTGTATCTCCTATGTTTTGAGGATTTAGACTTTTAAATTTTTAGGTTATAATAATGACAACATTTTTTAAACGGGTTTTTAATTAAATACTTATTTTAAATTTTTACATGAATCTATTCATGACACAATTCTTAGTGATTATTTGTTTTGAGCACATAAGAATGAGAGTATGATCCTCAATGCAGAGAGATGGTTAAGTTGATGTTTGAAAACTATTGAAAATTGAATTTATGCATGGTTGTTTTATTTTATCTCTACATAATTTTTCAAAAACATTGAGTGAATCCTCACTAAATTTCATGACCTAAATCTTCAAAACACAGGAGATATACTCACACTACTAGTCAAATATTTTGTCAAACAATTTGTGTGCACCCTTAGTCTAGCTAGGGAAACATGCCATAAATAAATAATTAATAATAATTAATAAAAAATATTAAAAACAGATGTGAAAAATTATTTTAGTCTCCTATGGTCCAAATTTCAAGTCAGTTGGATCTAAAATGTAAAATTCATGCTAATCGGTTTGAAACAAGTCATCAACCTTGCACACACATAGTCTATGCATTCATTGTATGTCAAAACAGACATTGGATCACCACACTAAGATAATATATTTGCATAAAAATTCTCATCAATATTCATACAATAGATTCAACTAAAAATTATAACAAGGAATCATCAATCCTTAATTCAAAACACGAAATACCTTGGAAGAGACAAAACAAACACACACAAACTGAGTTTTTCATTCAAATTTGATTGTATTTCTTCAACATCATTTTATTTTCATCCTCTTCAACGTTATTATACTTATCCTACATGAGGAATGATTATTTCTCACCTCCTCTCTCTAATGATTCGAATTTACACCTACGTGTAACTTCTACATTCTCATAATGACTCATTTTGTGACCTTTGAACTTCCTGTAACATTTAGATGCATAACTACCACTTTCTATACTATTTTAAAAATTTTAATGAATTAATCCCTATGATGACTTATCACACTTTTCCAAGACACCTAATACTCTCTTTAAACTCCTTTAACCCACTTTACAAGCTTAACTCTCCATTTCCATCCTTTTACAAATTCAAACCTCACTTTGGAGGGAAATGTGCTTACAAAGGAAATTCAATATTTGATGCTTTTCCCCTCTTACAAGGATTTTTTAAAACCTCCTATGGACTCTAACACATACCAAAGCCTCAAATTCATGACTAGAAGATAGATTAACAATATGATAGTTTATTTTCCAAGAGGCTCCAACATCATAATCCCAAGGCCGAGAAAAAATACTACATACTCTTTGGTTGTTTCTTGTACATGTTTCCATGTCCATTGCTTATATTTAATCTTCTTTATTTTCTCCCAATGCCCTTAAATGATTCATAACCACCAAGTTCTCATGTAGTTGTCTTTTCTCTTCCATTTATTTGACAATAATCTCTTGTTTCTTGATCTTCATTCTTGCTTTCATCATCTTCATGCCCTCTCCTTTAATACCTGCACATACAAACATAAAAATAACAAAAATACATTGTTATTCTCCCCTTATGTTCTGGGTCATCCATATACATTCCATGTAGTCATCATTTCCCTTGTCAAAAAATTCATGTTCTTTCTCATTCACTTGCTCATCCATCTTCTCTACCATACCAAGCTGCTCTAACTCTGCATTTTCATCCTCATTGTGTTCATTTTGACCATTATATGCCCATGAAATCACTTCATTCTCAGTCATACCTGCACTTTTCACTTGTCCATCCATCTCTTTTAGTAATGCTTGCAATAACTCATCACACTCATTCATAAAAATTTGATCATACTCTTATCTTTCAATGTGTTCAACATCTTCAAATGCATAATGAGATTCATTTTGCACAATTTCAAGTAATTCATCTACAAAATCATCAATATCTATCATCAAATCACTCATTTTATTTACTTTCTTCATGCTCTACTTCTTGTCTTTTGAAATCTAATTGCCTTCAATGAGTTTTCTTCTTTGTTCTACATTTCACCTTCATTCTTCTTCTTGTAAACCTTATATTCTTTCTTCTTTTTTTTACTGTCTTAGGTTTTCCTCTTCATTCTTGATCATCCTCTTCAATCTGTAACTTTTGATTTCTTCTTACAATCTACATCACGGGTCATTTTATCTACTTCGCATCACAAACTCAAGCCAATACCTTGGTGGCTCCTTCATTATCTCTATCAACTACTCTATTTATACTCTAAACTTCATTATCTCTGATTCAATAAACTCTTCATGCTTCCTCTACTTATATTTCTTTGTTTATTCTATTTTCTTTTTCTCTAACTCTTCTTTTCTTATCTTATGGATAAACAACTTACGTAAATCTCTGATTAATTCTTCTTGATCAATCTCTCTCTCGATAAATATATTTCACCTTGCATTTTATTTTCCACACCTCACCTTAGCCTCACTAGGTTTTTTTGTGTCTTCATTTTCTCTTCTCAACCTCTCTCACTTCTCTTTATATCATTTTTCACATGTCACTTCATTCACCACACAAACATCCACAACACTATTAGCCACAAAAGCATGAATTAAAATCTAAAAACCAAATCACAAAATATTTCTAGGCTCTCGATACCAGCTGATGTAGAGAGAATATAAAAACATGCCTATATTCAACTTTTCAAGAGTTTACAAAACAAAACTTAACTTGGTCTCTCAAAAGAGGATCATCAACAAGCCTAATATGGATAAAAACTTGTAAAATTGGACATTTGACACCTATAAAGGTATTTTAATCATCCTAATTTGTCTTCTTTCTTCATTCACTCTCAAAATGATCCATAAAATCTTCCCAAGTCATGTAAACTAACTTCACATTTACCTTTCTTGATTTTCTCTCTTCTTTCCTTCACTAGCTTTTAGCTCCACTGATAACTCTTTGGTTTTAGCTCCATCAGAATTCTCACCTGATAAGTACCCTATCGAAAATAAAACCATTTTTAAAAACACCAATAAAATACATCAAAGGAGTCTCCAAACTCAACATCTTACTAAGTTGGCTTCACTTTGTCAAAACTACATTTTTTTGTGCTAACATCCTCCAACAATCTTATGACATTCGTATCTTGTTGTACAATGGTAAAATCACTAAACCATTAAAAACCACTTGAAAAAATATTTTCAATATTATAAACTCTAAATTCCATGACTTCACACTTCCAAACACAGGAGATATACTCACACTACCAGTCAGACATTTTGTCAAACAATTTGTGTGCATCCCTATTCTAGCTAGGGAAACACGTTATAACTCAAACATTACTGACCATCAAGAAAAAATATTGAAATCCCATCAGTAAAATTATATTATCCTCCTATGTTCCAAAGTTGAAGTAATTTTCATCGAAAATGATAAATTTATGCTAATCGGTTTGAAACATGTCATCAAACTTGCACACACATAGTCTATGCATTCATTGTATGTCAAAATAGAACATTGGATCACCACACTAAGCTAAGATAAATTCATGAAAAGGCTCATAAATATTCATAAAATGTATTTTAAATAATAATTATAACAAGGAATCATCAGTCCTTAATTCAAACCACATAAATACCTTGGAAGAGACAAGATAAACACACCAAAAACTGAGTTTTTCATTCAAATATGATTGTATTTCTTCAACATCTTTTGATTTTCCTCCTCTCCAATCTTCTCCTCCTCCTACACGAGGAATGATGATTTTATCCCATCCTCTCTCTCACATATTTGAATTTCCACCTACATGTAACTCCTACATTCCCATAATGACTCATTTTGTGACCTTTGAACTTCCCTTTAACTTCTAGATGCATAACTGCCACTTTCTATACTAATTAAGAATTTTTAATGACTCACTCCCTATGATGAATTATCAAAATTTTACAAAAAAAAAAAATATATTTAAAATAATTTAACCCACTTTAAAATCTTAACTCTCAATTTCCATCCTTTTACAAATTCAAACCTAACTTTGGAGGGAAATGTGCTTATAAAAGAAATTCAAATTTTGACTCTTTTTCCTCTTAAAAGGACTCATTAAAACCTCCTATGGATTATAAAACATCCAAAAAATTAGATTAATAAATATAAAATATATTAACAACATGATATTTCTTTTTGCAATATGCTCCTGCATAAAAAATTTGAAACACTAATATCTTATAAACTAATTATCGGAATCGGGTGAGCTTTTCACGCTTGTTCTTCAATCGAGACACCTTCAAGAAGGTTTAAGCAGTAAAAAGAGGATGAAATAATTTATTAATGGAATCAAACCCTATTTTTATGCCATATATGTTTCTATTTCAATATCCAATCATTTCGATGGGTGATCAAGGAAAAATTTGGAGCATACTGGACACAGGAGCGAGCCTAATCAAGTAGTGCCAATTTTAGACACAATTTGAGGTGGGTAAGTTAATTTTATACAAATGGTAATGAGATGGTTCCCTCACTTACTAAAAATAGTAAATTACTAAAAATATTAAGTCCCCTCAGATCAGTGCACTCAAAA
The DNA here is from genome assembly GCA_018340775.1 of Taxus wallichiana var. yunnanensis. Classification (NCBI taxonomy): domain Eukaryota; kingdom Viridiplantae; phylum Streptophyta; class Pinopsida; order Cupressales; family Taxaceae; genus Taxus; species Taxus wallichiana. The sequence goes on from CM031240.1 coordinate 371,161,651, forward strand.
AACATTGAAAATGATAAACTAGGCAATCTTTCCCAAAATACAAAAAAATGGACAAAAATGAAAAAGTAAAAGGAAATTGATAAAAATAGAAAATTTAAAAAAATATTAAATCATCATCAACAAATTTAAATTGATTATTCTAGAGGATTGAGAAGTTTTAATTTGAGAAAATAGGTGAAATATCTCGAAATGGAAGTTTTTAGTAACACCTACTAAAAATAGAAAGTCTTTGTTTTAGATGTAGAAACTTGCAATTTTCTTTATTTTTACCCATATCAATAATTTTTAACATATTCACAAGTTTTCTGAATGGTTTTATAGCTCAAAAAATTCAATTCATACCTCACGAGAGGTCTTGAGGAGTCATTTTGATCACGGTTGTAAAATACAACATAATGTACATGGTGCATCACTTGTAGCTAAGAGACAATGTGAAGTAAAAGAAGCTTTGAAAAGAACTAAGGAATCTATTGTAATTTAAGCTTATTAGGTAATATTAACTCATAAATTAGGTTAGAGACACTGCATCCCTCTAACGAGCTAGTTGAGTGAGTTAGGTGAGTTGGGAGAGTTGGTTGGGTGAGTTAAGACGAATTGGTTGAACAAAGATAAGTAAAGGAAAGTAAGGGTGATTCATAACATCATATTTATCATCAAAATAATCCAAGTATGTCATCCACAATGTCATAAATTCCTTGCAGTTATCAATATTTGATTCCACAAAAGCTCGAAAGTGTTGTTTTGAACAACATCATGTCAAATCCGGAAGATCAATTTCTATGGATTCAAGAAATGGTCGAAAGTGGTCCAAAAAAATGCAACTTGTTATTATGACCAATATTGAAGAAATATCAGGAAAATTGAAGTTCAAATGAAGAAATAAGGCCAAGATAACATCTCGCTTCATATATAGCACCTCGGGTAATCCATATGTTGAAGTTTTTAGTCCTAGGAATGAAAATCATATTGAGGATATGACTCCATCAAACAATGAGTTGATCCACATCTCAGTAGTTCAAGCTTCACATGATGGTGATTCTCACTTATTCAAAGAATCCTCCTTCTTCCTCCTCTCTCATAATGAATAACATAATCAAAGAACTATTCAATTGAAGGAAAAGGTTAAAAATATTAATGGTTATATTCAACCCTTCTTGGAACCTAGCTCAACATATTCCCACACTTTGTGGAATACATTCCTCCGATCAAAAGTTTCTATCTTGAAGTGGTCAAGAAAGCACATGGATACATGATTCAAAGGAAGGATAATGATAATTATATAGAGAAAATCATTGAGCAAAGTAAGGCATTGTTTCTAGATGTCATTTTTCTCATAAAGTACATTCTTACAAATTTTAGAAGTAAATAAAGTAAAGGATTTTACAAAAGAGGTAATTCAATTGGATGATATTTTACCATTGGTTTCATAAATTATCTCCTTTGACTCTCACATGTCAAGAGTAAGAATGTATTTCCATCAGCTGCAAAGAACTTGTCTCAATCTTGGATCCGTATCCTATATATGAAATATGGAATGGTCAAAACTGTAATATGTGAGTTGGAATCTTACAGAAAATGTGTCTTCAAGATCTTAAATGATATCTATGACTGTGTTAAGAAACTTTAGTCCCTCCTCTCACCGATGATTCATCATCAGAATAACTCATTGTTTCCTTGTAGGAGTTTTTCAAAAAGAGGCAAGTGATTCTCACTCCTTTAATAAAGATAACTTAGAGTCCCTCGCTAAAATCAAAAGTTGGATTTCTAAAATTGCAAAGGATCATGAAGAATGGATCAGTCAATGCAATAGGATCATTGATGTTCCCAAGGCATGGAACAAGGTCTTGGGGCTACATTTTTATTCCAGAGGAAGATAAATTGGCACCTATGATAGCTCAATTCAACCAATAATTCAAGGAAAGAATTCCATTCTTTAAACTTCTCATTAGGTTACATAAATCAACAAGATCTTTATCATAGGGATGTTCTTCATCAGATAGGCAAACTTCTTCTCTCTCCTTTCTTTTCCCTTATTTATTCTCTCCCTCTTCTAATTCTTCAATGCACACAATCATGATATTTCATCTTGTTCACTTAAGTGACTTGCTAAGGTTGAATTATAAATTTACCTTTAATTTATGAAAAGGAAACTTATTTATCATTTCCTAGGAAGATGTAAAGTCACAAGCTAAATGAGATCATTAAGACTCATGTGGGGTAGGTTAAATTTCACTTCACAATACTATAAATTAGGATGGTTTCTACATTCCATAAGATCCTGAAATCTAAAATTTGATAGTTTTTATTCTATACCAATTTTTGATTATGATTTGGGCATTGATTTTTATATCACCAACATATGAAATAAAATATAAATTTCTTCCATTTCTTTTTTTCCTATTTTCCCCTCTATTTTCTCTCTTTTATGCACTTTGTAATAATAATGATCATGAAAGAGATTTATATTTTGATGGATGAATCTAACTAATTGTGTGTCCGGGTTTTCGGTCTTACTAAATGCTTCATTGTTTCTTTCTTCTAATCGAATGTTGAACTACTCAAATTATTGGGTGTGAACTCGTAGTTATCTGCTCACAATAATAACCTTCCCTTTCAAAAAAATTTCCACTTTATCCCTCATCATTGTAATTACCTACCTTGTATTGTTATCACCAAATTATAACACCCTCTAATTTTCTAGCGTGTGAGTTTACTAGGCAATCAATGTAATCTGGGTAACATGAAATTATCTCAATGTGTGAGACCTTGTAGTAGAGAAAATTATCTAGAGTAGGCTAGTTCCTCTTCCTAAAATAATACTAAAACTACTCCTAATCTATTATTTATAATGTACTAGAGAGGGAGAGAACATGAAAATAAATAAATCCAACACTAAAGAGGTGATAGAACCAAGAGAAGGGTGTTAAATATTCTACTGAGGGATAAGGATGAAGGGAAATGTAGTTGAAAGAGGCCACACAAGATTTGATACAGTTCTAAAGATCCACTCACCATTAAACCTCTAAGAAACACAACAACATGAACCTACAAACATAAGAAAGCATACACAAAATAGGATAATAAAAAAGGAGAGGAATGAAGATACAAGAAAATTGCAAAAGGGTTGAGAGAACACCACAATACACAATTTTATTGCTTTAGGAATTTGTACAATCCATTACATTTGTAGAATAAAGGAATTATTACATTTGCAAAGCTCACATGAAGGTTTGCACCTCAATGGAAAAAATGAGACATTTTTTTGCAATATTTTATCCTAGCTCCCCAAATATATCCCTTTATCAAATAAGAAGGATTACATTATATAGAAGGTGTGTCTGTGTGTGTGTGTGTGTGTGTGTGTGTGTGTGTGTGTGTGTGTGTGTGTGTGTGTGTGTGTGTGTGTGTGTGTGTGTGTGTGTGTGTGAGTGTGTGTGTGTGTGTGTGTGTGAGAGAGAGAGAGAGAGAGAGAGAGAGAGAGAGAGAGAGAATCATGAAATCCCCTTTTCACCCACTTTCAAATTACAATAAATGTCTAAAAACCATGATGGGAAACTTGAAAAATCCATCCCTTGTCTTTTAATTTGTTGTAGAATAAAATGGCTTCTCATGCTTCATTAAATGCATTTATTTGCCTTGAAGTCATCATTTGGAACTGAGCTTGTTTTCTACATTTTTCACCTATCAAAATTCACTAAATCTATGATTTATTTATTTTTTATGTAGAGGATGGAATAAAAATTCCAATGACTATTATTTTTTCCAATTTTGTGAAGAAATGAAGAAGTTATGATAGTTTAAGTGTAGGTTACTCTTTCTTCATCCTCTAGCTTACTTTTCCCTCCCAAATTCATAAAATTTTCATCTTATAAAATGTTCTATGAAGGCCCTTTAAATTTTTATGGGGCCCAGAACATTTAGGATTATCAAAAAGGGGGTCTAGTATTGACCGGGATTTGATTTGAGCCATCTTGGGAGCTAGCTCGCCAATTGGCTCATAAGGGTGGCTAGGTGAAATCTCTCAAGATTTCCCATGTTGTCTCACCTTATACCTCCCTAAGATCTTCCATCTTAGTCACTTACCCCTAAGTTCATCACACACATTTCCACATCAACTCCATGCTCCTTTTTGGTGAGTAACACACCTCTTGTATTTCGTCTCAGGTGAAAATGTAGAGAACTCGGCTTGGGGTGGAATGAGACACATATTATCTTGGGGCTTAAAACTTCCGTATCTCTACATTACATCATTCCCCCCATTTATTGTGAAAAATTTCTTTACAAGGAACGTTTTCCCACAAGGAACAAGTTCCCTACACACCCGATACCCCACGCGACTCAACTCCCTACAATACTCCTCCCGATCTTGATGTGTGCATGTAATATTGATGTTGACCACATATCTATATTCTATCCCACTTCCTTAGGTACCTAAAGTCTTCGAACCACATTATATGGTGCGCACTTTGTTTTGTGGGGATGTTGGGGGTTAGTGGAGATCACGACTGAGTTTCCCTAATTTGTGGGCTTTGAATCGCTGAATTGGCCATAGTGATAAGAATTTGGAATTCCTTACTCCCCGCACCAAACTTCGCTCCATGCCAACCTTGCCATGTTGACTAACTCGACCTTAGCTCAACCGACAAACTATTCTTTCATGTTTCCCTGGTTCCCAACCTGGCTCAAATTCCTTGCAAATGGCCCCGACTTGACCTCCACTTGATGAACTATCCCAAGTTCTGAGATGAGTCATCCCGATCAACCATATAATTTGAAACCCTAATATTGATTCATTCAACCACCTCGTCAATCTAAGAAACATCTTACCCAACAACTCTCGCGAGTTGGTTTTTCTGCAACATAGCCATTATGGCTATTTTCTTAATTTTTAATGAAATTTTAGATTTTTTTACTTTTTATGATTCCTGGGAAGATAAAATGTATTAGATTCTCTAACACCAGTCCCTAATTTTTTTAAATTTTGGATGAATGTGGGCCCTAGGGTCACCTTCTCACCTCGAAAATTTTTGGACCTCTTAAAACCTAGAAGAGTAAAAATTGTTTCTTTTGATTTTGAAACCTCCGAAACACTACAGATGCTCCCAAAATCTGAAAATTCACCTCTTAACTTCAGATTATTCTTGAATACCTTGTCAATTTGTTGTGCAATTTTTTCTCCTTCGAAAAATTGAACAATGTTGGGTCTACATGCTAAATGTTCAACATTGAAGTACAAAATTTTTAGTAGTTCTTCTATGCCTCCATGATGCCTTAATGCTTTGAGAAAACCCTTAATAGGTTTGAGGGTTAATAAATTCTCATCGAAAGAGTTAAAACTAAGGTTTGATCTCGGACATCTCACTAGGCATCTCGACGAGTGACACGACAAGATAAGGGATAAGTTATAGGTTATCAAGCTACATTGGGGGCTCAATTTGAGCATAGAACTTATACCTTTTAACCAAGTTCTTCATGGCTCGGTGAGTCATGTACATGGTTAAGTGTCAAGAAGTTTTAGGTTGAACTTAAATCAAGGTCACATGGGTCTCGATTATTGGAGAAACCATTTTGGTAAGTTATAAGCTGGTTGAGTTCAACGCTTGGAACATATGAGCTAGTCATGTAAACAACTCAAGGTTGAGCTCCAATTCATGTCGGTGAACCCACATAGAAGAGAGTAACTAACTCAGATATTACTAGACTCAAGTGATTCTTATTTCAGCTTGAGATAGGGCTCATGTTATAGGGTGGCTCGTTTGTAGATTAGTTGAGATATATGGAGCTTTTGGAGGGATTAAATGAGCTTATATCCTAATAAGTCATTCCTAGATGATCCCGAAGGCACGGACCTGCGGTTGTGAGATGGCCAATGATGGTGTGATGCATCTAAACAGGTGGAGCTCTTGGTGTGATGCATCTTAACCAGTGGAGCTCTTGGAATAAATAAAGGAACGAATCGATGGGAAAACCCGATGAGTTAGCTCGCTTGATCAAGTGAAGAAATTTGGAAAAACATTGGGATTATAGAGAAAATTTGATTCATTTCCTAGTCAAATGGAAAAATGATGCTTAAATACCGCATCTTAAACATTGGTATGAAGGGTCTTTGGGACTTTACTAGAATTGCATGGATTCAGGACCAACTAGCTAGGTTCGTTTTGGGCCCCTAAAATATTGACTAAGTACACAAAGGCATGTGGGTGCACAAGGCCTAGATTGAAGGATGGGTGTGCAAGAAGAAGGTGCACAAGGTAGGGTTCTAGGAGGGGTTTAGAAGGGTCATGTTACGCACCCACATGACAAGGTCTTAGGACTTAGTTGTATTTGGTGTATCAAGTATGACATGATAAAAGCATGACCTGACTACACATGTGGAATGGATAAGGTGCTCGCATGGCAATAGGTTGGCCTAGGAAGGAATATGCCCTAAGATGGAGGCTTCTAGAAGACCATCATGGAAAAAATTGGAGAGCTCAGGCCTAGAGGAGCATGCTCTCATGGAGGACCACATTCAAACACTTGGCGTCAGATTTAAGGCCGTAGAAGGATGAGTTGGCACTTTGGGGTGCCTATAAATACAAGCACATGCGTAAGAGAGAGAGATCAAATATCGATAGTGAGAGGAGAAGAAGGAATGTAGTTCTATAGAAATGCTGCAAAGGAACTTTTTTTGGTTGGGTAAATGAAATAAAGGAGATGGATGTATCAAGGGCTTGGGTTTTAAATTTTATTTTTGAGAGCTAAATGATATGGACACGGTTATGATGCGTGACTTTGGTCCGCCATAATGTGGTGATTTGTAGTAAGCCTAATGAATGTAATGAGGTTACCAAGTTAATTGAATATGATCCTTCTTGGTTTGGATTTATACATGATTCTTCATAGTTCCTTTTCATGTATTTTTATAAGATGAATATGAATTCCTATGCATTTTCATTTCTATTTACGATTTAGTTCTTTAAAGTCTCATTAAAGTATCTCTATCTGTAATGACTATAATGATCTAGAGCCATTCTAAGCTCTATGATGTTTGCATGTTTCATTCTCGCTCACTACCTTTAAATTTTGAATCATAGATGATGTTTTCCCACTCAACTCACATAAAGAGAGACTCAAAGTGCCCACACGTGCCTCGGGTGAGTGCCCAAAGACACCCAATGGGTGATAGGACGATGCGCATGGGATTCCCTTGTTCTTTAGTGGGGGTAAAAATGACTACATCTTGGTTCCATTTCCGAGACCTCTTTTCGAAGTTGTAGTGAGAAACGGCATACATCATGATTTATGTGATAAGTGATGAAAGATAATTTAACTTTGGTAAGTGTTAAATCATGGTTTAAGAGCACAGAGGATGAATTTTCTCAAAGATTCAACACTAGATCTGAGTTTGATGCATGTATATGGGTATAAGAGAACCTCTACCATGATTTGTATGAAACATTTTTCTATTGCTTCCCAATATAAATGTATGACTGGATCTCATCATATGCATCTAGATCAAGATGGTATTATAGATCACACACATGGACCCAAGAAGAATACGTGTTGCACGATCCAGCGTGGACTTGTGCTATGGATCATTGGTGGAAAGGAGTATTGGCTAGCTACACTCTAGAGTATGCTATTTCTACATATTCTTGTCTAGAAGTTTCGAGTTTGAGTTTCTATGGGATCCCAAAGGATCATTTCTACATGTTATCCCTCTGGCAATAAATATTTTGATTGTTACCTTGAGTTTAGAGGCATTTCCAATGGCCGGCTAAACCATTCGAGTGTTGTAGGAGAAATCTAGGGTGGAGGAAGATGGAAAATATTACAATGGAGAATGAAAGGGAGGAGAGATGAATCAAGTATAGTGAAGCTCGTGAAAGGTAGATTGCTAGATAACATGAAATTACAAGTGTGATGGATCTATAGGGGTAGACATTGTTGGAAGGAGTTGAGGTTCATGCAGAGGACGTGGAACTTGAGCAGTCTATGTTACCCCATCTTGGAAAGTGCGTAAGAGAGACCCCTTTGACTTATGATGATATTTCTAGCGTGAAGAGAGAAGAGTTGTTGCACGCATCTAAACCCATCTAGTGACCAAACCACAGGCGCCTAGTTTTCCGGATCAAGGAAGGAGTATTGCTGACCCAGTTGGTATCAATGAAAGTGACATATCTACACCTAGGAGATACAATTTCTCATTTCTCACATTTATGGTTATGCATACTATTCCAGTATTTAGAGGAATTTTTGGACGAGTAGAAAGTACACAAGCGTTTAGACTCACGTGCCTAGGAGTGGTGTGGGGTACACTATTGGTAGTGGGGCATTATCATAGATTATCGGCATGTAGTTCAATGGAACTTTGGGGACCCTTGGCATGACCTGCACAGATCTCGGTGGATCTGGTGGATCTGGTGGAACAAGACCTGGTGGATCTAGTAGATCTGGTGGGTTAGGCGGAACATGACACGGTGAATCTCGGTGGATCCGGTGGAGGGGGAAACACTTGAGGAAACCAAGGCTCGCTCGATTAGGACAAGGGCCCGAACCACCTCCTCAAGTATTCTTTGAGATGTCTGTACATTTTCCAGATTATAGAGGTTTTGAAGATGCTTTGCACAACATGTTCACAAGTGTGAGTTACTATGGCGCGAAAAAGGGATCACTATCTGGAGCGAGAAAGGCAAGCTAGTTTGTAACAATGTTGCAAGGATGTGCACATAGCTAGTATAGGAAACTTGACCCTCATCAAACACCTTCTTGATAGAATTCCACATTCCTGAGTTTGAACAGAAGAGCATCAACACCCTTAAGGAGATCCAATAGGGAATGGTGGTGAGTGTGTGGGAGTATGACGCATGGTTTAAGACTCTCCTATCAAAATTTTCATATGAAATTCACCATTCATAACATGCTCAATGATTTTTTGGAGGTTGATAACACCTTTTAGAAGAGATTTATCTCATAAAACTTTCACATACCCACATGAGGCGTTAGAAGTTGCTCTACGCGCCGAAGCTGTTGGAAGTGTTTATCTTTGGTGTTAGTCTATTCCTTAAAGCTCAAATAATTATTATGGCTAAACAGAGGAGATGTTTTCTATGAACTCAACCCATGAGACTCACGGTGGTATGTGGTGTATAGATTGGGAAGTAGAGAGGCATGTCAAGGATAATTACCCCTAGAAGATAGTATGTCTTTGTAGAGGTGAAATGTGAGATTTTTCATGGGGACCATGATTCAAGTAGATGTCCCTTGTTATAGTGTGTAATTAGGAAGAATGTGTCTTACTATTATAATATTTGCACCTCTACAACCCATTATAATAAGGATTTTAGGGTTATTGATCAGATCCATGAGGCCATTAATCTTGGTGTGTGCAAAACTAGATTTGCAAGAGGTTCTAAGGGTGATGATCACCGTTATGAGGAGTGTGTCGATGGAGGCGCACGCGGAAGGGGATTTTACAAAGGATTTTGTGGTCTTGGTAACCATGAAGGAGGAAGGAGTGAGTTCTGCATGGAACCTATTTTAATTGTGGGTCTACAAACCACTATAAGTGTGAGTGCCAGTTTATTACGGTGTTCATGGTGCGGAAGAAGCACAAGTATAAGGAGTGCCCTGAGTTGTTTGAGCATATGAATTAGTAGCACCGGAAAGAAAAGGGCATTGTAATGGTAAGAATTAAGAAGGATGACACACAATAGATACCACAGTGGTGACATGATGTAGGCTTTAAACTTGTTATGGTGACAACAAGATCGGAGGCCACACATGTAAAGGAAATGAAAAGGTAGAATAACCTAGTTTCAAGGGAAGAAGTGGTACATGGGAAGTACCTGGACCTTACGCATCGAAGGAGATATATCAAGAAACCATGAATGTCATTCATATTTTACAAGGATAAATCCAATGTCTAAAGGAGCGAGTCAAGAGGGAGGAGCAAAGAACAAAGGTGGAGGCACCAAAAGATGACCTAGATGAGGTCAAGGAAGTATGTAAAATTCTTAGGCAAGATAATATTATTCCCTATCTAAGAGCATGGTTGAGAGAGAAGGTACCACGTGCCAGGGAAGAGTGCAAGAGTTAGGTCTTGCATGCAAACCTTCCCCCTCATAGGATTGAATTTGATAAGGAGATCACATTATATGAAGTCGTGGATGGATGACTCCTTAGTAATATCTTCTTTTACATAGTACAGAGGTCAATGTTCTCACATTGGATGCATGGCATTAGATGGGAAGAACTACATTACAGCCATCTTCGAATGTGTTGTAAATGGCAAAAAAAATGAAGGCAATGCCCATTGATGTCTTAAAGGATGTAACTATCACCATTCAAGGGGCTAAGTTTATTGGGGACTTGAAGTCTTGGTGCTCCGCTGAGGCAGAAAATTTCCAAGCACTACTTGGGTGCCACGGTGCTATAAGAAAAATGTGGATCTTCAGTTCAAAAGGGATACACAAGCTTTGAAAATAAGGAGGAATGGAACATCATACCTGGCTGATGGAAAATCAACACCCTATACTAAACCTTTGGGAGAAGAGGTCCTGGATAGAATATATGTGTGCTCAATCAGGGATCTAGAGACAATTCATCCCATAGAGGGAGTTATCTAGTTTGAGGATGCTCAATCCCTAAGTGACACCACTAGTATAACATGTAATAATTAGGTGCATGGAACCTATGAGTTAATCAGATGGCATTTGAGGGGATCGGTGACAAAGGTGACAAAGGAACATATGGTCCGATGCCTAGGAGGAAAGAAGATACCTAAGTATTCAGGGGAGCCTTCTCGAGATTTTTTGTAGGAGATTAAAGCACGGTGGAAGGAGGAAAATGAATAAAGAGGGATGTTAAGTTACGTCCTACTTGAAAATGATGCGTACTAGTAGGAAATGCATCGAGGATAATCTCTTGGAATGACACGAGATGAGAATTTCCTTCGTTGTAAGGTTTTGCAGGAGCAACCTACCCACGGCTATAAAAGACTACCATGGTAAAGAGACCGCTTCCTTCAATATCCAAGCATGTGAGACATCCTGGATGGGAAGCGCAAAAGCATTTTCAGCTTCATTATGAGTCAAAAATGTATTCCACCCTACAAGGTTGTGCATGTGCATGGTACATTCACACCGAGACACACCACTAGATGGGAATTGGCAAGAGTTAGGGGCTGATCTCACTCAAACATTCGAGTATCAGTACAAGACCCTTAGGGGATGAGGCATTATAGGTTTTCAAGTGCCTTACCATTGGGGACAACGCCATGGAAAAAGATAGGCTCTGGACTTTTTAGGTGAACTGGCTTGGAGGTGCACTTTGAGGAATAAGAAACAAAAGAAATATAGTTTGAGCGCACATGTATGGAAAAAGGAAAAGGAAAGACGGTTTATGTTATTAATGGGGAAGAAGTGGAAAAATTGGATGTTGACCATTTTGTAAGGACGGGTGAGGTGGTAAACACTGTTGATGAATGAACACAAGCCTATCATGAGCCTTTAAAGACAAAGAAGGTTAAAATAGGCTCAAGAAGAACCTAAAGAGGCTATCATTGGAGACTATTAGTCAAAGAAGTAAGTCTCAGTAAGATCATTGATATTTTGCGTGAGTTTTTCTAAGATTCCCATTTTAAAGCTTTAGAAATAAGGGAATATTTTTTTTCCTTTTTAATAGCGTTCTCTATTCTAAATTACCATAATTTAGAACACACATTTTAATTTTTTAAATAATGTTATTTGTTCTAAATGATCATGATTTAGAACACACATTCCATGCCAATCAATCTCATAACATGAGATAACCATATACAAGCTGTAATGACTCGATAAACTACCGTTCTCTCATTTCATGACTCGTTTCTTACCAATCCTTTATGTTGACTCAATGTATTGTACACTAAGTATACTTGGTTCTCTTACCCTTTTGGGGTATTGAAGTGTTCCGTTTAAGAGGCCTATTTGAATATTTGTTACCAATATTCATCTAAAATCCTGCTTCTTAAACTAGGTGATATAGGACAATGCAACCAACAACTTGTGATACTTTGGCCAAAGATTTTCACATGATTTGCATGATCATATTCTAGGTGACATAATCATCAATGGAATACGTCCTTCATCCCCACTTCATCTGTTATCTAGAATGGTCTTCACTGACTCCTATCAGTCCTCTTGTCCAAGGCTTACCATAACCTAGATTAGCAACATAGAAAGGTATAGAGCATCACTCGTAGTGACTAAGGGTACATAGACATACTTAGTCGACCCAAGTCGATTTCATGTGTGTAGTTACCTTTAGTCAACGTGAGTTGCACCCTATATGAAGGCATATCCCTAACCTGATCTAAGGTAAAACTAAGGTCAAGTTCAAGTATATGTAGATCTAGATGACCCAATTCAGATGGGTGTTGTGGACGTGTCAGCTTAGCAACTTTGTGACATTATGAAGACCCCGATCTTCATGATGTCACGATATTTTAGTCATTGGTGTGTACCAATATCCTACGGAATCACCTCATGTAGAAGTACATATCTAGTTAAGAAGTTAAACACTTACTTATCTTATTAATTAAGATTTAATTTCAGCAACCCTATTAAATCCTTAATTTCTTTGTTCATTAAGGTTGCTAACCATTAATGATTGATAGTTACCATGCAGATAAATCTCCAATCAATCCCTCTTTTCAAAGGTTTTTATTTCATTCCACAGTATCTTATCATAATATTCAATCTCATAAACAAAATTAATAAACCATGGTAAGATTATCTTACTTTTCTTAACCAAGTTTAAGCATGATTAATTTTAGATTCTAGTTCTTTGTTAATAGACTTCATTAAGATAAAGTCTATTCATTACGTATGTATTTATTTCATTTCGGTTGCCATATTCTGATCTGATCTAAATAGAGGGAGTATGTTTTCTCAATAGGTACTAACAAATGCTTATCCCCTTAGAATGATTACCTTTCTTTTATCTTTATATTCTTTAAGGGTTCATTTCTGCCATTTACTTTGTACAAGAGTTATAAATAGATTTCTCTTCTATTTACATCATCTAGTAAACCATAATGACCTAGTTATGTTTCCATCTATTCATTACAACTTAGAAGTTGCATTCAATAAAATAATAAAGTATCAATTCCTTCCTATCAGTTTCATTTGAGTTCAACTAAAATGATTCAAAACAGATAGGTTCACAAGAGAATAATGACAAGTTTACAAAATATCCTTTACAATAAACCCAAAGTGAATAATACATCAATTACAAATAACAATCAATCATTTAACCATTTCTCAAGTAAATTATACATATTACAAGTTTAAACATTTATACATCATTCCTACCAATCAGCATTGATAAAATCAAACAAGAATACAACTTTTCCCTTTTCATTTATAATACAATAAGAATAATAATTACTCATAAAATATTCTACCTTTAGGTAAACACAAGAGGCATTATACAAGAACTTGTCTTCTTTTGTCACTTATAGAATCCATTTGCAAAAATTGCTAGAATGGGTTAGTTCATGGAAATGATCATGATAAGCACTAAATGTTAAAATGGCGTGCTTTCAACTAACTATCTCATAAAAAGAACTATTCTTTTATGAAACATTAAGTAATTCAGATAGATATCTCTTAAAGGAATAAGGATCCTAACAAGAATATGAAAATAAGCAATCCACAATACATTATGTAAGTATCATGATCAATGCAACACTCTTTAGCCTGTGATTTCACAACAAGGATTACAACAGATAAGTGATAATACATCTCAATTACTTATCGAACTCATACTATAGATGCATTTAATTCTTTCTTGATTCAAACAAGTGTTCAAGAAGGATAACACCCTACGATTCACAAAACTAAAATATTTTAAAGAAGTAATTAATCATAATCCACAACACTAACATAACTTTTCATGTAATATCAGAAGCCAAATTCATTCTATCAAAAAGGATGGAATTAGGATGAACCAATTAATATTCGACACAAGAATCCCCTTCTTTCCAACATTGAATCAATATCAATCAAATTCATATTTATCAATTCAAGGGAATAAGAAGTGTAGGATCCCACCTAATTACTCATTCAACCTCAACATGGTTAATATAAAGGAAATTCAATAAACAATTGAAAATTAAACAACTTAAGTCATCCTTCAATGTTCAATGAACAACACGGTATTTAACAAATAAGAGAAGAGAAAGAACTGAATGCAAATCCTTTTTACATTTTGAAGAAAAACAACGATGCATACCTAGCTCAAAGATAGAGAGAAGATCCCAATAATCCATCCTATTAAAAGGTTTAACATAGCCGACATCCCAAGAAGACCGGGTGACCCTTACCTCATAGCATCCAATTTCACCAACCACCGTCACACAAACAACATAGTCAAAATTGAATCAATATAAGATAAACAATAAAATCATGAAAGGTAGGGTCGAAGAGAAGGCTTATCTTCAAGTAAACAGAAAATTCATAGCAGCAAAAAACTTATACAAGTTTCCTAGGCAACAATCTTAACAACTAATTCCTTAGCTTCATTTCAATGAAGATATCCTCAGTCCAGATGTTCCCTCATTTCCCAAATAGAGAGAAACCTACAAGGTATTCCTATGTGCTCAAGAAAAATGAGTACAAGCTAAAGCCAAGCCAACCACGTACCCACTTAATACGAATAAAATAAACAGTCCATATGTAAGAAAGAAAGGGCTCCATCCTAGATTCGAACAAGATGTAGGCAATTCAAAGGGAGGTTCAACCCCAAGTTGGTTCTCAAAATCGAACCCAAAAGAAGGAGAAGAGTAAAATTGAACCCTTCTAACTCATATACTTCAATTAAAAAAAAAACTAATCCATTCTTTCAAAAACTTCTCTGAGATGTAAATCAAAAGATTATTCACAAAATAATTCATACATGGAGGAGAGAGAGAAACATCAATATCCTCACACAGTCCCAAGAGAAGAAGTTAAATCATAATTTACCAGATTTTGAGCAAGGAAGAATAAAACTGATCGAAATCGTCTCTTAACAGTTCTAAAAAGTTCACAAATTCAAAACGTATTAAGATCATAAGGTGTCAACATATCATTGTTTCTTAAAAAAAAGTTTGTTTCCACAAGAAAAAAATGATTCCAAGGACCCATTTCAACATAACTTAACAATCGTGATAAAATTTGAAGCCACTTGATTTTAATCGAAACATCAATTTTTCTTATCTTCTCCTAACAAAGGAAGATATTCCCGATCAAATTTTTAAACCAATCATTATTTTTCCTTAAACCATTTTAGCACAAGAGTTCAAAAGTCCACACCACTTAAGCAACCTTCCAGTTTCAAATAAATAAACATGATTTACTGAACATGCATCAAGAAAAATACCCATTTTGAATCTTTTCCAAACAATAAACTCAAGCAGAAGATCATAGAAAAAATACACCAAGGCATTTCCAAGAAACCATTCATTTCTAAGAGAATATTTCTTTCAATGAAGATGCTTGATAAAAAGAAGAAGCTGTATAACAAGAAGAGCCTATCATGTGTGATAAAATTCTTGTTGATTTGCAGAAGATATCCGATTCGAGATTATCAAGAATCTCTTATTTTCAACTAATGTCAACAATCAAATATACCAACTTCCTCTATTTTTCCACAAGTATAAAAACAAAGTGTGAAGATACTCACAATTACAATGGGTGGAGAAATAAGCTTACTGGTTCGAAGAACCTAAACTCTCAAGCGAGAGAAAAACTAGAAAGATCCAAATGACGAACAACTTTCTCCAATTCCTCCCTGTGTAAATCCTAGGTGGTTCCCTTCACTAAGCCTAAGGCTAGTGAATGTATTGAATTCATTGAATTTTATTTCCCCCTCTTTCCTCATGCCACCGCAACTTCAAATTTGGTGAAATAAAATTCAAGAACTCCATTCATTTTAAATTTAGCAATGATGTCACTAGGTGTCGCACCATCTTCTTATGCCTCCACCAATCTTGGTGAATTTAAGATGTAAGGAATGAAATCAACTGACATTAAGAACTTAGAAATCACTACCACTAACCTTCCATTTACCAAGTGACCCATAGGTCCCCTTTTCATCTTAGTAATAGTTTAGGTTACATTAGCATTGGTTTGTTTTTTCCACCTTAGTTCTTAGGTCACTAGGATTTATCTTAGGTTAGTTCAAGACTCCTAGCCATATAACATGCCTCCTTAGGTTAGGTCATCACCTCTTATATTATGATTTATATAGAGTAGGAACCACAACCTAGTTTTAGGCATCAACCAAAATAGGTTAGTAATAGGCCCTAGGTAAGTATTATTACCTTAGGTCAAAATTCCAATAGGGTAAGATTATAGTTTGCGTCGGATCCAAATAACAAAGCACACATTCGACTACGATTAAGGCTTTTTCCTTATTAACCCACAAAGATCCATAATCTCATCACACCGATCAACATTACAAAACACTAATGAAGGAGGTCCAAATTTACAGATTTGCAACATGATTCTCGAGTAACGACACTTAAAGCTAGGTCCTTCGCAATTTATAACAAAATACTACTCGGTTCCATAATATGTTTCATTCAAGTATCTCAATTAACAAGATGTAATAAAGAGGAACTGAGCATACCTTGGATAAATGGAATTAATTCAAGGTGTGTTGTTAGCATATTGAAAATGTGAAACAATAGTATAGATTTACAAACTATATTTCACATAGCATAATGGTTTCACTTCCAAGTAAACAAAATTACAGCTAGCATGAGTTCAAAATAATTATAACTTATCTAATTGCAAACATGATTTTCAACGTTAAAAGAATACACCTTCTTAAGACAAATCACATGTCAACGTTTGCAATGTTAAAAGTGGAAGTCATCATAAGTGTGATCATGACCAAGATGTTACATACCTTCCTCGTTAAAAGAATCATCATCCCGATGATTAACTTAATCAAACAATTAAGGGTTTAGGAAAAAATCAAATTATTGTCCTTCCATTCATATGTCCATAACAGGACTAAATTTGAAAAATTCAAGTTTTCAAAACAATATTTAAAATAGCTATCAAATTGTTCAGTAACTACCCAAGTTTGGTAGATTTAACATCAAAATATGAATTAAATTTTTCAGATTTTATCAATTTTCAAAATCAATTCTGATCAAACAAGTATGGAAAAGTAGATCTCATATCTTCAATATTTTCCTAGGTTGTACTTTCTTCATTAAACTGGTCCCACTAGACCTTACATTGACTTATTTCATGATTTCTTAAGTGCAATTGGAAAGTTTACTGAACTTGAATGGGTTTAACCATGATTATTCTTAGGTCTTGGACCTGCAAGGAATTCCAATTCAACACATGTGATAAATTTGAAACGTATTTATTAAGAAAATAAATATGGAAAACATCATGCATTCGTAATAAAGCAGGAGGTAAATCTAAACGATAAGCTACAAGGTTTATTACTTCAACTATTTCAAAGGGTCCCACATAGCGAGGTGATAACTTGGTAGACTTGCCAAAAGTTATAGAACTCTTTTTCGGTTTAACCCAAAGAAATACCTTCTCACCAAGTTCAAATTTCCTATCAACCCGCTTTAAGTTTGCATAACTTTTCTACCTATTTGTAGCTTCCTTCAAGTCTTCACGAAAATTTTTAACTTGTTGTTCCATTTCTGTAAGGATTTCAGGCCCTATCAACTCTCTATCTTCAATGTTGTCCCAACTAACAGGGGTTTTGCATTTCCTTCTGTATAGTGATTTGAAAGGTGCCATTTTTAGAGAGGTGTGTTAAGTATTATTATAAGAAAACTCAACTAATGGAAGGTAATCTTGCCATTTATACTACTTATCCATAAAATAAATTCTTAGCATATCCTTCAAAAACTTGATTAACTCTTTTAGTTTGTCTATTTGTTTCCAGGTGATACACAAAACTGAAATTTAGTTTAGTTCCTAAAGCTACATTAAGTGTTTGCCCAAATCTTTATGTCATTCTTAGATCTCTATCTGATATGATTAATTCAGGTATTCTATGTAACCTAAAAATCTCATGCACAAATATTCTTGCTAACACAGGTGAATCATCCTTTCGGTTACCAGCAATAAAGTGTGCTACATTTTTTAGTTTATCAACAACTACCAAAATAACATCATGTTTATTCTTTGAAATAGGCAACCCTTGAACAAAATCCATGGTTATCAGTTGCCATTTGTACTACGGATTACTATGAGGGTACAATAAACCATCTTGATTCATATGTTCCGCTTTAACTCGTTGACATTCTAAAATGTATCACAATTTCCATCACATCCTTTTTCATCCCTTTCTAGAAATATTGTTGTTTTATATCAGCCAACATCTTTGTAATGCCAAGGTTTCCGAGAAAAAGGTGAGTTGTGAAATTCAACTAATAATTTCTTTCTTAAATCATTTTCCAAAGGTATGTATACCTGGTTTTCAAACCATAAAATTCCTTCATTGTCGAAATGAAAACCCTTATATCTCGCATCATTTGGATTTGTAGCAAGTGTTGTCCTTACTTGCTGAAAATAAGAATCAAATTCCATGACACTTTTCACCTTGTCTTTAAACTGAGTTCTTAATGTTATAAGAGTAAAAATGTGCTTCCTACGACTTAGAGCATCAACTACTCTATTTTCCTTATCTTTAATATAACTTATATCAAAATCATACTGAGATATAAATTCCAACCATCTTCGTTGTCTTGCATTTAGGTTTGGCTGAGTGAAAATATACTTCAACCCAAGATGGTAAATTTTTAGTTCAAATGGCCTACCGAGAAGATAATGCCTTTATATTTGAAGGGCATGAACAATGGAAACAAGCTATAGGTCATGTGAAGCATAATTCCATTCATGTAACTTGAGTTTTCTACTTTCATAAGCTATGATATGTTCATCTTGAAACAGAATACCTCTGAGGCCCTCTCCAGATGCATTCGTTACAACAATAAAGTCCCCATTTGGACCAAGTACAGTCAGAATAGGTGTTGTAGTTAACTAATTCTTTAGAATCTTAAAAACATATTTGCATTTTTCATTCCAAAAAAATTTCGTATCTTTATTTTGTAATCAATTTATTCATGCAACAATCTTAGAAAAGTCTTTAACAAACTTTCTATAGTAACCAACAAGACCCATGAAGCTTCTAACTTCATGCACATTCTTGGGTACAGGCCACTCAGTTATAGCTATGATCTTCGAAGGATCTACAACTATTCCATTTTTTCTTATTACATGTCCCAAATAGTGTACTTTTGTGTCATAGAAGGAACATTTAGACAACTTACCATACAAATTTCTCTTTCTTAAGATTTCCAAAACTATCTTCAAATGCTCATGATGTTCTTCAATGCTTTTAGAGTATATGAGAATATCGTCCAAGAATACAAGCACAAACTTGTCTAAGTATTCTTGAAAAATATTATTCATCAAATTCATAAAAGCGGCAGGTGCATTTGTCAACCCAAAAGGTAAAACTATGAATTCGTAATGCCCATACCTTATTCTAAAAGTTGTTTTATGTATGTCTTCATCCTTTATTCTCAACTAATGATATCCCGATTGAAGATCTATTTTAGAATACACCGATGCTCCACACATCTGATCAAACAAATCATCAATTCTAGGAAGTGGATATCAATTATTGATAGTTGACTTGTTTAACATTTTGTAATCAATACACAATCTAAATGTGCCTTCCTTCTTTTCACAAATATTACCGGTGCTCCCCAAGGTGAGACACTTAGTCTTATCAACCCTTTTGAAAAAGTTCCTATAACTGAGCCTTAAGCTCTACCAATTCAATGGTATTCATTCTATAAGGTTCCTTGGATATAGGCTTGGTTCTTGGTTTGATATCTATTGTGAAGTCAAACTCTCGTTTGGGTGGAAGACCCGGTAACTCTTCCGGAAATACATCTCTAAAATTTCGTAACAAAGGATATCTTTCCATAAAATAATTACCTTCTTCTGTAGTTTCAGAAATATTTACTACATACAAGGTACAACCTTTGTTTTTGGCCTTTTTAAGTTACATTGCTAACAACTTCCTAACTAAAATCTCGTGTTTTATACCCTGAATGACCGCTGATTTTTGTAGATCATCTAAACAACTAATACGTTATTCAAAACAATAAACCTTTACCTTATGCTCAACTAGCCAGTTAACACCTATGATTACGTCATAAGATCCCAAAAGAGCAACATAAAGGTCAACTACTGTGGAAAAACTAGGCAAGTCAAGGACTACTCCAAAAAGACACATACTAACCATATGAGCAATGTATTTCCGTAATGTACAGTCCATAATTTATCCATTTTCTCAGCTTTTCTTTTTAATTTCAAAGCTAACGTAGTAGAGATAAAAGATTTAGTAGCCCCAGTATCAAAAAGTATAGTCACAGGTATATTAAATAACTTACCTAAAACTTCTATAGGTGTGACTTAATTTTTGGCTTTCTTGTCAGCTACCACAATGTGTATCCTATGATGTGGATTGCGGTCATCCTTCCTCAAAGGACAATGAATTGCGTAATGATCCTTGACAAGATTAAATTAGCCTCCATCAGGCCCCTTCCTAGGCTCAAATTTATTTCCAGTCTTGAAGTTATCATTCGGCTTCTGCACGACTTGTCCATTATTATTGTACTTGACAAAGTTGTTTCGCATACTAGTAACATGTTTTTTTATTCCTGTTCTCTTATTATTATCAGTGGAAAATTTGTTTTTCATTCCAAACCTCTTCTAAGGTCCATTTTGAGGTGTAAGAGATGAAGAAGAGTTTGGAACCTTCTTTCTAATTTCCTCTCTATGAGTAGAGATTGCTCTTAATTTCTGTTCTTACCTTATGGATTTTTCAACAACCCCTTCCATAGTGGTTGGACTATGAACATCCACCTCACCTCCTATAATGGGATTTAATCCCATAATAAATTTTTGTATCCTAAACTTCTTGTCAGTTTGATACTGAGGCACGTACTTAAGGAGTTTAGTAAACCTTTCCCAATACTTTGTCATAGTTAAATTTCCTTGAGATAAGTTTTGAAATTCAGTCATTTTTTATCATAGAAAAGTTGAGGCAGCCACCATTGCCTAAAGTAACTTTTAAATTGATCCCAAGTTATGTCTTCTTCAACCATATTCAAATCAGCCTTATGGTTGTCCCACCATGAAGATGCCTCATGAGAAAGATGATATGCTCCCCATATTGCTTTTGTTTCCTCAGAGAAGTTTCTTATAGAAAAGTACTTCTCCATTTCACGAGCCAGTTCTTAGCCCCATCCCCAAGTGTAGTTCCATAAAACATAGGATGAATTATTATTTTTATATCATTGGTGAGTTCCACTGCTAATCTTTCCTTTTTATTTTCAAGTACATTAGGTATGTTTACATTACTATTATCAACACCTAGATTTCCCCCAATGGTGTTGTCCATAGGAGGTGGTTGATTGTCATTATCAGCATCTTCTTCCTCATCCTCATTGGACATTACTGTTCCAATATAGCCGATGATCCCTCATGTCTAATGGGGTGCTAAGGATCTCATCAAGTGTTTGGGTGATATTTACTTCTCCACCCGGTGGTGGTTTGTTTCCAGCATTTCCTCTTATTCTTAACATTTTCTTTCTACAAGAAAATTTAATTTTTATCAGATTATGGACACAATAGGTCCAAGAGCTGTAACCTTTAGCTCTAATACCAAGATGTAACATTCCCATTTTAAAGCCTTAAAAACAAGGGATTTTCTTTTCTTTTTGAATAGTGTTCTTTGTTCTAAATTACCATAATTTAGAACACACGTTTCAATTTTTGAAATAAAATTCTCTATTCTAAATGATCATGATTTAGAACAAACATTCCATGCCAATCAATCTCATAATGATAACCATATACGATTGTAATGAATCGATGAACTTCCGATCTTTCATTTCATGACTCGAAGTTTCATCGAGTCTTTAATTTCATGACTCGATTTCTTACCTATCCTTCATATTGACTCAATGTATTGTATACTAAGTATACTTGGTTCTCTTACCCTTTTTAGGGTATTGAAGTGTTCTATTTAAGAGGCCTATCTAAATATTTATTACCAATATTCATCTAAAATCCTGCTTCTTAAACTAGGTGATATAGGACAACGTAACCAGCAGCTTGCGATACTTTGGCCAAAGATTTTCACATGCTTTGCATGATCATATTCCTAGATGACATACTCATCGACGAAATACATCCTTCATCCCCACTTCATCTGTTATCTAGAATGGTCTTCACTGACTCCTGTCAGTCCTCTTGTCCAAGGCTTACAATAACCCGGATTAGCAACATACAAAGGTATAAAGCATCACTTGAAGTGACTAAGGGTACATAGACATACTCAATCAACCCGAGTCGATTGCGTGTGTTTAGGTGAGTTTCACCCTATACAAAGGCATATCCCTAACTCTGACCTAAGGTAAAACTAAAGTGAAGTCCAAGTGTATGTAGATCTAGATGACCCAATTCAGGAAGGTTGTTGTGACATGTCGGATGTAACATGTTGCATTGTGAAGACCACCGGTCTTCATGATGTCACAATATTATAGTTGGCATGTACCAACATCCCTGAGTAATCACCTCATCTAGAAGTACATATCCAGATAAGAAGTTAAACACTTACTTATCTTATTAATTAATATTTAATTTTAGCAACCCTATCGAATCCTTAATTTCTTTGTTCATTAAGGTTGTTAACCATTAATGATCTATAGTTACCATGCAGATAAATCTACAATCAATCCCTCTTTCGAAGCTTTGTATTTCATTCCAAGGTATCTTATCATAAGATTCAAGCTCATAAACATAATCAATATACCATGGTAAGATTATCTTACTTTGCTTAACCAAGTATAAGCATGATTAATTTTAGATTCTCATTCCTTATTAATAGACTTCATTAAGATGAAGTATATTCATTACGTATGTTTTAATTTCATTTTGGTTGCCATATTCGAGTTGATCTAACTAGAGGGAGTATTTTTTTCAATAGGTACTAACAAATGCTTATCCCCTTATAATGATTACCTCTCTTTTATCTTTATATTCTTTTAGAGTTCATTGCTTTGCCATTTACTTTATACAAAGAGTTATAAATAGATTTCTATTTTATTTACGTCATCTAGTAAACTATCATGACATAGTTATTTTTCCATCTATTTGTGCCAACTTAGAAGTTGCATTTAATAAAAGAATAAAGTATCAATTCCCTTCCTATCGGTTTCATTCGAGTTTAAGCGAAATTATTCAAAATAGATAGGTTCATGCGATAATAATGACAAGTTTACAAAGTTTCCTTTACAATAAAACCAAAGTGAATAATATGCCAATTACAAATAACAACCAATCCTTTTTCCCATTCCTCAAGTAAATTATACATTTTACAAGTCTAAACATTCATACTTCATTCCGCAAGTCAACATTGATAAAATCAAACAAGGATACAAAATTTCCATTTTTCAATTATAATACAATAAGAATAATAATTCCTCATAAAATATGCAACCTTTAGGTAAACACAAGAGGCATCATAAAAGAACTTGTCTTATTTTTTCACTTACGAGAATCCATCTACAAATATTGCTAGAATGGGTTACTTCATTGAAGCCCGAGCATGATAAGTACTAAATGTTAAAATGATGTGCTTTTAATCGACTATCTCATTAAAAACCATGCTTTTATGAAAAATTAAGAAATTCAGATAGATATCTCTTAAAGTAATAAGGATCCTAACAAGAATATGAAAATAAGCAATCCACAATACATTATGTAAGTATCATGATCAAAGCAACACTCTTTAGCCAATGATTTCACAAGAAGGATTACAACAGATAAGTGATAATACATCTCAATTACTTATCAAACTCATACTATAGATGCATTTAATTCTTTTTTGATTCAAACAAGTGTTCAAGAAGGATAACACCCTACAGTTCACAAAACTAAACTATTTTAAAGAGGTAATTAATCATAATCCACAAGATCGACATAACTCTTCATGTAATATCAGAAGCCAAATTCATTCTATCATAAAGGATGGAATTAGGATGAACCAATTAATATTCTACACAAGAATTCCCTTCTTTCCAACATTGAATCAATATCAATCCAATTCCAATTTATCGATTCAAGGGAATAAGAATTGCAGGATCCCGCCTAATTATTCATTTAGCCTCAACATGGTTAATACAGAGGAAAGGAAGAAAACAATTGAAAAGTAAACAACTTAAGTCATCCTTCAGTGTTTAATGAACAATATTGTATTTAACAATTCAGAGAAGAGAAATAACTGAATGCAAATCCTTTTTATATTTTGAAGAAAACAACGATGCATACCTAGGTCAAAAATAGAGAGAAGATCCCAATAATTCATCCTATTAAAAATTTTAAACACATTCAACATCCCAAGAAGACTAGACTGATCCTTACCTAACAGATCCAAATTCAACCACTTTCACACAAACATCATAGTTGAAATTGAATAGATATAAAATAAACAATAGAATCAAGCAAGGTAGGGTTAAAGAGAGGGCTTCGTCAAGTAAAGAGAATAGTCATAACAACACAAAAATGATACAAGTTTCTAAGGAAACAACCTTAACAAATAATTCCTTAGCTTCATTTTAGTGAAGATAGCCTTGGTCTAAACGTTCCCTCATTTCCCAAATAGAGAGAAACCTACAAGGTATTACTATGTACCCAAGGGAAATGAATACAAGTTATAGCCAAGCCAACCATGTACCCACTTAATAGGAATCAAAGAAACAATCCATAAGTAAGAAATAAAGGGCTCCATCCCACATTCGAACAAGATGCAAACAATTCAAAGAGATGTTCAACCCCAACCTCGGTTCTCAAAATCGAACAAAGAAGGAGAAGAGTAAAATCGAACCCTTCTAACTCATATACTTCAATTAAATAAAATGGAACTAATCCATTATTTCAACAACTTCTACATATTTAAATCAAAAGATTAATCACAAACTAATTAATACATGGAGGAGAGAGAAACATCAATATCCTTGCATAGTCCCAAGAGAAGAAGTTAAATCGTAATTTACCAGATTTTGAGCAAGGAAGAATAAAATCAAACAAAATCCTCTCTTAACAGTTCCAAAAAGTTCACAAATTGAAAACATGTTAAGCTCAAAAGGTGTCAACATATAATTGTTTCTTTAAAACAAGTTTGAACCCACAAGAAAACAATGAATACGAAGACCCATTTAAATATAACTTAACAACGGTGATAAAATTTGAAGCCACTTCAAATTTTAATCGAAATGTCAATTTTTCTTACCTTCTCCTAACAAAGGAAGATATTCCCAATCAAAATTTTAAACCAATCATTATTTTTCCTTAAACCATTTTAGAATAGGAGTTCAGAAGTCCACATGACTTAAGCAACCTTCCACTTTTAAATAAATAAACACGATTTACTCAACATGCATCAAGAAAATACCCATTTTGAATCTTTTCCAAACAATAAACTCAAGTAGAAGATCACAAAAAAATACACCAAGACATTTCCACAAAACCATTCATTTCTAAGAGCAGAGTTCTTTTAATGAAGATGCTTAATAAAAATCGAACTATTTAACAAGAAGAGCCTATCATGCCTGATAAAATTTCTTGTTGATTTGCAGAAGATCTTTGGCCGAGCTTCTCAAGAATCTCTTCTTTTCAACCAATGTCAATAGTCAAATCTCCCAACTTCCTCTACATTTCCACAAGTTTAGAAACAGTCTAAAGATACCCATGATTACAATGGGTTGAAAACAAGCTTGTTGGTTCGAAGAACCTAAAATCTCATGCAGAGAAAAAACCAGAAAGATCCAAATGACCAATAACTTTCTCCAATTCCTCCTACCTAAATCCTACAAAGTTTCATCCATGAGCCGAAGCTATTGAATGTATTGAATTATTGAATACATTGAATGTAATTTCCCCCTCTTTCCTTACACCACCGCTTCTTCGAATTTGGTGAAATAAAATTCAAGAAATCCATTCATTTTAAATTTAGCAATGATGCCAACTAGGTTTCCCACCATCTTCTTATTCTTCCACCAATCTATGAAAATTTAAGATGTAAGAAATGAAATTAACTCACATTAATAACTTAGAAACCACCACTACCAACCTTCCATTTACCAAGTGACCCATAGGTCCCCTTTTCATCTTAGTAATAGTTTAGGTTACATTAGCATTGGTTAGGTTTTTCCACCTTATTTCTTAGGTCACTAGGATTTATGTTTGGTTATTTCAAGACCCATAGCCATATAACATGCCTCCTTAGGTTAGGTCATCACCTCTTAGATTAGAATTTATATAAGTTATGAACCACAACCTAGGTTTAGGCATCAACTAAAATAGTTTAGTAATAGGTCCTAGGTAAGTATTATTACCTTAGGTCAAAATTCCAATAGGGCAACATTATAGTTTCGGTCAGATCCAAATAACAACATGCATTCTGACTACGGTTAAGGAATTTATGTTATTAGCCCACAAAAAATCCTTAATCTCCTCATGATGATCAATGTTACAAAAAATTAATAAAGGAGGTCCAAATTCATAGTTTGCAGCATGATGCCAAGTAAGGAAACTTGGAGCTATGTCCTTCACAATTTATAACAAAATACCGCTCGGATCCATAATATGTTTTATTCATCATGTTAATTAACAAGATGACGATAAAGAAGAACCAAATCATACCTTTGATCAATGGAATTGATTCAACATGTGTTGTTAGCATATGGAAAATGTGAAACAACAGTATAGATTTACAACCTATATTTCACACAGCATAATAGTTTCGCTTCCAAGTAAACAAAATTACAACTAGCATGAATTCTGAACAATAATAACTTATCCATTGCAAACATGATTTTCAATATCAAAAGAATACACCTTCCTAAGACAAATCACATGTCAACGTTTGCAATGTTAAAAGTGGAAGTCATCATAGTAATGGTCATGACCAAGATGTTATAGTTTGAGGATTTATTTCCTCGTGGGTATCATGAGATTAAAGGTGTTCACCATTCCTTTGGATAAATGAGAATTAAGTTGAAGGAGGGTGCACACCGGTC
Source organism: Taxus wallichiana var. yunnanensis (assembly GCA_018340775.1). Taxonomy (NCBI): domain Eukaryota; kingdom Viridiplantae; phylum Streptophyta; class Pinopsida; order Cupressales; family Taxaceae; genus Taxus; species Taxus wallichiana. The sequence goes on from CM031240.1 coordinate 371,188,805, forward strand.
TAGAAGAGACCATACTAGATGAATCCTAAACTTCACGTGAAGTATAATGAAGAAATAGATAAGATGATAGTTTCGGGCATTATTGAAGCTATTGAAGAGTCATAATGGATAAGTCCAATGGTAATTAACATCAAGAAGGATGGAAGGATAAGGATCTATGTTGATTACAGGGAATTGAATGCAGTTTGTATCATTGATCCTTTCCCAACCCCATTTATCAAGAAATCTTAGAGGGAGTGGTGGGGCGTGAGGTCTATTCTTGCACTGAGATGAATTATTGGGCTACCACAAGGTAAGGATTGTGAAGGAGGACCAAAGGAAGACAAATTTTTACCTTGAGTGGGGAATGTTTTCCTATACAAATCACACCGTTTGGGTTGAAGAATGCACTGTTGTGTTCTCACACATTGTGCTACAAGATTTCTAGGACTTTATCCATAAATTCCTTCAAGTCTACCTAGATGATTGGATGATATATGGGTTAGTGAAGGACCATTAAAACAACTTAAGGATGATTTTTAAAGGTGTTGGAAGTCGAGGATATCCCTTAATATTAAGAAATGTGTATTTTCTACCCCTGTTTGGAACATTATTAGGGCACATCATATGTGAGGAGCCCCTACTAGTAGATCTGTCAAAGTTGTAGTAATTGTGGGATTGAGGGAGCCTACTAGCCAACCCGCATTGCGTAGATTTCTTGGGCATATAGGGTACTACAAAAATTTCATTAAGGGATATTCCAAGATCACCACACCTTTAGAAGAGTTAGTTAGAAATAAAAGTGCCTTTCATTGGGGAGAGGCTCAAGCAGAAGGAATTTGACACCTGAAGGATAGGCTTGTCACCGCACCCACCTTATGTTTCCCTTCTTCGGATAAGCCTTTCCATGTTCATATTGATGCCTCGGGGACCGCCATTAGAGTAGTACTTGGACAACCTGGTGAAGGGATTGTTGATCATCCCTTGTGCTTTACAAGCAAGAAATTGACACCATCAGATTAGAATTACACAACAATTGAGTGCTAGGCATTATCAATGATCTACGTGCTTCATAAATTTAGATAGTATTTTTTGGAAACCCTTTTATATTTTGCGACCATATGGCATTAAAATACTTGGTAAACAAGCGCATTCTACACGGGTGCATATTTTAGTGGGTACTATTGTTCTAGGAATTCGAGTTCATGGTGGTTGTCAAACTAGGGAAAAGTAATTCTGGACCTGATCATTTTTCTAGGATTGATTTAGGGAAGACACGAGAAAATTGAAGAGACTATACAAGATGTGCAACATTTTATGTTGTGGTGCGTGCCCTCGATTTGTAGGATATTGCGGTATTTATCAAAATAGGTGTGGCATTGGATGGAATGAAGACCTTGAGAAGAATAATTTTGTCATATGCGTCATGCCCTACATGCTAATTAGTGGAGACCTGTACAAAATTGGTCATGATGAGGTTCTACACCGTTGCATGCTAGAACATGAGCGCATTGAGATTATGGAAGAAGTGCACAGTGGGATTATAGGAGGAAAGTATACAAGGAATGCAAGTGTCCGAAAGATTCTACTTGCAGTGCTTTGGTGGGAGACCATTCATTGCATTTATGTTTGTAAGTCCTGTGACCATTTCCAATTGCCTTGGAAAACACGGAAAAGGGATGAAATGCCCTTGTGACCAATAGAAAAAATGAAACCATTTGATAAAGCGGGGCTATCGAATTTGTCGACCAATCTCACTAGTGGCGTGAAGGACTAGTTTGCAGTATATCTTCACTTGCACTGATTATTTGAAAAGGTGGGAAGAGGTAGAACCTACAAAGGATTGTACAGTGGCTACCGCTACTAGATTTTTATGGGAAAACATAGTCATCACATATGGATGCCCATTTAGTTTGATAAGTGATAAAGGTATGCACTTCCTCAATGAGACTGTTAGGATTTTGTTATCAAAATTCATGGTGTTCCATCACAAAACTACTCCCTATCACCCTCAGGAAAATGGAACTATTGAGGCATTTAACAAAATACTTAGCCACACATTGACTAAGATTTGTGATGTTCGCAGCAGAGATTGGGATGAAAAAGTATTAGCCATTATTTAGCATATAGGATAACCTACAAGAGGTTGAATAAGGCCACACTGTTTCAATCGGTGTTTGGCATGGAAGCTATACTTCCGGTTGAATTTATGTTACCCTCACTACGTATAGTGTGCAATGGAGGGCTAGATGATGAAAAAATTCTAGAAGAAAGAATTGACAAGTTAATGGAATTGGATGAAATATGTTCACTTGCTAGGTGGATCCAGAAGACGAAAAAGCAAAACGAAAGGCATGACATGATTGTCACATTAAGAAAAATAAGTTTGAGGTTAGACAGATGGTCTTACTCTATGATTCAAAGTTTCTATGCCACCCTAGGAAGTTAAAAGTCCATTGTTTGGGTCCCTACATCATCTCGTACATCCTTGATTTAGGTGCATGCTAGTTACAAGTGCTGGATGGGATGAGATTTCTAGGACACTTCAATGGGAGTGGGCTGAAGCCCTACTATAAATAAGTCTTCTTTGTGTTTGTAAATAAGGTAGTATTGCCAGTTAGTTTAGGATTTCCCTTAATGCATTTTCTTGGAGGAGACATATATCTTGGAGAAATACATAGGTGAGAGGGATGATGATGAAGAAGATGATCCTGAAGTGGACCAAGAGCCACTTGTTTTCAGCATGCACGATTATGAAGAAGCAGAGTGCGAAGAAGAAGATAATGAGTTCCTTTTCATGTGGTGCAAGGGTAGCTAGGAGGAGGAAGGTGCCTATGACATGGGAAGAAGTTAGGAGGTTGGCGCACGGGATCAAAAAAATTGCAAGCCTCACATAGGAGAAAATAAACAAGGTGACAGAGAGAGAAGCAATGAAAAATCATTGAGGCCTTAGTAGACCGAGAATTGGAGCACAACATTAACATATTAATGGAAAAAGATAAGGAAGAAACCATAGGGAAATATCATGATAGCATGGGAGGCCCTAGTCTATCGATAACTATTCCTAAGGGCACGTGCACAAGGGAAAGCACATGGAGATTAAGAGGCAAGGAATGAGCTACATTAATGATCCTAGCAAGGTGTTGTGCACATGCTTCGAAAGCACCATCCCAACATATTAACTCATGGTAATGAAGTCATTCGATGAAGAAGGTACATACCCTTGGAGGAGGAAGATTCTCTCTTAGGTAATTGAGTCCCACATTGACGACCGAGTTTGAGGCAAGCCAGGGACACTAATGAAAATACCGAGTCAAAAGGAGACAACCCTTGGTGAATGTTCGGTGGCTCTCAAATGAGAATTTATGTAACGTGCTCAACAAGGTCTCACCTGAGGTTGAAGCTAATCTCTTTGGATGAAATGAATAGATAATATTTCTAGAAGTAGAACTAGAAAAGGAGGAAGTACTAGAAAAGAAGGAGGGGAGCTAGAAGAGAAGGCCAAGGATTTAAAGCGGGAGGAGTTAATTAGCACCTAGCTAAAGAACGAGCTCATGTAAGAAAAGGAAAGGGTATGTGAAGTACATAAGAAGGTAGAGTCCATCACAGATGCCATTGTTTTGAAGCATCGGACCTAGCACCACCCGCATAAAATTATGGATCTTCCATTGAATTCCTTGAGGAATTAATGTGTATCCTCACCATGGAGAGGCAACCTCTAGCTTTATAATCTGTGGCGTAAGTAGCGGTGCACCCGGAGAATGAGGATAAATTAAAGGTAGTAGCGATCATGGCTGAATACTGATAAATTCCTTGTTGATGTATGGATTATTGCCCATACTTGTTGAGGGCCGCATATGACAATCGCATAGACATAGATAAGGTGGCGGGTATTCTAGTCACCAAATATGAAGTAGAGCTTAAAGATTTCCAAGAAAATAATAAAGGAAAATATCGAGAGAAGGATAGAGTCTTGGCCAAGGTTGAAAAGAAGTTGGAAGCTATTGAGGCCCTAAGCGATACAATCAAGAACCGACTAAAGGATCTATACCCAAAGATTACTAAAAGGATGGAAGAGCTTAAGGATTTGGGCAAGGATTTGGAGAAAATTGTTGATACTATGAATGCTCAAGGATATAGAATGAGTTTTTGGAGGTAAGCACCTGAGTTGGTGACCTCTCGCCAGAGAGTGCAAAATGAAGTCGATGCCTGGAAAAGTTAGAGGCCGACTTGTAAAAAGATTTTCCCATTATTGCAATAATGCCATCACTTCCCCATTCTTTCTTCTTTTCCAAATTATTAACCCCTTATTCTTTTAACAAGTATTTTGTGATTCTTTATTCTTTGGAGAAGTGTTCCCGTGAGTAGAGAATAGGCATAGTGTGGGGTGATGTTGGGCCCTAAATTTTTGACTAAGTACACAAAGGCACATGGGTACGCAAGGCTTAGGTTGAAAGATGGGCGTGTAAGAAGAAGGCACACAAGGCAAGGTTCTAGGAGGGGTTTATAAGGGCCGTGTTATGCACCCAAAGGAAAAGGTCCGAGACTAGCTATATTTGGCATATCGGGAAGGACAAAATAAAATCATGAAATGACTCGCACATGTGGAGTGGATAAGGTGCCATCCTAGAAACAGCTTTTCCTAAGAAGGAGTATGCCCTGCGATGGAGGCTTCTAGAGACCATCATGGAAAAAGTGGAGATATCAAGCCTAGAGGAGAATTCTCCCATGGAGGACCACATTCAAACAATTGGTGCCAAATTTGAGGCCACGAAGGATGAGTTGGCACTTCGGGGTGCATATAAATACAAGCGCCTGCAAAAGAGAAAGAGATCGGATATCGGATAGAGAGAGAGGAAGGAGGAGTGCGGGTTTGTAGAAATTCTACAAAGAAACTTTTTTGGGTTGGGTAGATGAAATATAGGGAAGGATGTATCAAGGGCTTGGGGTTTAAATTTTTTTTTTAGAGCTAAATGATATGGATCCAATTATGATGCGTGACTTTGGTCTACCATAATGTGGTGATCTCGTAGTAAGCCTCATGAATGTAATGAGGTTACCAAGTTAATTGAATATGATCTTTCTTGGGTTGGATTCATACATGATTCTTCATAGTTCCTTTTCATGTATGTTTATAAGATGAATATGACTTCCTATGCATTTTCTTGCTGCTCTAATTCAGTTCTTTAAAGTCTCATTAAGGTATCTCTGTCTGTAATGACTGTAATGATCTAGAGCCGTTATAAGCTCTATGATGTTTTCATGTTTCATTCACCCTCACTTCCTTTAAAATTTGGGTCATAGATGATGTTTTCCCACTGAAATCATATAAAAGAGAGACTTAGCACCCATGCATGCCTCGGGTGAACGCCTAACGCCTACTAGGTGAAAGGCGGGTGCATATGGGATTCCCTTGTTTTTGGCGGGGTAAAAATTACTACATTGGTGTGTTGGTAAAGTGACATGAGTCTCTATCAATGATCCCGATCGGGATATATCCAATTTGACCTATGCGCAAGCCTATGTAATCGCTTTTGTGATTGTATCACTAACACTAAAAACCATCTTTATATTGGCTGGTTTGGTGTCTTGATGATTCCTACCCTATTGACTACAACCTCTCGTATTCATTATTTCTTTCATTGCACTCCGCATTATATGAACCATGTTGGTCAAGAGCTTGGCATAGAAAAATAACAAGTAAAGCTTTGGAGTGGAAGATCCATCTCAATGAGTCGTACTCATGGCCAAAGAAGAATACGAGAACAAGCTCATGAAGATCATTGTGTCATCAATTGAGTGGGAGACACATTCAAGCAATAAGTGTAGAATAATACATAAGATATTGAGATAATTGTTGATAATTCATCACCGATTTGGAAGGAGATAAGGCCAATGATGATGCGTAGTGAGTCCTTAGTAATCTCCGGTGGTAGGGTGTTGAACATGACCGGGTGATATATGGATATTCTTTGCATGTAAGTCGGGGTAGTTATAATGTTGAATATCCATTATCCGAGCTTGGAGGTGTAGGCATGTCATACACAAATGTGAATGAGCCAAATTCGGGGCACTACACTACATCGTTAATCAATGATATTGTGGAAATAAATTGCTTGGCATAGGTTGATTTCATGTGATAAACAAGTCGGAATAGACTCGTAGCTTAGACGAAGGTTGATTGAAAAGGATATTTTATGTGAGGATGGCTTGACGAGCTGAGAAAGAAACATGTAGAGGTGTTTCGGTGGCTGAGTTTGATACTTGAGTCATCATAGTGATGAAAGCATGAGAGGTCGATCCCAGGTATAAATGGTCAAATATCCCATAGGGTGCTTACAACTCAGTGGTAGTAGCTCAAAGAAATCCCACTTAGTAGAAATTGAGCTTGAATTAAAGTGGAAGCAGAGTACCTTGCATAAGTAGGGAAATGAATCATCAAACGTAAGACTTGGGAATTAATGGATGCAAAAGTGTACTTATGTGGTTTGAGCTAATTGTAAGATCGATATACGGTAAGGCTTAATCGATGAGGAATTCGGCCTTTTCTGGAGGTTTACCTCAAGCCCAAGTCCCACACCTTGAGAGGTGATCCCATGTGTCCCAATCACACCAGACGTCATGTTCACATTCTGACCATTCAGACGGTGCAGTGATTTTGTGACAACAGTTTTATGGCATGCAGAGTGGGATTTGAGTTGGTATTTATTTTCTCACTTGCACAAATCAAAGTACCTGGAAACTCTATCTCTCTAGATTTCAAGTTTCAGTGTATTCACTTATGTAAATAATTTAGACAATAGCTTCTTCAAAGCAAGGAAATCATTACCATATCAAACTTTCCTTATCTCCCTCAAGGAGAAGGAAACGAGGCATCTCAACATAACCCATTGCAACATCACTTCATTTCATTAAGTTTTTGTGCTCTTAGTGAAATTTCAGCCATAAGAGGTATACCCAAGCATAATTGGAGAATCCATTGGTCAAAGTGATCTACTCTCTATGTTGTAGAATTTCAGTTTCACCCACTTCCATCTAGTTTTCTTCAACATATTTCCATTCATGAAGTGGTGTGATCATGGTTTCATTTCCATAGTGGGATTCCCACTTGCACTAGAGGTGGTTATTTCCATATTCCACCTATTACAATCCACCTCCAAACCAATTTCATGATGAATATCAGTTTGAGCATGCATGCCCACATGAGGAAGACTCGGATCATTTTGATCACCCACCGGACAGAGGATATCAAGAACAATGGCACGCATATTTTGAAACCTATCCTACACGAACAAGACCACTTACATAATAAGGTTCGTGATTTGGAGTATAACTTGGTGCAATTAAGGACCAATGAAGTGATGAAGGCAACCTAGATTGGCTTCAACATTCCTTACCCATGGGCTGTCCCTATACCATGTGACATTAATCCTCAACAAAAGCTTCAATTCATAATCAATACAATGACTAAAGTTGGAGAATGGATCAATAAGAGGGATACCTACAAATATAATGTTAGTCAATCCTTTGAATGGGAGGTACCAGCATTACCACATGTTAACCCTCTTTCCATGTCTCCATCCATGCAGTTTCAACTTGAAGCACATGGTCCTAATCTTCAAGTTCTACCTCGTGGTGGAATTCACTACTTCATATTTTATTCCTCCATTCCATCATGACTATTTGATGCCTCGTTATTCTAAATTTCCTTATTTTCTATGAAGGACATGAAGATAAAAAGATGAATCTCTTCCACTTCCTCAAATGGTGAGTAAATTAGCTAAATCCAAGTTCGTCCCTCATTTAAATTTCCCAAACCCATTTTGGGAGGAGCATCTTCAACAAATGAGTGAAAGGGAGGAATATATGGGTAAGGAAAATAACAATAGAGAGAATGTAGAGAATATGAAGAAATGGGCTGCAAAACTTAACATCAAGAAAACTTTGTTCCTAACTAAACCTTCTGCAGAAGTTGAGGCTCAAGAACAAGTGGAACAAACTAGTTTTGTACCAGAAAAAAATCTAGAGTTGAACGAGGAAGACCAAAACAATCTACTTATTCAGAATGTAGTATTCATATTGGCTCCATATATTTAGATGAGGTTGAATCACAGTAAGGAAAAAAAACCAGTTATAGAAAAGCAAGAGCCAACTCCAAATCCGCTAAGAGAAGATCATGTGCCAGTTAAAGAAGAATGACTCTCAAGTGTACAAGGTAGTTCTAGTGAATGTAATGATCCTAATTTCCATGCATGTCAAGAACTGACAACACTTCTAGAAGATGGTAGCAGCTTTCCAAAGTCATCATTAGATGTTACAATCAGCCACAAGGAGTTTCATGAGACTAAGGCAGATTTAACAATCATTAATTTCTATGAGGTCATACAGAGGCTTTCAAATCCTTCCCTTTCTTCATTCTTACAAAACTATGATGTCCTACATGAATTTGATCTTTCTGATTTTGTGATTGAGGATGAGGAAAATCAGGGTGAACAAAATTCCAATCCGAAGAATACCATGATGAAAGAAATTAAATAATTTCCACAACCATAGAATGAAGAAACACGACATTACATATGGCTCGATGAGTGAAAAGCACATGTGAAAGAATAAGTCGATTAAAATTTTGATAGAGATGATGTTATTGATAATTTATTCCTCTCAATTGGGGAATCTAATGTAGTTTCGAACCAATGATAAAGGAAGGATTTATATTGAATGGGGAGGTTGATAGTAAAGGTCAATCAAAGGAGGAGAACTTTTAGATGAGCAACACATTTTAAACATTTTTAGAGATTAAACATTGGAAACTACAAAAAATCACAAGGAGTTGCATGTTGCAGAAGAACTCCTTGTTGCCAAGGAGGAAAATGGGTACGACGAAGACATCACTTCAACACTATTTATCCATGAATGTTTGCAAAAATTCATTATCAAAGTTGAATCTTTGGGTAGCATGAAAAATCAGAGGATACGATAATGTCCCATCAGTGTACTTCGCCATTGATGCTGATAGTGAAGCCATAACTACTCGAGATTCATTCCGAATGTGAGGATGAGTATCAAAATTTTGAGGATCAGTTGCAATGCCTCTATAGGAAAAATGTAGAGAAACTAAAAGAGGAATTCTTTCTCTTTCTAGTTGATACCACAATGGATCAAGTGGTGAATTGGTCTTGTTTCAATTTTTCACTCTCATTTTCATCCATGTCCATTGCAAATCATCCACATGGCAATCCATTATGAAGAAAGGAATTTATTTTGAAAAGATAGATGAATGGTTTTTTTAGCTTGCTTATGCCACCAGTTTTCATAGAGTATGGATAGGGTTGTTTTCAGAAAAATAAGTGCATTACACACCTTGCATGTTTTAATTGGAGCATGTATGGTTTTTCGGTTTCAGCGTGTTTTGTTTTCTATTTTTCACTCTTTTGTTGTTACGCACACTTTTTATCATTGGAGTTTTTCAAGGAATAGAAAATTTAAAAGTTTCAAGATATCCCCGATTCCTCGATTGTTTCATTCAAAATTTCGTAGTGTTTCATAGATGTCAAACATTCAATAGATTCAATATAATTCATGCTTAGCATTCAAGGAGTGCAAGATCAGTTATTCTCAACGGGATTTTGGGATGTATCATAGAAGATCAAATTACTTTCAAGATTCCATCATTGACTCCATGTCCAATGGATGAATTAAGGCTACTGTAATCATGTTTGCAGTGCAATCATCCCTAAGAGGTTGCCAAAAATGTTATCCAATTTTACCTCCTAGGAAAGATTGAACAATGGGGCTCTATATGCTAAATGTTCAAGATTGATGTACCAAATTTTCTAGAGTTATTCTATGCCTCCATGATGCCTTAATGTTGATAAAACCCTTAATAGGTTTGAGGGTTAATAAAAACCCATCGAAAGAGTTAAAATTAAGGTTTGAGCTCAGACATCTCACCGTAGCTCGGTGAGCTACCCAACAAGCTAAGGGATAAGTTATAGGTTATCAAGCTACATTGGGGGATTGATTTGAGCTCAGCACTTATACCTTTCAATCAAGTTCTTTCATGGCTCGGTGAGCCATGTACATGGTTGAGCATTGAGAAGTTTTAGGGTGAAATGACATCGGGGTCACATGGGTCTCGGTTATTGGAGAAACCATTTTGGTAAGTTGTAACTAGTTGAATGCCTAGAACATGTGAGCTAGTCATGTAAACAACTCAGGTTGAGCTCTAATTCATGTTGTCAAACCCGCATAGAAGAGAGTAGTCAACTTGGCTATTAGTAGGCTCAAGTCATTTAGGGTACCTTATTTCAGCTTGAGACCCAAATTGACTAATGTCGTAGGGTGGCTCGTTGGTATATTAGTTGAGATGTATGGAGTTGGTGGAGGGATTGACTAAGCTTATATCCTAATAAGTCATTCCTAGTTGATCTTGAAGGCATCCACCTATAGTCATGAGCTGGCCAACGATGGTGTGATGTAATTTAACTAGGTGGAGCATGTCAGAATAAAGAAGGGAAGGACTTGATGGGAGAAATTGATGAGTTATCTCGCTCGATCAAGCTGAAGCAAGTCGGAAAATAGTGGGCTTCAGAGAAATTTTGATTCATTTCCTAGTCGAATGGACAAATGATGCTTAAATCCCACATCTTAAACATTGGCATGAAGGGTCTTCGGCCCAGTGGAATTGCAGGGATTCAGGGCCAACTAGCCAGGTTGGTGCGTTGGTAAAATGGCATCCAAAGTCCCAAGTCTATTATTAGAGACTTGCAGGATGCCATATTATAGGAAAAATTTCAATTAGGAGCTTGACACGGAAGAAAAACAATAAGGATTTAGATCCGAAAGAGCCAAATTGGCGAGTTTGTGCCATGGCTAGAAGCAGAATACAAGAACAAGCTTGTGAAGATTGCTGATTCATTAGTTGAGTGGGAGACCTGGTAAAGTAGTAAGTGTAGACTAATGCAAAGAGATGGAGTGAATTGTTGAGAATTCATCACCAATTTTGAAGGAGATAAGGTCGATCACTATGCATAGTGAGTCCTGAGTAATCTTCAGTGGTAAGGTGCCGAACATGAATTTTGGGTAATATATCGAGATTACTTCATGTAAGTCAAGGGGTAGATATAATGCTAAAGAGACGTTGGCCGAGCTTGGAGGTTTAGGCATGTCATACAAAAATGTGAATGAGCTGAATTCGGGGCACTACACTACATCAGTTAATCAATGAGATTGTGGAATGAAATGGATTAGCATAGGTTGATTTCATGGCATAAACAAGTTGGCATAGGCTCAGAGCTTGGTCGAAGGTTGAGTAAAATGGAGAGTTTTTTTGAGGATGGCTTGACGAGCTAAGAAATAAATATGTAGAGGTGTTTCAGCATCCAAGCTTGATCCGCAAGTCATCTTAGTGATGAAAGCATGAGAGGTCGATCCAAGTATAAATGGTGAAATATAATGTAGGGTGCTTACAAATCAGTGGTGGTAGCTTGAAGAAATCCCACTTGGGATAATTTGAGCTTGAATTCGAGTGGAAGACTAGTACTCAACATAAGTAGGAAAATGACTCATCAAACATAAGACTCAGGAATTAATGCATGTAAAAGGGTACTCGTGTGGTTTGAGCCAATTGTAAGATCGAGCTACAAAGTAAGGCTCAATCTATGAGGAAGTTGACCTTCTCTTGAGGTTCACCTCAAGCCTAAGTGCCATAGCTTGAGAGGTGATCCCATGTGTCCCAATCACACCGAACGTCCTGTTCACATTCGGCCATTCGGGGGGTGTAGTGATTTGGTGAGAACATCAACTCCCAAGCCCCAATCTCCGCGATTGTTCATTTTACCAGGGGTAAAATGGATAGAAATTTGGCAACTCGCGGGGACATCTACCTCATAGATGAGATGATCGGGTTGCCTTGAAGCATCCATAGGGCATGGATTCGATACAATCTGTTGAAATAGATCTGAAACTCTTAAATCCTATCCCTGAGCCATTTAAACACTATTGAACCCGAAGTTGATCCACTTCTCAATTTTTATAATTTTTATAAGAAAATATTTAAATTAAGGTCGAGTGGAATTTTTTTTTTAATATGAAATTTTTATTTCTCTGCGATCTAATCAGATGGGATGAAGGATGAACCTCAAAATCTATTCCAAAATCTTATTTCTTACAAAGTATGAATGATTGAAAATGACAATTTCTTGGCAAGTATGAAACATACAAAAGTTTGTGGAACACATGCTGATCTAGAATGCACTTGGGACTATTGTTAAAATATTATTTCCCAAAATAATTCCACTTCTAATGAACCATGCAATAACAACAACTAAGTAAATAATATATACAAAAGATGAAAGATCATACATGTCTCAAGTCAAACATGAAGAGTTTGCATAATAACTTCTTCTACTGATAGAAAACCTACCTACCCTACTCTAACCATAGGAAAATGAAGCTAAAAAAACCCGATAGATTGTGAGAAGTAGTTTCCCTTCCTCACAAATGTGGACCATGTGACTGATTTGACAATTGACATGGTCTTGTGCATGAGTGAAAAATTGACTACAAGCTTGTTTTCCACCCAAATCATCAAGGTATCAACTAGAAACATAAGAAATACCTATTTTAGTCACTATGCATTTGGATTAAAGAGGAATTACAGCTGATCCTTGGAATCTTGAAACTCATTCTAATGCTTAGAATTGAACATGGTTGAAGACAACTCATATTTTGATCCAATGAAGCTAAGTACTTGACTTGGCAAGGATTTATCTCGTGGATTTTTCCCTTTACTCTGAATACCAACTCCATGAATGGAGTTGAATTGTAGACTTTCCTAGAAAAGGTGACTTTTTGAATGTTGATTTGGATCTTATTCTTCATCTACAAATATTTTATCCTCTCCCAAAACTACCTTTTCCATGACTTGACTTCTAATTTTGGAATGGTGTCATCATTTCTTCCTTCCTCCTCCTCATCCAATATGAAGATTTCAAGGTTAAACTCATCAAGTTGTTCTTCATAGGAATACTATGATTAACATCCTGTTCTTGGATGTTCTTATCTAAGGATGACTCTTGGGAGTTCTCTGCAGCAAGAGTCTCTTGGTGTAGCAAGATAAGTGGTGGGATTGAGAAAGTGGTAAGTTCAATAGGATCCTCCTCACAAATACAACCCTCTAATTTTGATAAAAATCAAACTCTTCATTATCAAGCTTTGTAGGGTTCTCCAATTAAACCTCATCTTCTTTGTGCTCCTTGCCTTATTGATTTGGAGCTGATTCTTCCTTCTCTCTTGATTCGGTAAATGTGATGGATTAATAACCTCTGGGAATATGGTGCCAACATGCACACTACATTCAGAGCATAAATATTTTTAGTCATCTTCCTCTTGTGCTTGCTTTTGTTCTGCTACAAAATCAGTTTGTATCACTTGTTCTCAACCTCTTACCTCTTATAAAGGATTAATTAGTAAGGGAATTTTATCAATTCCAAACATTAAAGCCCAAATTCTTAAATTATTTTATCATTTATTCTTGGTTGGGATCTTTTTCTTCCCTTTCCTCTTGACTGGTTTTTGTGTTTCTTCCCAACATCGATTTAGGTTTGCAAGATGAGATTTGGGTTGGGTATCAACTTATTTTTATTTGTTTGTGATGGAGGGATGGTTTTATATTTTTTTTGTGTGGAGGGTAAGGAGTTTTAAAAGAGAAAAGGGAAGATAATTAAAGGTGAGGTGGAAGGGGAGAAGGTGAAGAAATGAAATCCACAATGGGGAAGTAAAATATAGGAAAGGGAATTAAAACTTAGGCTGAGATGGTGTAGGTTGGGAATGGGAAGAGGGATGTGAGATGATAATGCAAGAGTTTCCCATTGACATGAATGACAAGCATTGATGCTTAATCCACATTGCAATTTATGGTAGCATCTCAACCTTGAAACCAACCTTCTATCGATGGGTGTAGTGTCTTAGCATAGGGCCAACCCCGAATAAAGGACTTTGCAACCAATCCTAAATGATTTTAATTGAGATTTAGCCTTGTTCTACACCATATTTGCCTCCATTCTTTGAATTTTCCTTTGAAAAATAAGCCTCTCCAGGTGTGATATTGCATACAAAATTTGTATATCCTTTCCTTTGATTTTATCAATAGTTTGGTGAATATCCAAACTAACTTGAATCCTACTCACATCGATATGCATACTATTTATTTTTATCATAAAACTAATCCAGAGGTGGATTGTAATAACCTGGAGATGAATTTTACAAGTTTCTAGGTAGGGTAAATTGGTTCTACTACAAGTGTAAATTCCATGAGGGAAATGAAGTCATGATTGCATAAATTCATGGATGGAAGAAAATGAAAGATATGGAAAGAAAAATGCATGGAAATATATCAAAAGAAAGGGTTGGAACTCAGAAAATGGGTTTTGGATCATGGGAGTTTCAAGTTGTTCTTGGAATTGCTTCGAAAGCTGAGATTTCACCAAGAGAACAAAAATTAATGAAATGAAATGAATAATAGAATACACACATGTGAAATGTATATATTTATCCTTCTTGTCCCATTAGGCATGTTAGAACTGTTATCACAAAATTACAACACCCTCGATTTTCTAGCATTTGATTTTACTAGGAAATTAGCGTAATCGGGTAACATGGAATTATCTCAAGCTATGTCAGCTTGTAGTTGAGATAATTATCCATAGTAGGATTATTCCTCTTCCTAATATAATGTTAAAAATACTCCTAATATATGATTTCCAAGTGACACGGAGAGGGAGAGAACATGAAAATAAATAAATCCTACACTAAATAGGTGATAACACCAAGATAATGGTGTGAAAAAAATTTGCTAAGGGAGAAGGATGAAGGGAAATGAAATTGAAAGAGGATAGGAAATATTTGACATAGTTCCAAAGATGCACTCATCACCAAATCTCCAAGAAAAAAACAACATGAACCAGCGAATATAAGAAAGCATGCATAGAATATAACAAGGAAAGGAAAGAATATACAAGAAAATTACAAAAGGATTAAAAGAACACCACACCACACAATTTTATTTCTCTAGGAATTTGCACATCCATTATAGTTGAAGAATAGAGGCACTATTACATTTTGGATCTCACATGAAGGTTTGTAGCTTAATGGAAAAAAATGAGAAACAATTTTGCAAGAATTTCCTCAAGCTCCCAGAATATCCCCCTCTCTCAAATGAGAAGGATTACATTATATAGAAGAAGGTGAGAAAGAGAGAGAGAGTGAATCGAAAAATACCCTTTTCAACCACTTGGAAAGTATAATAAATGGCTGAAAAACATGATGGGAAACTTGCAAAATCCATCTGTTGTTGTCTTATAGATTACTATAGAAGAAAATGACTCACATGCTTCATTAAATGCATTTACAACTTCCTTGAAGTCATCATTTAAAACGGAGCTGATTTTTTAAATTTTCACACACCAAACTACACTAAATATATGATTTCTTGATTTCTAAGTGTAGAGGATGGAATCATGATTCTAACAAGTATAATTTAGTCCAATTTGGTGAAGAAATGAAAAATTTATGATAGTTTGGGTGAAGGTTACTCCTTGGCTTATGAAACTATGTAATTGATTTGGTTGTTAGAGATAATAATTTTTACTTTTCCTTCCCAACTTTATAAAATTTTCATGTTTTAAAATTTTCTATGAAGGCCCTTTAAAATTTTATGGGGCCCAGAGAATTTAAGATTATCAAAAAGGGGAGGGGTTTAGTGTTGATCTGGCTAGATTCAAACCATCTCACCAAGCTGGTTGGGTGTAACATCTTGAGATTCCCCATGTCATCTCACACCTATACCTCCCGAGCTCCTCTATATTACAAACTTACACCTCAAATCTTTGTGTGCGGCCCACATTGACTTTATGTTCCATGTCGGTGAGTGGTTCGTCCCTTGTATTTCAAATCAAGCGCAAATGTAGATAACTTAGCTTAGGGTGGAACGGGTGCACATTCTCCTCGTGCCAAAAATCCCACATCTCTACATTTCATGGCACTGCTCATTTATTACATAAAAAAATTATCTGCGGGGAACTTGTTCCCATGGGGGAAAAGTTCCCCGCACCCCTCGGGTACCGAGAGACTTAACTCACCTGCTCTAATCCTCTTGGACTTGGAGTATGTATGTAGTATTGACTTTAACCACATATCTATGTTCCATCTCGAAAACTCGAGACAAATTTTTTTTTCCCACCCCACATTATATGGTGTGGTCCATGTTTTGTGGGGATGTGGGGGTTTATGGAACTCATGACCCGAGTTCCCTCGGGTTGCGTGGGCTCCGAATCACCAACTCAGCTATAGTGTTAATGCTTTGGTTTTCCTTTATCCTCTCACCTAATTCATTTCCATGTTGATATTCTTGCCAAGATTGATGCGTAGACCAACTCCATCCTTAGCTTGACTTCGAGTTGTTCTTTCGCATTGCCTAGGTTCCAAACAAGCTCATATTTTGTAGAAATGGCCCGACTTGACCTCGACACGGTGAAATTTCCTAAGCTCACACACGAGTCACTCGATTTTACATGTACTCTATAACCCCGAGCTCGATTTGTTTAACCAAATCACTGAGCTAAGAAACAACTCTTGCCCAATACCTCGGAGAGAGTCAGTTTTTTGTAACATAGCCATTTTAGCTATTTTCTTTTATTTTCATAAAATTTTAGGAAATTTTGACATTTTTATGATTCCTAGGGGAAGATAAAATGTTTTGAAATTATCTAACACCATTGCCTAAATTTTCTCAATTTTGGCTCAATATGGGCCCTAGGGCTAGCCTTCTCACCTTTGAAAATTTCCGGACCTCTTGAAACCCAAAAGAATAAAAAATATTTATCTTGATTCCAAAACCTCCGAAATAGTGCTTTGATGATCTGAAATATAGAAATTCACCTATGAAATTCATATTCTTATTCAATGCCTTGTCAAATCCCTGAGCCCCAGCCTCTCATGATTGTTCATTTTACCTGTGGGTAAAATGGATAGCATGTACTCCATACAATAACTTTGCCACAGGTTCAATGAAGTGTTATTTTGTAATCCCAAGAATATCTTTCTACCCCAAAATAGCTACATTGGATTAGATAGTTAACATTCAATAATCGAGCCTCCCCATACATAATAAGGAGCATAGCCTCATGAGCATTGGTGAAAACACATAAAATTCCATATGAAAAATTATTTAATGAAAAAAATTGGAGACTCTATAGGGGAGATATTTTACCACATGCACCCATAAAGATCATTGTAAAATAAAAATATATATATTACAAAATAAAAAAATCAGATTTCAAACAAAATCCAAAATTTGAAGGAAAATTTGTCAAGGAAGGAATCTATGTTATGTTCATTCAACACTTTTCAATGATGATTTTTGAGATTAGTTTCCATCACCAATGAGTTACAATAATAAGAAAGAAGAATAAGAAGAATAAGAAAAATAATAAGAAAAATAAAAAGAAGAAAAAGAAGAACTCGATATGCAAATTTTGATCACCATCATTTTGGAACATCTCTTACAAAAGAAAATATTCTGCAACAGTAAGAAGATCTCTTTCTTCAAATAAAAACTTGCAAGAAACTAAGGGAAATAAAGTTTTTACTATCTCTACAAAGAGCCATGAAAATATTGTCTATAATGCAGAATATTTCCATTTGTGAAGATCCAAGTCATCAAATCATGGTGGATCCAATTCAAGAAGATTGCTGCTAGAGGGATGAAAATGGGAATTTCCTCTCCGAAAATGATTGATAATCCAATAAATGGATGAAGATAATTCATAATATAAATGATATGTTTTATGAAGGTAATGATGGTGAAGAATCCATTGAAGGTTACATTTTCAACTTTACACTATTTACTAGGAAAGTCATAACATTGTCTTTCATTTCCCTTCCTATAGATGATTTTCTTTCATACAATGATGAAGAAATGGATATTTTAACAAGAGTGTATGTGCAAAGGATTTTGAGTGTAGGATAAGGAAACTCTAATCCAAAAACCTATCACTAATTCAGGTTTTAGGCATTGGACTTTCAAAAAAGTTATGAACATCTTGAGGCACTTTGTAATGTTGAGGAAGAAGAAACTCAATAAGATCCTGATTATTTTACGCACTATTAAGTATTCATCCCTAGAATATTCTTGTACACTTTTGATAAATGTCATATCCATGAATATTCTGATGAGAATCAAATCAACAGCTTGGATGATGATGAAGAAAAAAATATAGTTGAACCCCTTGCATCAAATCATTCTAGCTGGAGGCAGAACCCATTGGAGAAACAAGGGATTCAAGAGATGAAGATTCTTGTTATACAATAAATGAAACCATGATTTCCAAAGAATCCATCAACCATGAAGATGTATGAGAAATCAATCTTACATCCCATACTCAAGATGATGAATTCGAGGTAATCATGGATAATCCCATTTCCAATATTAACTCTTCAAGTGATGTAGAATTGTTGAATGATAGAATGGAGACATTTGAAGAATCAAATTATCTTCTCGACTAAATCACAAGTGAACAAGTGGAAGAGTTTAGTTTATTTATAGAAACTAAGAGGGATGAAAAAATTGGACATGATCTCTATGAGGAGCTGATTTCATCATCCTTACCAAATGAATGTAACATTGATCATCGATTAAGTACATAAACTATCATTTTCTTTTGAACAAGAAGATGTTATATGAAATTATATAGATGAAGTTAAAAATTTCTTCTCATATTACGGCCCCAACATATATCTCTACTTCCCATCATGAAGATGTTCTAATGTAGTTTGAGCTCAAATTTTTCACTTCCGACATAGATTTGATCTCTTCTCCTTATCGAGAATTTTAAAAATCAAGTATGCTCATTATTTTAAGAAGGTGAGCCTTGGATGAATTTTTTTCCAAAACAAGAGGATGAGGATTATTCAAATGTGTTTTTCCAGAAATTTTTAAGGAACCCTCTTGAATTTTTTTATAGAAATCATGGCGAATATACCTGTAACTAGTTTCATGGTTTTGGCGAATATATCTATAACTAGTTTTGTGGTTTTGGTGAATATCCATGTAACATGTTTTGTTCTTTTGGTGAAAATGGTAAATAATATTAAAAATAGTTAGAAATTGAATGCCGGATCTCGTGTAATTGTTTTGGTGAATACCCTCTATCGAATTTGACTATAATGAGGCCCAAAAATTTTCATTTCTTTTACATGCCTTACCTTTAGGCTCAAGTGACTGGAATGTGTGAGACTTGGCCATTAGGAGGAATAGGAAAAAGACACATGGTATCTATTTATTGCTCACCGCCACTCTACCTTTCCTCATTAACACCATGGACCCGAAACTTTATTAAATTGGTTCATTTCATGGACTTGGAGTCCAAGGAATGCCTTTGACGTGGAGAGGCCCAGAATCTTGCCACAAGTTTGTCTAATGGGTAGGGAAGGATTAAAAACTTTAATAATAAGGCACAAAAACTTATATTTAATACTCAAGGATACACCATTGCTATTTGGTTTCTATTGATAGCTTATTGTCTAGTATGTGGAGCAAGTAAGAATATGTTTTTAAAAAAAAAATAGGGGTAAATGTAATTGTTAACCAAAATAATCTCCTCTTATTTTGGGTTAACTAGCTTCCTTTCGTGCCTATTAGTGAAAATTCACAACACCCCTAAAATGACCTATGGATCTACTTTTCTAAGGCAATGTCATTTTGTGTGAATGCACAACATTGAGCTTTCCCAAAGTGTAGGACCTTTGTAAATGGGGAAACTCTTCAGAGAAGGTTGGTGCCTCTTCCCAAACTACCCGCCACAAGCTATTCTAGTGTAGGAAAGCTAATCTAATCCTAATATAGCTATACCAAGGAAACAGAGAGAGAGAAAAGAGGAAAAACAGAGCCTATACTAAAACGGTGAAACACTAGAGAAGGAAAGTGTTGAACATCTATCAAAACTACCATAAAACAAGAAGAAGTGAGAAATGGAAAGGATGGACAAGTGCATCACAAAACCAAGGATGGATTTCACACAGAAAATGTTCCAAAAATCCATAAACACACTCTAAAACCTGCAAAGTGATATCCAAACATGCACAAATACTTGCAATGAAGAGAGGTAAGAAGAAAATAAGAAAAAAATGAGCAAGGATGGACAGATGCATCACAAATGACGTTTTTTTTTGCTCCATAGGTTTACACAAAACATCATTTTACCTGGTAAGAGGCAAAAATTGACATTACAAAGTAGGGGAGGAGGTTCAAACTCCATTTTGACCTTGGGTAAGAAAATAAGGGAGGGTATAGTGGAAAGAATGAACAACTTTACAAATGAGCCAAACCGGCTTTTTTATCAAACAAAATGCAAGAAATGTGGAAAATGCAACCAAATCAATTTGAAACTCCAACCACCAAAAAATCCATTCAATCTCACATGCAAAGTGATAGGCTTTATGGAAAAATGCATACGCTTAAATAACATTGCTCGCAGAGCAAAAACAGAGGCCCATACTTCAATAATTTTGGTAGTTGGGAACCATTTCTACATTTTTTACATGCTAGAGACGTTTTTCCATTTTTCTCTCGACAAATCTCCATCAAAAATAAAAATTTAAGATTCCATTGTGTAGAGGATTTCAACAAATTTCCAATGATATAAAGAATGCAAAAATCTAAGCTCGAGATCAAAAATTATGCCCCTCTGAAGATTTAGGGAAAAAATGACAATTTTAGGGCAAAAATCAGGTTGGTGGGCCAAAACTTGAAAATTTTCCTCTTTTTTAAATTTGAGAAAATTTCCCAAAAAATCCCCGCACCCTGCCACTCCAATGCCGCATAGAGCTTCCCAATTCTCTTATGGAATCACAGGCTCAAGCTTCACCTTTTTCCTTTCGATTTTTCTTTTGGAAAATTTCCAAAATTTCCCCATGCCCCGCTCTCCTAGTTACATGCGTTGGCTTTTGGTTCGACCGTGGGCTTCAAAACACATTTTCCCTCTTCACCCATTGAGGAATTTTTTTCCAACAATCCCCCCCACCACCGAGCTGACCGATGTGGACATGTGGCACTTTTTCATCGCTTAGCAAGGGTATGCCTTTATTTTTCCTTTGTGCCTCTATCACTTTGGCAAAAACAAAATTTCCTCCCTGCCCCAATTCTTGCCACTATTATGGACACGTGGCGATTCTCATTCAATGTGGGGCCTTAGCAACATTTTCTCCATCCTCCACGGGCCTGTGGGCCATTTTTTTTCTTTGCGCCTCCGCCAACCTCTCGAAAATTTTCTAACTTCTCTTTACTTCCCGACCTCCGCCGCCACATGGCACCATTTCATTAAATATGGGCATGTTTAGGGAAATTTTCCACAAAAAACTCCGCCGAGCCATAACTCAAAAATTACAAGGAGTTAGGAGGAAAATTTTACCTTTCTGGAAAGGTGAGAAAATTCTCTATCTGATGGAGCCATTTTAAACCTTGGAGTGTTATAAATGTGTAAACATTGAAGTTGAAGCACAAGGGAGGAATGAAGGAAAGTTATCCAAAATAAGTAAAGGGATCATTTTAGATAATAATTTTGGTGACTCTGAGGGGTCGTCTACCTACTAGATGAATGATCGTTGGCTTTGAAGCATCCATTGGAAATGAGTCAAGCCCGATAAGAAATTCTGATCTAAACTATGAAAATCTGACCTCGAGCCACTGGAAACCCACTAAACTTGGATTTGATCTTCACCAAAATGCCACCTGAAATGGATTGTGTAAGAGAAATACAAGACACACTAAACTATGTACAAAATCGAAGATCGTACATACTCCAAATGGAACATGCAGAGTGTGTACAAGCACTTCTTCCGCTGAAAGCAAAACTACATACTCTACTCTAATCTGGAAGAAAAGGTGGGCTAAACAAACCCTATAACTAGTTTTACAAAATAGCTTTCCTTCTTAAAAATTAGCAGCCATGCAAATGATTCGAGCTGAGTATGGCTGATTGGATGAGTGGAAAATCAACAAGAAGTTGATCTTCTACCCAAATTAGCAAGGTGTAAGCTGAAAGCAAATTGAATACCTCTTTTAGTTGCTCTTCATTTGGATTGAAGAGGTATAACAGCTGATCCTTGGTACTTTGTAGCTCATCCTCATGCTTAGAAGCAAGTATGACTGGTTGTGACTTCTCCTTTGGCTCCAATGAAGAAAAATACCTGATTGGGCAAGGTCTGATCCATTTAATATGCCCATTGGTCTAATTTTAAATTCCAAAAACTGAGTGCTCTTATAGACCTTCTTGAATGGATGGTGTGGAAGAAGTGATGAAGTTCTCCTACTCTTTCTCTCCCTCTTCTAGTGAAGAACATGGAAGATTAAAATCTTCCAATCTTGGCTCCAAAAGGCTGCTATAAAATGCAGGTTGCTGCAAATGAATGCTCTCCTCCATGGCAGTAGGTTCTTGTGTTTGGAATGTGGATGATGAAGGAGAAAATGGTGTGATTTCAACTGGTTCTTCTCCATCAAAACAGTCCTCCAAATCTGACAGATAAACTACCTCATTGTTTTCCTACTGCAAATGCTCAACCTCCTCCATGGTGTTCTCTTGATTTGCAACTTGATCACCATGTTTATCTTCATTCTCAAAGGTGAAGTTTGAAATATCAAACTCCTCTTCAGCACTAGAACTTGAGAGAGATGAAGTAGAAAGAAGAACTGAAGGTTCTTCTATAGCCTGCTTTGTGCTCAAAGATTTTGAATCTACACTTTTCTCCCCACAACTGGAATGTGCTCCTCTTCTTTTGGATTTGGAGCAGCTTCTCCTTCCTCTGCTGCTTGAAGACAATCTTGCTCTTGATTGAACTCTTCCTCTAGCATGAATTTTTTCAAATCAAACTCTTCAATTTGCTGCTCTAGAGGACAAGTTGGGGCTGCAAGATCTCTTTAGAGCTTTATTCTTCCATGGCTGATTTTGTAACTTCTATTAGATCAACATATTCTTCCAGTAGAGTGCCAACATGGACACTACATTCTGAGAAAACTGATTGCTGATATGCTTCTTCTTTTTGCTCTTCTTCTGCTACAAAAAAATCAGTCCTAACCACCACTTGTTCTTCAACCTTTACCTCCTCTGTAGGCTTGACCATCAAGGGGATCTTTGTTATCCCAAATTTGAGAGCCAAGCTTACCAAACTTCTGATTTTTTCTTCTTTGTTTGGCTCTTCTTCTTGCTGTCCTTGACTGGCATTCTGATTTTTATCTTCCCAACATGGATTTGGGAATGCAAGAGGGGTGGGTTGTAACTCAATTGATTTTGCAATTATTTTTGGTGTTGGAGGAGGTAGAAACTCTTGTTTCTTTAGAGGGAATGGTTGTTTGGAAGGGAAAAGGACAAAAGAATTGAGATGGGGTGGAAGACTAGGGGATGGAGAAATGGAATCAACACTTGGGGTAGCATGGGCTGGATTTGGAATTTGGCATTCAAAATGAGATGGTGCTACTTGAGGAATGGAAAGAGAAAAACTAGATGATGGTGTAGAACTTACCCATTGACAAGGTTGCTCAACACCAAGTTTATAGGCCTCTATCTCCAATGTCCATTGTGTAAGTTGGGGCAGCATCTCAATCATGAAGTCTAGCTTCTCCTGAGGGATGAAGTGTCTTGGAAAAGGGCCTCCCCATGGATAGGGTGCTCTGAAACCAATCTGAAATGCCTTCATTTGTGCTTGATCCCTTGATTGCACCATGCCAACCTCCATTTTTTGGATTTTCTCCAACAAATCTGCATTTTCTTCTTGACTTCCCTCATCATATGCATATCCTTGTGCTTGATGTGCTTCATAGCCAAAATGATTTTGGCATTACTCATATGGATATGCATACTGATTTTGAATTTGATCAAAATGCTGATCTGGAGGATTTGAGAAACATGTTGGAGGTGGAATATATTGCTACTGTTGTAAATGTGAATTCCATGATGGAAATGAAGTCATGATTGCACAACTTCATGGAATGAAAGAAGATGGAAGAGATGGAAATAATAATGAATGAAAATGAATGGAAAATAGGTATGCAACTCAAAGAATGAGTTGTTTACAGATGGAGTTTCCAAATGTGCTTTTGAATATGCCTCCAAAGGCTAAATATTTAACAAGAACACACCAACCTATCAAAAATAAAGTGGAAGACCTCTAAAGGTCCAACTGGGTGTGCCAAAACTATTAGTGAAAATTCACAAAGACCTCCAAAATGACCTATGGATATTCTTTTCTAAGGCAATGTCATTTCGTGTGAATGCACAACATTGATCTTTCCCAAATTGTGGGACCTTTACAAATGGGGAAAGCTCTCCAGAGAAGGTTGGTTCCTCTTCCTAAAGTACTTGCCACAAGCTATACCAACGCAAGAAACCTAATATAATCCTAATCTAACTATGCCAAGGAAAAAAAGAGAGAGAAAAGAGGGGAAAATTGATCCTACACTAAAACGGTGATACACCAAAGAAGGAAAGCATTGAACATCTATCAAAACTGCCATGGAATAAGAAGAGGTGAGCAATGGAAAGGATGGACAAGTGCATCAAAAACAAAGGATGGATTTCACACAAAAAATGTTCTAAAACTCCATGAACACATCTCCAAAACCTACAAGTGACATCCAAACATGCACAAATACTTGTAATGAAAAGAGGCAAGAAGAAAACAAGAAAAAAATGAGCAAGGATGGACAGATGCATCACAAAACACGTTTTTGCTGCTCCAAATTTTGCACACAACATCATTTTACTGGTAAGAGGAAAAAATGCCATTACGAGAGAAAGGGAGGAGGTTTAAACTCCATTTTTGACCTGGGGAAGAAAAGAAGGAAGGGTAGAGTAGAAAGAATGAACAACTTTACAAATGAGCCAAAACTGGATTTTTTTATCGAACAGAATGCAAGAAATGTGGAAAACACAACCAAATCAATTTGAAACTCCAACCACTAACAAATCCCTTCAATCTCACCTATAAAGTGATGGGCTTCATAGACAAACCTATACGCCAAAGTATATTTCTCAGAAAAATAGAGGCCCATACTTCATTAATTTTGGTGGTTGGGAACTATTTCTACATTTTTGCATGCCAAAGACGTTTTCCCATTTTTCTCCCACAAATCTCCATCAAAAATCAAAATTTAAGATTCCATCATGTAGAGGATTTCAACAGCTTTCCAATGATATAAATAACGTGAAAATCCAAGCTCGGGATCGAAAGTTATGCCCCTCTGAAGATTTAGGGAAAAATCGGGTTGGCGGGCCAAAACTTGAAAATTTTCCTCTTTTTTGAATTTGGGAAAATTTCGTAAAAAATTCCCACACCCTATCGCTTCACTGCCATGTGCCACCTCCCAATTCGCTGATGGAATCGTGGGCTCAAGCTTCACCTTTTTCCTTTTGATTTTTCATTGGGAAAATTTCCCAAAATTTCCCGTGTCCCGCTCTCCGGTGACAAGCGTCGGCCTCGGGTTCGACCATAGGCTTCAAAACACATTTTCCCCTCTTTGCTCGTTGAGAGAAAATTTTCCAACAATCCCCTACCGGCCCGAGCTCTGCGTTGATGTGGACACGTGGCAATTTTTCATTGCTCGGTAAAGGTGCACCTCTATTTTTTACTTTACTCCTTTATCACTTTGGTAAAAAAACAAAATTTCCTCCATGCCCCCAATTCCTACCACTATCATGGACACGTGGCACATCCTCATTCAATTCGTTCACAACTTTTTCTCCATCCTCTACGGGCCTACGGGTCAATTTTTTTTTGTACCTCCGCCAACCTCCCTCAAATTTTCCAACTTCACTCCACTGCCCCGACCTCTACCACCACGTTGCACCGTTTCATTGGATGCGGGCTTGTCTAGGGAAAATTTCCCGAAAAAACTCCGCCGAGTCATATTTTGAAAATTACAAGGAGTTAGGAAGAAAATTTTACCTTTCTGGAAAGGTGAGAAAATTCTCTATCTGATGGAGCCATTTCTAGAAACCTTTGAGTGCTTAAAATGTGTGAAAAATTTATTTAAACCGCAAGGAAGGGAGGAATTAAGGTAAGTTAGCCAAAATAAGGAGGGGGCTCATTTTGGATAATGATGCCTAAGTCAATTTTTTACACATTTCAAGCACTCAATTTTTTTGGGTATTTCTTCATTAGATAGGGTTTTCTTCCTCTTTCTAGAAGGTAAAGAAGTCCTCCTAACTCCTTGTATTTTTTGAGTTATTGCTTAGGGGAGTTTGGAGGGGAAATTTTCCCAAGGCGGGCCCACAGGAAAAAATTTGGTACTTAGCCTTTTGGCTAAAAACACAAAGGAAAAATTTCAGCCTGAAAGCCTGCAAGGAAATGAAATGATGCCACGTGTTAAGGCAGAGTGGCGGGGTGGAAAGACTTCAAGTTTTTTGGTGTTTGGTCAAAATGCGTCAAAGGCAAAAATGGGAGTGCATCCCCACCGAGCTAAGAAAAAGATGCCACGTGTCCATTCATCAGCAGATTCGGACTAACAAAAATATTTTTAGTTTTTACAGAAACAAAAATGGTGAAAAGGTGAAAAATTGAGGTGCATCCCCACGAAGCAACCAGAGGGTGCCACGTGTCTCGTAATAGCGGGGCCATAAAGGTTTTTGGAAAATTTTCTAAAGTGGCGAAAAGGGGTAGAATGTTATTTTGAAGGCTACGTCCCATTAGCAAACCAGGTGATGCCATGTGTCTTGGAGCAGTGGTGGTGTAGATATTTTTGGGGAATTTTTCCAAAAGAGAAAAATTTAAAGTTTGACCCCACCGACCCCCGATTTTGACTTTGTTTTTACTAGTTTTTCCCTAAATCTTCAGAAGGGCATATCTTTTGATCCAGAGCTTGTATTTTCATGATTTTTATGTCATTGGAAAGATTTTGAATTCCTCTACACAATGGATGGTTCAATTTTTATTTTTATGGAATTTTATGGGAGAAAACCGAGAAAACATCTCTAACATGCAAAAAACATAGAAAATGACCCCAACCACCAAAATTAATGAGTCATGGGCCTCTTTCTTGCTCTGCGAAGCAATGTATAATGAAGTATGGGATTTTTCATGGAAACCCATCACTTTGTAGGCTAATAAAATGGATCTGTTGGTGTTTGGAGTTTTAAATCAAAATTTCCCATATTTTTTACCTTTCTTTCATTTTGTTTAATGGTTAAAAGCCAGATTTGGCTCATTTGTAAAAGGTTGTTCATCCTTTCTACTTTTCCATCCCTTATGTTCTTCCCTAGGGTCAAAAATGGAGTTTTAACCTCCTCTCTTTCTCTATAATGGCATTTTTACCTCTTACCCATGAAATGATGATTCAAGTGCAAAATTCTGGAGCAATAAAAACATGTTTTGTGATGCATTTGTCCATCCTTGCTCATTTTTATTGTTTTCTTCTTGCCTCTCTTCATTACAGGTATTTGTGCATGTTTGGATGTTCATTGCAGGTTTTGGAGTTGTGTTCATTGATTTTTGGATCATTTTTTGTGTGAAATACATCCTTGGTTTTGTGATGCATTTGTCCATCCCTTCCATTGCTCACCTCTCTTTGTTTCCATGGTAGTTGTCATAGATGATCAGTATTTTCCTTCTACGGTGTATCACCATTTTAGTGTAGGCTTTGTTTTTACTTGTTTTCTTTCTCTCCATGTCTCCTTGGAAGTTAGATTAGGATTATATTAGCTTGCTTGCACTGGAATAGCTTGTGGCTGGTAGTTTAGGAAGAGGAACCAACCTTCTCTCGCAGAGATCTCCCCATTTACAAAAGGTCCCACACTTTGGGAAAGCTCAATGTTGTGCATTCACACCGAATGACATTACCTTAGAAAAGTAGATCCATATGTCATTTTGGGGGTGCTATGAATTTTCACTAATAGTAATGATGTGGAGAAGTAGTGCTCACAACATATGAAGTAGATTTCTACACTGACATTTTTACATGTGTGTGCTTTGAGAAACATAATCAAGATTTTGAATGTTGTAACTTAAGTTTTAATTCAATCCTAAGAAAATGAAATTATTTCAAAGGGACACATTAGAAATTTAAAATCTCACAAGAAATAACATGTACAGAGGTAATTATATCATGTCTTAGGCTCATGTCATTTAAACTTTGTGATTGATTATTTATCCGGTGTTATTCCCATACTTTATTGCAAGTTCTTCTACTTAAAAAAACCGACAATTCAATGATTACTCTTTCTTATAAACTTTGGAAAAGAAAAATAGAAAGCTTGATATATATCTACAGATATACATACATATATAGATATATATGTGGATATATATATAGTAGGAGCCAATTATTTATCTCAAATTAGCCTTGGATCAAAGGAAATGCCACTATTATAGCACATGTCGCTTATGTTTATATATTTTGGTAGCCACAACAAAGACCCCTATTTTAGATGAAAACAAAGGATGAAGCTATTTTTGAAAGCACCTTTTCGCAACACAAGAACTCCCCACCGCGCAGTGTAACTAAATAAGAACGTCATTTTCCTCCTGAGAAAAAACTGGAAAATTACGTGGGGAATCCTTGTAATTTATTTCCAAGACCAAAAATTGCTTCCCCTCCTTCCAAACACAAGTTCAAGCTCAAACACAATTATGTTCATAAAATGATCCCCATCTATAATTGGTTCTAAAAGTATCACCCTTTCTTCGTATATAGCCAACCTTTGGTCTATAGTGATGGAAATGGTCTCTTCCATATCTTACAGGGAACAACAAAAAATGCATAGTAGCATATTCTTGGTGTTATAAATTCTCACATTTAACATAGGTTCAAATGACATTAAGAAGAAACAATTATTGTTGAAGACAATTGGTCTATAGAAGAAAAAGATTTCAATCGTGTGAAAATCCTCCAAATCCCCAAAGAAGAATCATATATTTCTATATTATCATAGCCTGCATTAACTCCAAATCTATTAATGCCTTCTTGAACCACTTTATACCCCTTTTTTTCATCCACCACCAGATTGCCCCCACATAAATATAAAAGTTTCATACATTAAGTTGATCGATAGCATCTAAGGAAGCTTCTTGAGGAGGTTCCGACTTCTTGAGTGGATTACGTACCCTTGAAACATGATTGCCACATAAACAAAATAAGATTATCCCTTAATGTAAATCTTCACACCGTACTAAATCAAAGCATGATAACCACAAAAATTTGAGAATTTTCCATGTTCTATTGTAAAAGTCCTATTTTAGACAATGATGACCATTATCATGATTTACAAGTATCCAAGGATGTTTTTTCCTTATTTCACTGTAATGCCTGAAGAATATGGTGGAATTCATGTGTTCTTTCTGTTCCTTAGAAACTAGAGAGAACTGCATATGGATTATAATGGAAGCCAAAGAAATACATTTTCTCAAACATCTTGAGGTAGTGAATGATCCCACAAAACATGATTTCCATGCTTGCATTGGAAATAAACTTAAATGAAGAAAAATTCTAGTGTTTCATGAAGGAGAAGACAAATCAAAAGGTGTAACACTATAGCAATGAAAGAGTATCCATAAGACCTAGTGTTGGAAAGGAAAAATATATTCGTTAAAACATAAGAAAGAGTATCCATAAGATTATATCATATATTTTTAAAACATAAACATTACATTACATAAAAATTACATATCATAAACTATAAAATATAAAAAAATTAAAATTGTTTTTAACATAAACAAGAGTATCCAGGTTTTGATTTCTTGTTTTTCCTATTTTAGAACTATTAAATCTTGAAAATTTCATTGTTTTATACAGTGGATGGAAGAAAACACAAACAATGGTAAACTTCTCCAAATCCACTATATTTGGTAACTGTGACATAGGCATAGCAAAAAAACTATAAGCCTATAACTATATTATATCATAAATATCACATATCATAATATATTTCTTTGTTCTCGAATCACTTTCCTAACTAAATCGATATCGATCTTCTCCACTAGAGTATCAACCATGGTTAGTATCCCGACACATTCTTTATCAATGATAGCTTTTTTGGTGTCTATTAAGTCTTTCTAGGTTTTAAGAACTTCAAAATATCGTTACATCTTTGCAAGGATGGAAGACACCATTTCGACATGACTGTCCATTTAAGGGGTCATCACTGGGGATTGATTCATATTTCCATCAATTTCCATATCCACATAGTTTGTAGTAGCATGTGGAGAATCTATGGATTCTAGGTCTGGGGATTCTGGATAAAGAATAGAGAGTTCCCGTAATACTTTGGGAATTGGCAAATCGAGACATGGAATCACGGTTAGAGAGTTTCATGAGAAATTAAAAGAGAATGAGGGGAAACATTGGCGTAGTTATTTGGAAATGAGAAGGGGTTAGAAGCAATATTAAAAGAAGAACTAGAAGTGGAGAGGATGAAGGTTTTCCCAATAATAATATCATCCGAGTATGTATAATGACTAGAATAAACCACAATGTATCCATGGTTTGATATTAATTTTATGCACTCAATTTGGTCCCCATGATTTTTCAATAGAAAATAGGTGTCGAGAAAATGAGCATGGGCCTTGAATTTTTAACTTCGAGTGACTTCTTCTCTGGACATCAAACGTGTCCATCAAACCTAGGTATGTATTGACAATTATTATTAAATGCAAATAAATGCGCAATGGAAAAAAATTTCACCTTTAAACCGATGTCAATATCCCATGTGCCTCCTCCTTTTAAAGTTAAATAAACATCCTTTTATCATGATGAATAAAATATCATTAAAGATGGACATATCGAGATTCAAGCCAATTTATCACTTAAAACTTGATATAAAAGTAGTTGATAAAATTTGTCACATCAAAAATAAAAAAATAAAAAACATCACTTTGAAGACTAACATTATGGAAAAAGTATTTTCCTTATTTATTAAATATGCCACTTCTTTTATGGAAAACATATTTTCTATATTTATTAAATATATTATTTCTTGGACCTTCATCCTAGAAAATATAACTCGACCAAAAATTAAATTTAATAAGACATTTCTTAACCGCTAAGGGTGTCGATTAAATCTATAGTGGGACACTTTAGTATTTACATTCTTATTTAAACCTGGTGATGACATGTTACTAACTTACCCATTACACATAAATTTTCCAAGCATTCTCTATCTACTTTCAATTAGGTGTCCCGCATCCATGTCTTCTTCATCTACATAATTGAATCCTCTTAATGCAAAACTCACCCATTTGGGTGAGTATTTCAAGTGATAAAGCCGAATAAGGCCCTCGTCTGCCATATTCTCAAAGACACCATACACCAGGGATGAGTCTCCCAATATTTCCACTCCGAAGGACATGCTTTTATCTTTCTTGCATTGTTTGTCTAAATTATGTCCTTCATTTCCTATTTTCGAAGATCTAAATTTCCATATGATTCACCCAACTTAACACATGACTACCAAACAATTTCATAACCAATGGATATGCCACTACCCTTGTGTCTTTAGGCAATCGGTGGGGTTTTAAACTAATTTTTACAAACCTCATTTATTAACCATAGACCTCTCAATACCAAACTTACTACCTCCTCGATAATAGGCGAAGAATAACCCCTAAATTTTCCAGAGAATGAAATAGATAAAAGGTTGAAAACATTAGAAACCACCCTCACCGAAATCTGAGTCCATGGTAGCACCCACACCTTTCCTCTCAAGAAAAGGAGGATCATGAGGAGGGCTCTTTCGCACCGGTAGAATTCATCAATTCCTTGTAAGCTTGACTTTCTTCGAGTAATAAAAGAAAAGGATACATAAGAGGGGGAGTCTCTATTTTTGAGTGGGTAAAATAACATAAAAGGAAAAAATAATTCACTTTGAAATACTAAATTGGCCTCGGGTAGGAGTCCAAGATTGCTTAAATATAGGCATGTCGTGGGATTTAGTGGGAGACATCCAGTTCATTTTCAGCATAGTATAGAAATACACATTTATCCAACGTAGGGAAAGGATACTAAAATGTGCTCCAATGTTTTGGGATGAATCTATGTCTTGGAAGAATTACCATTATAAAATAGAACCCCATTTTGTTATGAGAATATTGTTGACTAATTACTCAAGGTTGTAGTAGCATTTGATTGATGTATTTTTATATATTTTTAGATTTCATCACATATATGAGAAGACACGTTTGGGAAAAAAGAAACTAACTACATATATAAAATATAAGAAATGATATTTTACAAATTTGGAAGTGACATATTTCAGTTGTCATGTATATTCAAAAGTTACTAAGCTTTATGAAAATGGAACTTACTTGCAAAATATATTGAAACGGCCATCATTGCATTTAGTGATCAAATTTGAAGGGCTCCCCATACTTTAATTTGACTGGCTAGGTTAAGCTTTACCCGTCATAAATGAGATATTAGAAAACACATTACCCTTCAACAAAAAAAAAATGTTAATTTTCTTTCAATATATATCTGATTAATTTGAATAAAATAAATATGAAAAATGTCAAAATTATGAAATATATAACATCTAAAAATAATTTTGAAAACACTATATAAATGTGAAAACACTATATTTCATCAGTAATGACATCAACAATTTTGAATTCTAATTAAAAACAACATTTTCGTTAGTTATTTCAATTCAAATAGTAAATAATATTAAACAAAATTTGATTTTATTCATATTCATTTTCTTTAGAAAGACTTTCTTTGATCTATTCTCATCTTAAATCTATGGATATTTGGTTTTGTATTTTGAAAATTGAACTTGTGTAAATTATTTATATATGTATAATATATATATATATATATATAATAATATAAATAATATATATAGATATATTAATAATATACATATATATATATATATATATATATATATATATATATATATATATATATATATGGTATGGTCTCGAAATCATCTTAAATATGGAAGGGCCTTAAATATATGTTGTCACCAATATTTTCGAGCGTGTGAAGGGCCTTGTTTTTGCCTATTTATTATGGGTCATTTTTTCATTTTCATCCTTTTTGTTGGTGAGCACCTATGGATTCCCCTCGAGTTCCCATGTTGTCTTTATCTCGATAATCATTTGTGGAAAGGATCTTAAAAAGTGGTAACAAAAGCAATCTCGCGGTAATTAAATTAGTTTTGGGGAAAAATATTTGTTTGAGGATGGATGGTGTAGGGTTAATAGCAGTGTGGCCTTAATTTTTGTGGAAAATCTTTTGATAATTGAGTCATCAAATCCTGATGTGGTCAACCTTTCTCTCCACATGGTTCGAGTCATCTTTCTATAGAAATTTGGTTGCAGAAGTGTAAAAGTGTAATGTTTCTTTCTGGGAAGTGGGGGAGGAGGCGAAGCTCTAGGGTGGTGTGGATTTGAGTGTCTTTAGGGAACTAGAACGTCACCATGGGAAGTTGATAGCCTTTCCAGAGAAGACGATGATGTTCATTTGATACAATAATGATGGAAGGATGCGCTTCAAACTCCCTAATTTGGCTTCCCTCAATTCTCCCATCGAGCCAGTGCCACTTTGGTGGATGGAAATCCATGAAACTATAGGGGAAGCTTATAATCATCTTTGGCACATTGGGCCAATGAAGTTGCTTCTCAGGACTCTGAGGAGGGTGTGGTTGAGAGGCAGGGATCTCCAGTTGTAATTTTTTCTATGTCTTCTGATTCAAGGGATTAATCCTCGATCTAAATATATGTTGTAATGTCTATAGTATAGTATAGTTATAGTCTTCCTTCCTTCTAGCTGGCTTTTGCTCGATATACCCAATAATCATGATTGACAAAGTTTTTTGCATCTTCATGTTGTATTTGAGGTTCGCCTCTCTCTTTTGTAAAGGGAATGGGACCCTTCAACCCGCTTTAACAATAATATATATATATATATAATGTACTTAAATTATATAATGTATTTAAATTATATTAATTCATCCCATGGCATGGGAAAAAGTGGGGGTGATAGATTTTTAATTTATTGAAAACTTTAAATTAATTTAAGAAAGAAATAATCTAATTTAAGAAATCAATAATGTAAACACTATATAAATGTGAAAACACTATATATATATATATATATATATATATATATATATAATGTTTAAATTCTTTTTACCAAAGCTATGAACTGGAGGGTTAAGGGATACGCCTTTACAACTATACTTCATAAAAAACTTAACATAAACCAAAAACACCATTTGAACAAACAGAAGTGGCTTCAAGACAATGAATACACATGGCCACATAACCAAAAAAAAAAGCTAGAAAAGAGAATTAATCCTCATTCGAAATAACTACCTCCATTGGAAATTCCACCTTCTAGCTACTTGGCCTTACCTAGCAAAAGAAAAAAGGCCTCACTGGTATTATCCCAAAACTCATTAAGGTGGTCAATGGCCAATTCAATAGGTGAGCAAGCATCAGTGAGATCTAGAGGAGGCAATCTGCTAGGGTCCGGACCACCATGCCAGAAACAAAATATGAACAACCTCTACATAGAGTAGCAACTCCCTATACCACTTTTTGAGCCAATCTTCCTCACATCTGGTCCCCTTCGCCTAAGTGTCACCTCCTCCACCCAGAGAAGAGGGTTTGGGATGTGACACCTATCTATTTCTTTGTGAAAATTGAATTGATGGACAAGGTAAATAAATAACTCCATGACAACCATGACATCCACCTTGAATGGATGGAGCAAGAGGAAATTAGAAACAAATGCTGTAGTGAGTTTAAAGTTGACTTTGGCCCTATGAGAGTCCTGCATATAGGAATCTCCTATCACATGCTCAATGGCCTCAGCCTCAAGCATAGAATCATAGCAAAACACCTCTTGAATATACCTATGGGAAATGGCCGAAGTAAAGGCCATTTCCCTTCTCTCCCGTGCGAGAGAAATGAAAGGAAACCCCAAAAAAACCATTCTCTTGCCAGCCCAAAAACACAAACAAACAGAGGTAGGGAGAGAGGAATGTGAGTGGCCACAAAGGCCCAAAGTGTGGCATGTGCCACCATTAATTCTTTGATCTTTTTGTGTGCCACCCATCATAAATGATAATATCTTCCAAGTTGTGTCAATATTCTATATTATTAGAAATTAATTCAACTCCCAGGCCATCAATTTCCTCGTTAGCTAGATGATCGGTCCAATTCCAATGTCCATGACCAATAATGAACAATTAATCTCAGACCCAAAATTATAATTCATATTTCCTAAATCCAGGAAGATTCACGTCTGTTGGGACACGAAAAAAATATACATGGAATTATTCCACGTGGCATGGGAAAAAGTATGGGTTTATTATTTAAAATGTTTCAATGGCCCCCAAAAATTTCAATGACCAAGTCATTAAATGCAAACACCTATCACCATGAGACCTAAAAATTATTATTGAATTGGTTCATTCTGTGGGCTTGGAGTCCAGGGAATGCCTTTACCTCAAGGAGGCCCATAATCCTACCAAAGCGGCCATCTGATAAGTGAAAATTTTCATCCACTGAATGGAATTTGATTAATGACTAAATTTGACATCTACAAAGTATAGTGAAAGACCTAATCATTTATAGTGATGTTGAAAATTGAAATTCTATTTTTGGAAGGCATACTACAATAGAAGGCATAATAGATTCATAGAAGTTGCAGAATGTGTAAGACTCAAAATTTTCATATTTTCGAGTAAGTGTCATCCTACATTTCAGTCTTGATTCTTTAAATATTATCTTTTTTATAAGTAGCACTGTATAAGCCTTCGCTTTCAAATATTTCAATATAAGGGTTGAGAAATTAGGGTTGAGGGTTTATAGAATCCAAAATTCCAAGCATGTCTACTTCCATAGGATCCCAAAGTAAAATTAAAACCCAAATCCCATATGCCAAACTGCTTAAAAGTAAAACCCTTGGTTTTACTAATGAATATCATGATATTTATGATCTTGTAATTGGCACAAGAGCTTCACAACTTAGATACATGTCTGAGACGAAGATGAGGGAAAGTAGAATTTCGGACCAATCAGGTAGACATAAAGGTTTAGGTTGGATAACATGGGCATCTAGATTGGGATGCATGATGTTCCATGAGGTTTTCCCCTACCCTGAATTTGTCAATATATGTGCCCAAAATTACAATGAGACAAAAAAATAATTGTTGCAAAGGGAAATGGACAAGAACTTTTGTACATTACGGAGGTAAATCTTGGTAGTGCGTTGGGGTTTGAAAGAAAATATTTAGGAACCATCCACATAAACCTAGAAAAAATTTCTAGCAATTATCATGCCACAAATAAAAAGATAGAGATGCATTTTTACAAAAATTAACATTTGATGTAGAGGTACCAAAAGGGAAGGCTCCGTATGTAATTAACATATTTAAACCATGGGTCAGGGATACCATTTATATGCTAGTATTTTTCCTTGGCTTCGATAGCAATGAGACAGTGGATGAAACCCTCTTAGAAATGGTATACAATATCCATTTTGTTAATCCACCTTGTCAATACATATTTGTTGGGTACATTACAGAATCTATGCATAAATAATTATTAACAATCAAAGAAGGCTCCGACACTAAGACATTTAGGTTCACTACCTACTTGTGCTATTTAATTCTATGGCGGTTTGTTGGATGGTTTGAAAAAACAAACTTGCAATTGAGCCCTATTTTGTTGAGGTCCAGCCAAAAGCCATGCATCCATTAACTGAGTGGACCCCCAAGATAAGGATGTATGATAATAGAGGGATATAAACTTAATTTCTCGATTAGTTTTGGGTTCCAATGTATGAATCATTTACAAAAGCGTCTGATACCTATATTGTCCATGAAATGTACACATTGCATTCAACTAGGATTAGAAATACAATTAGCAAAATGGTACTTCACGGAGGATTATATTGTGCTAAGGTTTTATGGATCAGGAGTACAACCTTACAAATTGCCAATACATGTGAGAGAGAGATAATTTTTTCCTTGGAATATATACGGCAGATGGAAAGCACAGATAATCTCTATTTTGTTTCTCAGCAAAAGAAGATCATATTTCCTTCCTTACCATTCTCATGTGGAGGGTTCACATTTGAAAGAAAAGCATTCTATGTGGCACATGAAATCTTATAGATTTTTAAGTTTGATGTTGACTCTCACTAGTGTATGACCCATGTGAGGTGATTAAAGAAAGGGTTATGGTGAATAGGAAATCTCCACTCAAATTTAACAAAAAAGCAAACCCTTGCTATAAAAATTGAAAAACAAGAACTCTTGGGATGAAGTACAAATAACAATGAATGAAATTGTTGTTGAGAAAGGAATTAGTTCTCAAGAGTTGTCAAAAAAAAATTGGATTTCTGAGCCTCCACAAAAAAAGGCAAAGGATTTTCAATCTACAAAACTTGATAAAAAGTCCTCTAAAATCATGCCAAAGGAATTACAACAAGAATTATGAGATAGAAATTGGACAAGGTCAAAAATTAATGCCTTTTGGTCTATGAGGCAGGACCTAGGCCATCCAAAATTTGTAGAAGACTATGATTCTATTCCAGAAGATGCAGATTTTAGCAAATTGTGGAATAAAGAGCATCCTGGAGAGGAAAGTAGTGATGATGACGTTGCCTCTGAGGAATTACATAGTCCCCCTAGCAGTAGCACATATAAACCAAGTCTCGATGAAGGTTTGAAACAAAGATATACTACAGGAGCAGTTATTGTTGAAAATTTGGGTTTTACTGGTGGTGGTTTGGGTTCAAGAGGACAAGGCATTTGGCTTCCACTAGAGGCATAGTCTAGAAAATTTTTCACAGGTCAGGTCTTGGAGCTTCACCTTCGAGAGAAAGAACCACTGCATACTACAACATCTACAAGTGCTAATCTAGTGCAATTTACTCTAGAGTCAAATCCTCAGCAAATAGTTCAGCCACACATTGAAAATCCTAGAGGAGAAGTTGGCCATGAATCTATTACTATTATTGCTAAGGTTGGCAGTTCTAGTGATGATGGTAGTAGTCAACAAGAGTGTTGGAAACTTAAAGAGGCCAATAGAGACGTTGAAATTAATAGGGATATTGTCTAACAAGGAAGCAAGAAGAGGCAGAAGACAAAGGAAGACATAGGTACAATTACTCTTGGCTCAAGGCAACTATTTATAGAAGGTGGTGCCACTGCCACCCCTAAAAACTACCATTCCACAGGGAAATTATCCCCAAACTTTAATTACTCCTCCATTCAAGGTGGAATAGTTCACTCCTATAAACACCTCAGGTTTTGATTACTGAGTTGAGTTTTCCAATAAATTAGAAAGAGATAAAAGAAAACAAGAACCAAATTCTATAAGATCTTTGGAATTTTAGATCCAACCATAATTGTCTACATATAACCCAAACACAGATACCCTGGAATACATGTATGTTGTGCCCAAAGTTGTAAAACTAGAGAATGAAATGCTTCCCAGTGACTACAATGTGACCTCCCTTCAAATGGATCTTAAGGAAATGAAACCTTTTGAAAAAATTAATGTATCAAAAAGGAACAATGATGTGGTTTACACAACATTACTAAAGGTAGAGAGGGAGAAAAATAAGTTGAATAATAAGATTCAAAATTTAGAGGCAGACCTGGAAAATGAGAAAGCAAAAGGAAAAGTAACAGTTAATAAGACAGGTGAGTTGGAGAGGAAGATAAAATCATCTACCTCTATGACTACAGTTGCTTTGAATGAACATGCACATGTAGAACTAGAAGATGTGAAGAAAAAGTTACAGGAAACAATGAGTAAGAATAATAGATTACAAAAATATTGGGAGAATTGAAAGAGGCTGTGAAGGAAGAGAAAGAAAAGGTCAAAAAATGGGAACAAAGCCTAGATGATGAGAAAAAACAAAATGAAATATTGCAACAGGAATTGGTGAAAGAAAAAAGGAAATAGAGTCTTCCAACATCAAACTATCTAGATTTCAACAGAGCCTAGATGATGAAAAAAACAATGAAATATTGCAACAAGAATTGGTGAAAGAAAAAGGAAATAGAGTCTTCCAACATCAAACTATCTAGATTTCATAAAAAGGCATTGATTAATATGATGAGATAATGTTTGGGGGAAAATAAACCAAAAAATTGATGATTTGATTAGATTGTTTGAATTCATGACTGATCTACAGAGAATATTTGATAAGCTCCACGAATACGTAATAGGTAGTAGAAAAGTGATGGCTTTAAGAGAGGATACAACAAAGAAAATTTTGGAAGCTATCTACAAATTCAATGACACGAAATGGCATCTAGAGGAATTCAAAACCGGTTTGATGCCTCAATAAAGGTATCATCTATCATTCGAAGTGTGTGATGCTAGGTGAAGCACATGAATTTCTGAATAAGTGTTAAATAATGTTACAGGAGTTCACAAAGCTTGGTTTTCCAATTCCTTTTGACAATACATGCCAATTCATTAAGAAGGATGCATTCCAGAAGAAGATGAAAGAAAAAATGACTCAAGAGAAGGACCGAATTCCTGAGAAGCTAGATGAGAAAAACTTTTTTAATCTGTTAAACCATTGATAACCTTGTCAGTAAGTTTGCATTCAACAGTAAAGGAAATCTCCACTATCAGTTATGAATTGCTAACAAAGTTACATGTCAGTCACTTTGATTTACAACAAATTGCAATTCCAACAGATGAAGAGTGGAGCATGTTACAGAAGATGATATAATTTGTTAAAGTTGTGGAGCCTGATTCCAAGTTGAAGTGGTAGTTTGGTTTTGTTGTTTCTATTATTTGGGAGGAAATCATGGTCATGGATAAAAATAGTAAATTATCTTATTAATAGACTAGAGTTATCTTTATGTTTATTGTATTAATAAACATGTGATATTTAGGTTGCTTGTGGTTGAAGAAAATTTTTACAAAGAGGTGCACAAGTTAAATATATATGTGCATGGATTTACTCTTTAGTGTATTTAGATCCATTTTGAAAATTGTTCCATTTGTTGCAATGACAATCTTCAATTTTTTCATACAAGGCATGTCTCAAGCAAGTTGAATGAGGAATAGTGTTATTTTTAAATTTTCATTTCAGTGATGATTCACACAAAGATACTTATTCTATCTCGAGTGAAGCACCACAACTCTTATATTCCTAAAGTATATAATAATGTAAATGCATTGCCAACCAACCGTGGTGTATGCTTTCTATAAAAGAGATCAACAACATTGTATGTGAAATATATTAAATACTCATTAAAACATGACTTTGTAATGTTTCTGCAATCAAAATGGAAATGGAATCAATATGATTACCTTTAGGCACATGTAAGTTTGGGGTGAGTGTTAATCCTTGTTTGAGATTCAGAATAATGTACTGAATATTTGAATATATTAATTATTATATGAACATCTATATCATGGGATATCCACCAATGGAAGCTTCCAACTTGATGGACCTAGATCATCTCTATCATTTGATTCACTAGATCTATGAGACTGAATCTCTCTTTCTTGACAATCAACTGCTGCAATAGGGTCATCTGTTGTATTTGTGCCATTGTTTTCATCCCCTCTCCTTTTAGTAATTGAATTCCATACTACCAGAGCCTTGTCATAGGGAAAGTTATCCACTTCATACCGTGATGTATAAATTCTCAAATAATTTTCCAAATTTTTGTCAAGCTTGTTTTGCAATTTTGACTTTATAAAGGCCAAGGCACTAAAAATTATCTCATCTTCAACTGAACCCAAAATCATTATTTGACATAGATCAACCAATGAGAAAAAATCAAACATGGTTTGCTATAAAATAGTACTCACCCCAACTTTTTTCCATAGTCGGTTTATGCTCCACACTGTAAGGGATTATCCAAATATTTGAATTGCTGAATCATTGTAGTGGTGAATTCATGAGATTGAGAACTCAAACTGTCCTTGCTTAAAATACTTGCAATATTCATTCCATTGATATCAACAAGCTTACAAAAATGTTGAATCAATGTAGTCAACCTCTTGAAGTAGTCTTCCTGCATATGTCTTTCATTTTGAGCAAGGATTCCAAAAGGTCAAATTTACTATAGCCATTGCTTCAAGTAAAGCATCCCTTCTAAATCACTCCCTTATTTATTCTAGTAGGGACACTACAATTTCTCTTAACCTCACCCTTGTTGATGATACAATGTTATCAAATAGCAACCTTGTGAATTTTACCTCCTCAACCTTACCGACTACTACTTTAAACATGTACATCGATATCTCATATCCACGTACAGAAGCACATACTTTCCCAAAAGTTGAGCTTCAGAAAGCTACTTGCATTTCCAATATTTATCAAATCATTCCAACCATCAAACGTTGGACCTGTAAAAGCAGTTTCATTGAGATACAAATATTCTATTGTCATACAAACTTGTTTCCTCAAACTAGAAAAATCAACAATATAGATAGTTCTTTCCTGTTATTTTTAATTAAATGATGCATTTCTTCCAACATGGGAAGGAGACCACACAACATCATAAATGACTCTATATCAGTAAAATGATGTATCAAATCTTGGGCCTTGTCCACTTCCATGTGATTCTACCACATCACTCCTAATAATTATTTATACTCTCCATACACCCTACGGGCTGGTTTGTACAACGAGATCCACATGGTGTCAAAATATTTTAACGAGTTTATGCTAATTTTTTATTCTTTCTACATATATTTGTAATTCCATGAACCTTTGAGGACTACGATCGAAATAAGAATGAACCTATCGAACAAGGTCTTTAACTTTTTCTACGAGTTAAAATTTTCCAACTATTCTGTAAGCTAAGTTCATTCTATGAGCCATACAATGAATGGCAATCATATAAGGGAAATGAGTTGTTTTGAGTCCTACACACAAGACGTTATGATGACATTTCATTACATATGCCCCATCTAAAATGACGCATATGAGATTTGATGGAATTATAGCATCATCCATGTCTTTGATCTCCTTTAATATTTTTATCACCATCTCACAAAGGTTTTTAGCATTAGAGTTATCTCTCATCTTGTGAATGGAAAGTAAGTGAGATTGTCTCATAGATTTATCAATAGTATACACATGCATAGAAACCAAATAATTATTATCTACTATTGTAACCTCATCAATATACACATATATGTATCATCTAGACTTCATTTTCTATTTTAGGTCTTCTTTCTCAACCATGTCTAGGCATTTTCACAATCCCAACTAGTAATTTCTAACCAAAGTGAGAATGAAGAAAGTGTGGGAAACCAAGGAAAGACAATGTATTATTTTGTTCGGGAAAATATGTTGTAGGACAGTGTCTTTTCAAAATGTGAAAAATAATAGCTAGTTGAACTATTTTACCTAAAAAATTATTTTCAACGATCTTATTGAATTGAGAGGCAATTGGCCCTCTATTTGCTGAAACTATTCTTTCAATTCTCTTGTCTTTATGAAAATTATTTTTCATACCTAATATGCAAACAATCATCTGTATTTTTCCATCTGGAAACATTCTTCTCAACACCATCTACAATTATATTTTCATATATCTTTCCTACATGCTTCTCAATAGTATCTAACTTAAGTTACATTGTCTTGTCCCTACCTAATTTCCAGCTACAGATTGTACATTTGCATTCTTTGGGAGGTTTAGCTTTATTTTCATTTTTAACAGGTTCAATAAATGGAAACTTAGAAACCCAATCTAACTTGAAACTCCTTCCCAAGTCCCATTTTCTTTCCTTTCTGTTTCTTCCAGAAATAAGTGTTTGTTGAGTATTTTCCTTGGTGGAATTTATACTTCATTGACTGCCACTACTAGAATTTTCACCTCCAACATTCACTTGGGCATTGGCAGGTGATGCAATGTCATCTTCATTCAATTGGGTAGGTGGTATAGTGTCAAACTCAACATCATTCAATGGAATGTCTTCAAGGGGAGGCATTTCATTGTTGTTTTCATTGACAACATCAGGAAAATAAAAAATGAACACATTCTCATTCTAAGTTTCATTTTGAATGTAATCATTATCCCTTGATTGTGATGGTACTGTTAGAGAAGGATGGGTTTCCTTAGATGGTTTCTCAAAATAAGATGTTATTTTTCAAATTCCAGTACCACTACCAGGAGGGGTTGGAATAACATTTTTGCTTGAGGCTAAGCTTCCCTTTTTAGGTGCCATTTTTCTGAATCAATGAATCCTATAGAATTGAAATAAAAAAGATACAACATGTTAGAATAAATGATATTGATATGTGCACAGACATCTCAACATGAGAAATATGTATAAAGAAAAATAATGTTGTGTCACTTAACATGTACTAATTTTTGCAAGAGTGTTACATTAGTATAATAAGAATTAGAGCATACATCAAGAAAACTAAAGATGTATAAGAGTTTTGAGAAGAGAACAAGAAATTTAAAATTTAAATGATTTGTTGAGAATTCAAACACACTTTAATGATAAGAAACTCTATTCATAAGAAGTCTTTATTGTAGCTACTCAAACATGAAATAGGTGATCTCAGGGTTTGTACTCAGTTTGAAATCAAAGTATAGTATGTATCTGCTCATGAAGAAATCTGAGTTCATTGATTCATCTAAGGTATGATATGTCTTTAGTTGATTAATGAAGGATTCTTGATGACTGAGATCTATCATAATGTATAGAGGTTTGTCTTGTTGTATAGAGGTTCTAAATGTTGTCATCAAGCCAAATAAGGTGTGCATATGTTCATGAAGAAATTATTGTTTCATCAGA
Source organism: Taxus wallichiana var. yunnanensis (assembly GCA_018340775.1). NCBI lineage: Eukaryota > Viridiplantae > Streptophyta > Pinopsida > Cupressales > Taxaceae > Taxus > Taxus wallichiana. The sequence goes on from CM031240.1 coordinate 371,232,575, forward strand.
GGTATGAGGTCTGTCATAATCTGATTACAAGAGTGTTCATCATTTAATTTAAGAGATGAGACAAAATATATGGTTTTAATATATAACTTGTTGTGGTATGAGATTTGTGAATTCAAGGTTGAGAATGTATGTAGGGTTCTTTGGCTTAACGGTGAAATGTCAATTTTTCAAAGCTAGCTAAAGTGTCATTATTCTTGAGAGAATCTTGAATCCTTTGATCTGATGTTTCATATATGATACAATCATGATGAGGGTATTATTTGTATACTATCATGCTCCTACAAGGAAAATGAGTTCAAGAAACTTGATGGATGCAGGAATTAAAAATATTCCCTGGATGTTGCTTTTTTCCTTTATATTAAATATTATAGACATGTTGTCTGGACTATGAAAAGGACAAGAAAAGATGTCAAAGACTGATCCCACTTCTACAATCTTCATGGAGGAAGAAGAGGTGGTGTAAACCCCTACATTATTTTTAGAAAATTCTTGTTGTGGAGAGATAGATTCCAACTTTTCCTCAACATTAATAAAAGTGAATTAATATTACTATATAGTTTATGATGGATTTATAACACAATTATTTTCACAGGCAGTGCCAAAAGTGAATGTGAAGATAAAGAAATCATTTTGTGCTCCTCATATTGTTGAAGGAAATCCATGCTTGGAGTACATTCAATACATTATGTTTCCATGGTTTAAAATTTTTGAAGTACATCGTAGTGAGGAAAATGGTGGTAACAAGAAGCATGTTTGTGATAAGATGTTTGTACTTTTCCCACAGTTCGTTGTTTTCAATCTTTTATTTTTCTAAATGCTAATTATCTAGATTTTGGCTCATTGTTGTAACTTTTTACCTTTTGCATTTCTTGAGTTTTCATTTTGACATCTCTGTATGCTCTTCGTTTCATACATTATTGTTTTTCAGCATTCAGTTAACCTCCCATTCCCGACCAAATCCTCCCAGCGGACGTGAACCCCACAGAATGAGCCACAATTGATATTTATTTGGGTTTGGAGAAGGTCATAGCTCACGGGAGGTCTATACCATGTGTCGTCATTATGTCGATTTCTAAGAAAATGCCCTGCAAACGTGAAATCTGCAGAATGTATGACATTTTATATATCCTTTGGGTCCACTATGAGGCGAGGAAGTTTCAACAGAGAGTGATAAAGCAGTCATGGTATTGGTCATGGAATAAATGGAAAGTGAAACCACAGTTACACACACACACACACACACACACACACACACACACACACACACACACACACACACACACTACAAAAGAGAGAACATTAACAAAAAGATTAAAAGAAGATACATTGATAAAGCAAGGAATATATAGAGCAATAGCTCATGGAGATATATGAAGTGATTTTAAATAAATATATATATATATATATTACGTAGAATGTGGATGTATCTAAGATAGGAATACTAGTTATGATTCTCTGCAAGCGGAGGACTATTCTAGATGACATAAAAATCATAGTGGTTATGAGGATGAGGATGTTCAGGCTTTGTAATAACTTACAAAGGTGGAATGTAGATAAAGCAATGTGACATGAAAGAAAATAGGTCTCAAATAGACTGAGGACTCACCTGCAGTAAGTGCTTCTAGGATGTAAACTACAATGCACTAGCCAAGCCTTGACAAGACCTAGATTTATTTGAAATTTTGTAAGAAAATTGCAATATGCTGATTTGCTAAATCCCTTTCTACTACTTTGCAAATACGCAAATTGGAAAATCATGGGAGAACATCACCTTTGTGTATATATTAGGAAAATTTTGGGAATTTTTTCTTGGCCAAATAAGGTTCCATAGATTTCTTGGTGAAACATTAATGTTTTCAAATCTCGACGAATCAATTTCATGAAAAAAATAATGTTTTCCAATCCGGTGTGTTGATTTCTTCATGTGTGTCGATTTCTTGGTGAAACATTAATGTTTTCAAATCCCTGTGCATCGATTTCTTGGTGAAACATTAATGTTTTCAAATCCCGATGTGATGATCATGCGGTGATTTAATATAAAAATATACATTGGGATTGGAAATTCCTTGGCAATTTAGATGGGATAGATTATTGTTTATGGGATTTTTGGGTGAAACTTGGGTACTTTCATTGTTGTAGTATTCACCAAAATCAAATTCCTAGAATTCTACTATTCACCAAACTACGAATATTCGCCGCTAAAATTTTCCCTAGTTTTTTCCATATGTGGATCATATTTTAAATCATATTAATGAGGCACAATTTAGAGATTCTTCTAATGGACATGATAATGAGCATATTGTAGATTTTAAAGAGAAATCACTACAATACATCTTGAAAAATGGTTGATGATGATATGAAGCAAATGGATAAGCTCATTTTCTCCTCATTTCCCTTGTAGATGAGAATGAACGTGAAGGTAAGTCTTCTTATATATTGTTTTGTGAAGAATAATATTAATGCAAAGGAAAGGATACTCTTCAATATCCTATGAATATTCTCAACCTTGAATACAATATCTCCGCCATGGAGGATGATAATAAAGAAGATGTTGAGCTAATTTTTATTGAATATAATCTTTTAGATCAAAGTAAAAAGGTGCATGGTTTTATTGAATGGAGTCAAGGTCAACTTCTCTTCCATACTAATTTGAAACAAGAAACCATACCGCCGATTAAGAAAATATGGGAATAAATTCCTAAATCTAATTGCAATGTAGCAATAAATAAGTAAGAAATGAATTACAAACTAGTTTAAAGAAAAATAAGATAAGAAATAATGAAACCCTAGTTTCAAAGAGGAGATAAGATGACTTACTTGTTTCACAAGTAACCACGTACTTTGCCAAAGTGATGACCAGGTGAATAGAGAAGAATAAGTTTTGCACAAGGCTTCAAAAAAAGTGTGCAAGATGACTATCTATCTGCAATAGGGTAACTAGAAAGGGTCGGGGAACACTGCGAGCACCCTAGACCTACTACTACTAAAATCCTTAGAAAACCTCCTCCACGGGGTCATGAGGTGTTTTCTATCCTTCTCCTTTGGTCACTAGTATGTTGCACAATGATCACCGAGGGTTGTTGATAACTTGTAATAAAATATTGACATGTAAAACCCTCAAGAGTACATCAAATCTTGAAAAGAAAAGAATTAAAATGAGGAGTCGATGATCTCATCTTTCAAATGATTGAAATTACAACTAACTACTGAATTAAATTATAGACCCAATGTATTTATATATGTGTGTGTGCAGAATCTTTCCTTAATTGGCTCTTGTACATGTTGTACTTAATAGTGAGAAAATAACTAGATGCAAAATATGTAAGTAGATGTGTGCATAGAATAGAATTAACATCCCCTCCTATGAAGAAGATTTTAGTCCCTTTCCTTTGAATGAATTCTATAATGGATGCTTGAATGCTCCTAAATAGCCTTTAGATGTAAGCTGTCATTGTCTATATCTTTCCCCCGGGTAGATATAGACAAGCAGAAGAATATAGAAATCAAAGAAGCTCAAATCCCTGACATTTATCCCTTGGCGCACGGAAATGGCGCATGACAATGAGTGTTGACACTAAAATGTATGTGCAAGAGCGCGAGAAAGTGGCGTGGATGTCAAGCGGGGTAAAGGATGTGCCCTTGGCGCATGGAAATGGCACATGACAATGAGTGTTGACACTAAAATGTATGCGCCAAGGCACAGGAAAGTGGCGCACAGAAATGGATGTCGACAGGGTAAAGGATGCGCCCTTGGCGCACGGAAATGGTGCATGACAATGAGTGTTGACACTAAAATGTATGCGCCAAGGCATAGGAAAGTGGCGCAGAAATGGATGTCGACAGGGTAAAGGATGCGCCCTTGGCACACGGAAATGGTGCATGACAATGAGTGTTGACACTAAAATGTATGCGCCAAGGCGCAGGAAAGTGGTGCACAGAAATGGATGTCGACAGGGTAAAGGATGCGCCCTTGGCGCACGGAAATGGCGCATGAAAATGAGTGTCAACAGGGAAAAATTTGCGCCTTGGGCACGTAAGAGGATGTCGACACACACACGGATGCGCCTATGGCGCACCTTCAGGAGGCGCTTGACATTTTAAGCGTTGCGGGAAGCGAGACCACAGCGCGAGATATTCAGATGGCCATAACTTTTGACTGGGAGCTCGGATTCATGCAAGGTTGGACTTTTGGAAAGCTTACGAGGTCCTCTATCCAACTATGACTGGATATCTTTAATTGGGTGAGAAAAAATTCTTAAAAATGCAAAATACAGTTCGCCACTTTTGGGTTCGTTGGGGTTCTCACCTACCATCATAATGAGATGAATTAAATGCAACCTAGAGGTGGTTGGGGTAGTTTTGGAATTCCTCTCTCTTTTCTCTCTCATTCTTCCTATAAATTGTAAGGAGGGGCTTCTTTCTAAAGGTTGGACATTCTTGTTTTGCCCCTCCCTTCTTCTCTTTGGCAGGTGAACTTGTGGAGTTAAAACCTCCCATTTGAAACTGTAATGCAACCTTGCCTCTTGGCATTTTGCAGTGTGTTGTATCAATCTTTGGAGCAAATTAATGCATGTCTGTGGATGATTCTCAACCCTCTCTGTATTCATTTGCATCCCCTGATCTTTCACTGTGAATCTGGCTATCTGTGCATGATCTTGCATTGCATTTTAATGGTCTGTGTTTATTGGCAAGACAGGTGTTCTTCATTCCTCGGTGCATCACCTTTGTAGTTTAGGTTTTATTTTATGCATCTTCTTACCCTGTCTCCTTGGAAAGTTAGATTAGGTTTTTAGTAAACCCTCTGCATTTTCTACGTGTGCATCTGAACAGAGGAATAGGAACCGGCCTTCATCCGGAGAGCTTTTCCGATTTCGTAAGGTCCCACACTTGGGAAAAGCTCCATGTTATGCAATCATCATCTTGAGAGTCTCGACCCATCGTGTTGCGAGACATTCGAAGTCTTTGTGATTCGCCATCAATAGTTTTGGCATGCCGGTGGGACAAGAGGTCATTCCACAAGATTTGAAGGAATTTTTGAAATTTGGACTTAAAAATTGTAGTTTTTACAATTTGATTTTCACCTTCAGGCTGAACTTTGAAATCAATTTTAAAGGACTTAACTTGCTCAAAACAAGTCAAAATTTCACCAGTTGATAGATCGGGGATAATCTTCAAAAGGGTATTCTTAGATTTTTGAGATTTTGACTTTCAAAATTTCATGGTTTTTTGATTTTGGATTTCGGGTTTTCGGAAGTCTGGCATTTTTGGATTTTCGGGACTGTCATTCCAAATCAAATTCCAAACTCTAAAATCTCAAAAATACAGGTCTTTTAAAATTCTATTTTTTTTAAATATTGTCAGGTTTGGTGTGTAACTTGGCAGAAGTCTAGCCTTTTGAGGCTCATTTTTTTCTAACACATCTGGCGACTCGAAGGGATAGAATTCAGCGGTGTAGCAGCACAAGTTGCCCAGGCACATGAGAAGAATTCAAACCAGGTCTAATACTCGAGAAGAGGGGCTATTTTCCACTTGCAACTATCACCAAGAGGAGGAAGGAGAGGAAGAAGACCACAAAGATCACCATCTCCACCTAACAGGACTTTGTCTACACCTCCACCTAGTAGGCCTTTTCTCGCATCGACCAGGGTTCTTAGGCCAATCATAATGGCACATCTACCACCGAATCCCTTTGTCAATTTCACGGGTAGTAGTCCACTTGCCCTAAATGCTCAGAATCAAATTCGGTTGCAGCACTAAAGAATATACCCTATTTTACGGGAGAAAATCATACTACTCCTATTGATCACATCTAGGATATTGCTAATGCATGTGCAATCCATGAAATAAATGAAATGGATGTTGCGGTCAAGTTGTTGGCTTCATCTTTCAAAGGTAAGGCCTTACAATGGTTTAGGAGCCTAGCAGCAGGGTCTATTATGAATTGGAACCAACTTTGTTTGCTCTTTGCTGACCAATTCGGGGAGAGGCGGACAATTTATCTTTATTGGAGCAGTGACAACAATCAAAAGGGCTCTAATGAACAAATGGCAGATTTCAACTTAGATTCCAACGGACATGGGACGGGATTCCAATATTTGTGACCCGACCGCCGAAGGAGCATTCCTTTATTTCTTAAAGGCTATAAATTGAGACATAGCCATGATGATCCAATCGATGGGAGGGCAACGCTGCCGGGGGCTCTACGACACGGCTATCGGAAGCGAGAGAACTATTTGATCAGTGGCAAGCTTGCACCAAGGCCACAATGCCTCTCTATCAGATATGGGAAATCCTACTGACGAGTCAAGCACGAGTTGAATCCCATTCCAACTCCTAGAAATCAAAGCAATAATGAGGCATCGACTTCTTGAATACTTCAAAGGAATTGCGAGGAGGTCATGAAACAAGCTGAGAACCTTGGAAATGAGCTAGTGACTATCAAAAGACAACAAGCTCAAAGTCTTAGGCCGTATCAGCCTCAAGCACAGTACCAAGCTAGGCCCCCATACCAACAAAATAGACCACCACCTCAGGCTGCAAATCAAAACCAAAACCAAGGACAACCTCAAGCTGCCAGGCCATTTCGACCAGTATGATCCAAATGCATGCAGCGTCCTCAAGAGCCTTGGTCGACACAAAATAACATGGCACAGGAGTACGACTGGTGTTACCCTTGCAATCTACCTCACAATCAGTCAGCATGTTTCAATGGTGCACTAAATCAGGCCTTGATGGTGCAAACCATTGGTGTTCCTCAAGAACCAAGCCAGGAGGAGAATCAAGCAGCAAGAAATGCAACAAGAAGGACCTCCAATAGAAACCACATTGGCCAATTGGCAAGCGGAAGACTTACGTGGAGTTAACCATGACCTTTTCAAGGCGTGGCTGCCAACACACGGTCAAAGAAGAGAAATATAGGAGAGGGACAACCGTGTAATCCGGTTGTTTCTCGGTCCACTCTACACAACAAGGGGTCGATAGACCAAAGCAGCTCAAATGTGCAAAATCAACCTAAGGTACTGTTGTGCAACACATGCACCTGTTCAAGCTCCAGAAAAGGTTGCGCCAAGTAAGGGACAACAAAAGGACAATTCATCCCCCTTCAACATCATCGATCAAATGAAGAAGACACATGTGAACATTTCCATGTGGGAATCACTTGCGATCCCGGGGCAACGAGATTTATTGCAAGCTGCATGATGGCTAATTGAGTGCACGCCACAAATGTATCAAACCGGGGACATGAGAAAGTTCTCACTAATGCAGTGCAACATGATGGGGGCCAGACAAGGAAAAATTTGAAGCCTCCACCATTCTATGTTTCATTGATTGTTGGAAACCACTTGGTACACAATTGCATGATAGATTCAGGGGCAAGTAGTTCAGTGATGCCGAAGCAAATAGCGGATCAACTGGGTTTGAAGTATGAGCCAGTGCTGAAAGGAGTAGTGCAACTAGATGGAACAGCGGTAGGAACTGTTGGAGTCATCAAAGGGTTAAGCCTAACACTACATTCTGTCCTAATGTTACAGTTCTCTGAAGATGTATGCTGTGATTGACCTTCCGCCACTCTTTGCGTTGTGTCTATCAAGAGACTTCCTTTGCAAAAATCGGTGGATATTTATCTCTGATTGGTCACACATGATTTTAGGACAAGGTATGGAGCAAAGCAACAATCGAGTCGAGAACCAATTGCCAATTTCCATATTGAGCCTCATGTACCAAATCCTATCAATGCAAATTGCTCGGCTTTTGATCGGGAGGAGTGTTTGAGTGATCTAGAAAGCAGGTACTAAGGTCGAGGAATTCTGATTTAACTTTGGATGAATGGGCAAACAAGAGTCATGAATTTGACCCATCTGAGGAAATTGAAGAATCGAATTGGGCGTGTATTGTATACACGAAGAAAATTCACCCATTCGACATCATTCGGCTGAACAAAAGGATGAAAACAAAGTTTGGAAATTATTTTCGATGGTTCGAGAAGCGAGACAAGGTCTTTGGAGGTGGTGCGATGTTGATTTCACCACAAGACATCAAATATTTTCAGCTTTTCGTTTCAGTTTTCTGTTCAAACAACACGGCTGAATATGAAGCATTGATTCATGGAATTCATTGGGCGGGGAAAAGGGGCATAAAGAACTTGCGAGGTGTTTGGAGATAGCGAGCTAATCATCAACCAAGTTAGGGGACAACATCTACTGAAAAGAGCGACTTCTTTGAGAGCTACTGAGAATAGGGTATGGGACCTCATTGAGGATTTGAAGCTTTCAACATTGTGTCCATACCGGGAAGAAAAATGAAGTCGCGAGATAGGCTCGCGGCGATTGGAGCAACGTTTGATGTGGTTGACAACATCGAGAAGGGAAAAACACAGCCACATATCCATGTGATTGTGAGCAGTGATTCGAGATAATAACACAAGTGGCGGTGTTTGAGAGCGATCAACGAGATCGTCGATTTCTTACAAGAAGAGGCTGAATTCTCGGCTAGGAATCGGGCAGATTAGAGAGCGGCGGTATGGGGATCAAGTAGTGCGGCTGCGGACAAACAAGCTTCCTAAGGGTTTAGTAACATTGGAGTCTATCTTGACCCTAACGACCGATTCCGTAAGGAAAAGGCTAACATACGAGTCAAGAGAGAAGATTTAGAGCCAATTCCGGTTGGGAAGGCAAAACACTTCAAATTGGTAAAGTGGCCACTGAGCAGGAGAAATCAGATTTCATACAGCTTTGCCAAGAATTTCCAGATGTCTTCGCTTGGAGCTATGAAGACTTAAGAGGATTCGATCCAAATTTGGCACAACATACCATAGAATTGGATCCAGATGCTAAGCCCATCAGGCAGAAGCAGAGACCAGTCAACCCTCACATTGAACCTCTAATGAAGAAAGAGCTAAATAAGCTAATAGAGGCAAGCATTATATTCCCGATCAAGCACTCAAGCTGGGTTGCAAACTTGGTTCCGGTCAGGAAGAAGAGTGGAGAAATCAGGTTGTGTGTGGATTTCGAGACCTAAACAGGGCATCTCTCAAAGACCATTACCCACTTCCTTCAATGGAACAAATATTGCAAGTAGTATCCGGTTCGAGAGAGATTCTCTCTCTAGATGGCTACTCGGGTGCAATCGAGGTGATGGTGAAAGAAGATGACCAATTCAAGGCGGCTTTCACCACGAATGGGGGACTATGCCTCTGAAAATGCCATTTGGGCTATCAAATCTGGAGCCACCTTCAAAGGGCAATGGATATGGCATTTAAGGGGTTGATCAATAAAATAGTTCTGATATATCTTGATGACATCATTGTATTCTCAAAAAATGCAGTGGATCACCTCTGTCATTTGAGGCAAGTATTTCAGAGATGTAGAAGATTTGGGGTATCATTGAATCCCAAAAATGCATATTTTGGCTCACGAGGAAAACTTCTAGGCCATATTGTTTGAAAGGAAGGGTTGACGATTGACCCGAGAAAGAGTTGAAGCAATTCGAGCATTGCCATTGCCAAGTCAGAAGGCTCTTCAAAGCTTCTTGGGAAGGATCAATTTTGTCCATGATTTGTTCCAAATTTTTGCTGCTCTTGTGAAGCCAATAATGCTGATGTTAAAGAAGAGTATGGCATTTAAGTGGACATCTGAAGGCAAGGCAAGTTTTGAGGCAATAAAAGAGGCTATATCTCAAGCTCGACTCTCGTCAATCCAGACTTCTCCAAGGACTTCGTGCTATATGCCTTTGGTGGTGGGGACACGATTTTTGCAATCCTGGTACAACAAAACAAAGGAGGATTAGAACAACCAGTTGCTTTCTTCAGTCAAGGCTTGGAGGAATACGAAACTAGGTACTCTTTCATTGAAAAGCATGTCCTTGCAGTAATTAGGAGCTTAAAGAAATTCAAGCACCTAGTCTCAAACAACAAGATCCAATTATTGGTCTCTCATGCGGGAGTCAGGGACTTCCTTCTAAACAAGGATCTGAATGAGAAACGTGCAGGATGGATAACTCGTGTCATGGAATATGACATCGAGATCAAGGTCACCAAACTAGTACGTGGGAAGGGACTATGTGAGCAGCTAGCCTTGAGTCAACAAGTTGAAGCAGGTGATGAAAAAGAGGTTGTCTTGGTACTACAGGATGGTCAAGAACAAGAAAATGATGATGTGCCTACTCCTTGTTGGACTCAGAATATGATACACTTCCTACAGACAGGCCTATGCCCCCCAGAAATGAGCAAAGCAAAGAGGAGATACTTCAGATTACAAGCCATTCCATATGTGCTTGTTGATGGTGTTTTGTTTAAGAAAGACATCAATGGAGTTCTATTGAGGTGCATTGGGACAAATCAAATTGAGAGGGTGTTACGAGATTTTCACGATGGAGATTCTGGAGGACATTTTTCACCCCATGAGTATCACTCTCAAGATAATGAAGGCAGGGTATTATTGGCCGACAGTCTTCAGTGACTGCTATACATGGATAAGAAAGTGCAAGAAATGTGCACTCTTCACAGGAAAAGAAAGACTAGCAGCACTTCCATTGCACCCAATTCTGGTTGACCAACCATTTATGCAATGGGGATTGGACTTCATCGGGGTCATCAATCAAACTCAAGCCAAGGCCACAAGTGGATTCTCACGGCAGCGGACTATTTCACCAAGTGGACCAGAAGCGGTAGCGCTCAAAGAAGCAAATGAGTCTAACATACTAGACTTTTATGAAGGAATAGTGACCAGAGTTCGGTGTGCGGCCACTATCATATCGAGACAATGCATTGGCATTTATAGGTTCAAGATTACGAGAATGGGGCATCGAGAATGGAATCTATTTGAGCACCTCTTCAAATTATTACCCGCGGGGTAATGGGCGAGCGAGAGTCCACGAACAAAAATTTGCTAAGAATCATCGGGAGGACTACGGATGAAAATCAAAGAACATGGCATACCAAGCTAAAATCAGCATTATGGGGTGAGAATAACACAAAAAGAGGTCTCTAGGTAATTCCCCTTACAAGTTGGTCTATGGAAAAGAGCGTGTGCCTATATCATTAGAACTGCCTACATTGGAGTTCATGAAGCAGTTGGAGTTGGCTGAGTTCGAACCAATGGAGGCTAGGTATGCAGAGTTGATGGAATTGGAAGAAATTAGAGAACATGCAGTTCAAACAATTGAGAAAGATCAGGCCTTAGTAAAAAGATGGTTTGATAAGAAAGTGAGAAGCAAGGACCTTCCAGGAAGGGGACCTAGTTCTGAAATGGGATGCAGATCGGGCAAAACCAGGAAGGCATTCCAAGTTTGATGCCATTTGGAGTGGCCCCTACATGGTCACGGGATGTAAAAGTAGTAATGCCTTCCAATTGTCTACATTGGATGGAGAAGAACTCCCGATTCGGTTAACGGAATCCATCTTAAACATTGCTACTAAAAGGAAAAGGTTTACCCTTGTAAATATTAGCCTAGATTTCAATTCCTCTAAGTGCGTATGCACATTGTCTTGTTGTAGTTAGGTTTTGTTTCCCTAAGTGCTTTGGCACAGGTTTTGTTGCTCTAGGTTGGATTTCTACAGTTCAGCATGCTCTCGAAGAAGAAGTTGCGGTATCAGGCTCGGGATCAGATATCAGGTTGGTTTCAGGTTATTGCTTATGACTCCATGCCCAATGGATTGCTAAAAGGCCACTGATCTTCTACCTAGCAGGCAGGTAATCCCATTGAGTCACCAAATTGTTGTATATATCTTTCCCCAGGTAGATATAGACAAGTAGAAGAATATAGAAATCAAAGAAGCTCAAATCCCTGACATTTATCCCTTGGCGCACGGAAATGGCGCATGACAATGAGTGTTGACACTAAAATGTATGTGCCAAGGCGTAGGAAAGTGGCGCACAGAAATGGATGTCGACAGGGTAAAGGATGCGCCCTTGGCACATGGAAATGGTGCATGACAATGAGTGTTGACACTAAAATGTATGCGCCAAGGCGCAAGAAAGTGGCGCACAGAAATGGATGTCGACAGGGTAAAGGATGCGCCCTTGGCGCACGGAAATGGCGCACATGACAATGAGTGTTGACACTAAAATGTATGCGCCAAGGCACAGGAAAGTGGCGCACAGAAATGGATGTCGACAGGGTAAAGGATGTGCCCTTGGCGCACGGAAATGGCGCATGACAATGAGTGTTGACACTAAAATGTATGCGCAAGGCGCAGGAAAGTGGCGCACAGAAATGGATGTCGACAGGGTAAAGGATGCGCCCTTGGCACGGAAATGGCGCATGACAAAGAGTGTCAACAGGGAAAAAGTTGTGCCTTGGCACACGTAAGAGGATGTCGACACACACACGGATGCGCCTATGGCGCACCTTCGGGGCGCTGACATTTTGAGCCCGGCGCAGGGAAGCGAGACCACAGCGCGAGATATTTAGATGGCCATAACTTTTGACTGGGAGCTCGGATTCATGCAAGGTTGGACTTTTGGAAAGCTTACGAGGTCCTCTATCCAACTACGACTGGATATCTTTAATTGGGTGAGAAAAATTCTTAAAAATGCAAAATACAGTTCGCCACTTTTGGGTTCGCTGGGGTTCTCACCTACCATCATAATGAGATGAATTAAATGCAACCTAGAGGTGGTTGGGGTAGTTTTGGAATTCCTCTCTCTTTTCTCTCTCATTCTTCCTATAAATTGTAAGGAGGGGCTTCTTTCTAAAGGTTGGACATTCTTGTTTTGCCCCTCCCTTCTTCTCTTTGGCAGGTGAACTTGTGGAGTTAAAACCTCCCATTTGAAACTGTAATGCAACCTTGCCTCTTGGCATTTTGCAGTGTGTTGTATCAATCTTTGGAGCAAATTAATGCATGTCTGTGGATGATTCTCAACCCTCTCTTGTATTCATTTGCATCCCCTGATCTTTCACTGTGAATCTGGCTATCTGTGCATAATCTTGCATTGCATTTTAATGGTCTGTGTTTATTGGCAAGACAGATGTTCTTCATTCCTCGGTGCATCACCTCTGTTAGTTTAGGTTTTATTTTATGCATATTTTTACCTGTCTCCTTGGAAAGTTAGGTTAGGTTTTTAGTAAACCCTCTGCATTTTCTACGTGTGCATTCACACCGAGAGTCTCGATCGATCGTGTTGCGAGTCCCTGTGGGAAGTCTTTGTGATTCGCCACCAAGTAACCTTAGGTGGTGATAGCTAATGCATTGTGTTTAGTCCTTTATTACGATCACATAACTTTATATTTTTAATATTATATTTCTTAAATTTCATAATTAACCCCAAAAATGATGAATAATAACATATAAGATGCTTAAACGGCTTTAAAATACCCAAAATATGTGAACAAAGTATAAAGTGGTAAGGGGCATCCAGAGGGGATCGGGGTACCTGGTGCTAGCATCTTGGATAGGTGTTGGTGTCTAGGATGAGAAATTCCAAGGTGCGAAAAGACGGAAAAATATAAAAAGAGTGTAAGAAAAAAATTGGCAAGTGAAATAAAGGAAAGATGTCAAAACACATGGGTTGGTTAGTACTTTTTTACATGGGAATCATATGTATAATAGTATGAAATTGGGACTAGATATATACCTAAAGAGTGTGATTTTATGTCTACAACTACAATACTCACTCAATGGTGATGATCGATTGCATGACCAAATCAAGAATTACAGTTTTGAAAATGATGTCAAGATCAATTTTGAGTTGGTAGATAGTGACAACAATTGTTCTTGACAACAAAGTGAAACTTTATAAGGATCTTGTGAATGGTTTTCAAATCAAATTGCCATCACTATTTACAAATCCTCTATCGGTCTTGAACATGTTCCCATACCACAACATTTTCTCGAGGATGATCAAGACCTTAAGACCATTGATGTGTCCTATATTTTTGAAAGGACTTGCTCTAAAAAAATGAGAGGTTAGAAGAATTTGTTGATCGGGAAGTGAAGCAACTTGTTCTCAACTCCTTTAAGTACCTCATTAATTAATGGGATGTTTTCATGTTACAATTCAAGGATGATGAATTTTCCAAGATAAATGTAATGTTTCCACTTTCAAAAACATTGATCCTAATGGTTTCTCATAATTATAGGGCATCAATTGGAAGCTATAAGATATAAGAATTGCAAACATATAACGGATTTTTCATTGGATGAAAGAATGTTTTCAATACATTACAAGTATGAAGATGGAATCTTGGTATGTATCCTTCTTATCCAACTATGTAAAACCATCACATCAGCATAATATGATGAGATAATTATTTTCATGCTTCAAAGGTCATATTTCAGTTCATTGTTCCATGATGGTGTGTAATTATCCCAACCCATATGCACGTATGTGTCCATTTTTCCCCACCTCTCGTAAATTTACCTCCCTGTAATATAGTTTAATTTTTTTGTGTGTTGTTTCCTTCTTTTAGTGTGTTCCCATTTTATGTGTCTATTTGTGTGTGTGTGTGTGTGTGTGTGTGTTTGTTTGGAAGAAATTACTCCATAAGCCCAATGGATAAGGCACTAGTCCATGCGGTGACTTGATATTCTTGTATTCTATCTTACATTATCCTCACTATGCTTGATCAATACAAGTCTCAAAGATAGATCCATCTGTTTCTCATTTTTTTGTAAGGGAAAAATTCAATGTTGAAACATGACAACTTAACCCAAGTGTCAAAAATCATCTTGAAAATTATCCTAAACACCACTCGAATCAATATTTCCTCTATTTCATGATTATCCTAATCTTGCAAGTACTCATATGTAATGTAATAATATTTCCCAAGTTTTGAAACATGGTAATAAGGTCTATCATTTTTTTAAGAGAAGTAATTTTAGTGGTGAAATCTCTTGTAAGCCTAGAAAGGATATTTTTAGCTTTTTGTAGAAATATGCACACCCTCCGAGACCTATTTGAAGGCCTAAAATAATTGGGAAGTGGTTTTGAAGAGTCTAGAGAATGTTTTAAGTGATTTAGGAAAGTTTAGGGAATATTTGAAGGTTTATGAGCAAGTTGAGTGAAAGTGAGTTGTGGAGGGTCAAGGAGCTTACGGTTTAAAATGGTGCATGTGGTTTAGAATATGATCTCATGATTTTTCTATAAATTTAGGAGGAAAAATTACTCATTGAAAATATAATTCCATCCCATACATTATGGGATTTTCATATTTTTTATAAGTCTCAAGCGCTTCCAAGGAATCTCAATTTTAGCAGACTCACCTTGTTGTACCAAATGGAAAATTGGAATTTATGGGAGAAGGATTGATAATCATGTATTATCACCCATCCAATTGATCTTTAAATTATATTGAGAGTAAAAATTATATAAAATTTTGCATGAAAATACTACCGGGAGCTCTACGAAAAGTGATTTCAAGTTTGACGGACTTAATCAATTTTTGATTGGATGGGCAATGGGTTTTACTATCCCAATTTTCACAATTTTTATAAATATATTAACTATCACAACTATCCCACATATATTGAGGAAAGTGGTGATAGTAAGGAAAATAAAATGTGTCCCACCAATGAGCTTTGGCTCTTGGTCTCTCATGTGACATTCCTTATTCCCTTGCGGGGTGCTAAGTTGATTTGCATTTAAAATGGATAAGTTTCATCATCAACGCATGGGAAAATTTTACCATCCCAACTATCCTAGGGATGGCGAGGATATTGGGGATAGAAAAATGGTCTTCACCCTCGGCGCTTTCCTAGGTTCACCATGTGACCAAATATTTTTCTCTAAGGCGCTTTATTGTTTTCCCTCATCTTCAAATCTCCACGAATCTTGCTCTTCCATTTTTCATGCTCATATTAGTGGGCACATTTTGATATCAAAATATCCTAACTATCTTAGGGATGGTAAAATTCACTCCATGTTATGAATTTTGCAAACAAAAAATAAACTAACTATTTATACCTTGGTACTACTCACTTATACAGTGCATTTGTGAATCAAAAGTGGTGTCGGAAGTTTTAAAACATAAAATTAACTTTTCTCACTTTGTTTTCAGCCAAGAACTCCATTATTTATTCTCCACAACTCTGAAAAACTGAAAATTATCTAGAAACCCTGTCAAAATTCATGCAAAGTTGTTAAATGCATCAAAAATGATGCGAGAGAGAATATAATAACATGCCTATATTTAACTTTTCAATAGTTTACAAAACAAAAATTAACCAAGTCTCTCCAAAAGAGAATTATCAACAAGCCTAATATGGTGAAAATTTTGTAAAAATGGCGATTTGCACCTATAAAGGTCATTTCATCACCATACTATGTCTTCTTTCTTATTCCACTCTCAAACCGATCCATAAATTATTACCAAGTCATGTAAACTAACTTCAAATTTAGATTTCTTAATTTTCTCTCTTCTCCCCTTCATTAGATCTTAACTCCTTTGAAACTCTTTTGCTTTTATATCTAGCTTATACTTCTCATTTGGTATCAAAGCATGGTAATTTAATTTGAAATAAGGTTGAATATTCTAAAAATAAATTTTCAAGTTTCTTGTGAGTATTGACATGTTGTGAAGAAGGAAAAAGAAGAAGAAGAGGAAGCTCAATCTAAGGTGAAAAATACTTTGACAGGTGAAGATAAGAGTTTGAGAGTGAAGATAAGAGGTTAGAAAAACCAAAATACTAGGTTTGAATACTAGGTGAGGTGTTGGAAGAAGCAAGGTGAAAAATACTTGCTTAAGAAAAGAGAGAAAGAGTGAGTTAAGAAGGAAACAAAGAGAGTGAAGATAAATAATTTCTTGTTAGACAAGATGACAAAGAATGAAAAGAAGTGTGATAGAGAGGAAGTAAAAAAGGTATACTACAGAATATTTGTAAATGGTTAAGTTGTAAGGAAGAGTATAAATAAAATTTGTAAAAGAGAAAGAGCAAGGATGAATACCTATGTGAATATACAGATTCCGAGAAGAGTGAAGACCATGAAGATTTATTAGAGACCCAAAAAACAATAAAACAAGACCAAGAAATAGAGTATGATGAAAGTGTAAAGAAATCAGCCACGGGGATGAGGAAAATAGTCATAGAAAATGTGTAAAGTAAGTCAAGGAATTCCATAAAATATAAGTGCATGAGTTTATTCACCTTCTACCCCCACCACCGCTATCTGTCACCCCTCTACCTACCTTCTCAGCTCCCTCTATCATCCCCCACCTCTTCTCCCACCCCCTTCACTTCCACTTCGTCCAGACCTATTACTAGGTCTTCTAGAAGGCTGAACCTTGATACCCCTGTTTCGGGAATGTTCCTCAGGAGTTAGAAATTTCCCATAACCTCCTACATATTAGTAGTACTAGTTCACAGGAGGCACACATTGAGAGCTCCACAACAAGGTTGGAAGCCTTAGAAGCTGACATGATGCTATTGAAAGAAGAGGTAAAAAACTTGGCAAAGCAAAAAGGTAAGAGGAAGAAGGAGGAGGAGGTTGTTATTGATAATAAATAGGTTGAAGACATATACAAAAAGCTGAACTCCTTAGATAACCATTTAGGGAAGACCAAGACTCGCCATGATCATAATATGGCTATTTTTAGTGCAATTGAAGAGTTTATTGAGCAGCATGTCCGCAACGTCTCTAATCTCAGTGGAATTCCAGCAACTCTTTGGGGTACGGAAGAGGAGAGCAAAAGGACCATTGAACAGCTAGATTTTACTGACTCTACCCACATGACGACATTGGCTATGTTCACCTCCTGGCAGAATATCAAAACCAGAATCGAAAAATCTGCCACGAAGTAATTGTGGATACTCTTGCTGCACTTCTCTGTATCTTTTGCTGTTTTTTTGTTGTTTTTGGCTGCTCTTCAGCAGTGTTCATTCTGGTTTGTTTCGTTGGGGTAACTGCTCTTGGACTGCTTGGGGTTTCTATGTCTCAATTGGATCTTGATCCTTTTTGTTTTGGTTCTCATTCCTATTCTAGCTTCTAGGCCCTCTTTTGTATGCAAGGGTATAGTCCCTTTCAAAAAACTATTTACCAATAATAAAAAAAAAGAGAAAGTGAAAGAAAGGAAACACATTGGAAGAGAAGGTGAAAGGGGATGATAAAGCTTAGTTTTATTAATATAATTGTTATCTTAGTGTTTCGTATGAATTTCTAATAGACAAGATAATTATGGATAAGTCAGATGAAGATGTTTTTCTCAAGATAGAGTCCTTATACTCATATTTTGCAGCTATAATCAAGCAAGAAGACCAAGAAGATAATGCAAAGAGTGGAATCACAGTCTTGAGTGTGATCATTTCAACAACGATGAACATATTAAAAGACATGATGTACTAGATGAAGACAAAGAGAGCATGGAACTCAAGAAAATATTAATTAGAGGAAGTCAAACTTAATTAGAATTACAGGAAGAAGAAGACAAGATGAAGAAAACTTTTCATTCCCTTGGGAGTATGATACAAGAGCATCTCTCTACAAGGTGAAAAATTTTGTGTTTTGATCAATTTTGGTTTGAAAATGGATTTAGGAGTTCCTAGAGGTCATTAATGGGTCATTAGAGTCATTTCATGGAGTTGGAGTGAAGTATAGTAGTCTCTCGTAAATTCAAATAATGTATTTCCCTCCAAAAACGAAATTTGAAATTTCAAAGGCATGTAATGGAGATATGGTTTTGTAAAATGTGTTTTAAGTGTGTTATAGGGTGTTAGGAGTTTATTAAGGTTTGAAAGTGTTTTATTATGTGGTAAGAGGTGTAATGATTATGTGTGTGGAGTGCATTATTAAGATGCTTGCAATAATGTAAAAATGGCAGTTATGTAAGTAGAAGGTGAATGGAAGTTCAAGGGTCACAAGATGGGAGTTACAATTTTAGAAGTATGCATTAGAAATTAGAAATAGGAAGGTGTGGAGGGAATTTTTTGGAGGATTCATCATGTGGAGGATGAAGGGAAAATGTGGAGTGAAGGAGAATACTGACATTTTGTATGCAGACTTGCAGTTAAATACATTTATGTCTCTATTTTTGTGTGTATATCTTACATTTTAAAGAGTGTTTCTGATTTTATCTTGGGAAAAATATAGTTATTTTTATAATGTTGAGTGGAATTCATTATATTACTGTTAGTAGACCTTTCATTCATTTATCTTAAGCTCGTTATCGTAGCTAATACTCTTTTTGGTGAATGGAGTAGATATACAAATTACGATTGTAAGTTAATGGTCTACCTCAAACTAGTTAGCATAAATTTATTTTTAACTCCAAATACCTTGAAATTTGGATCCAGATGAAAATAACCATTTGTAGATGAGTTTTCAAGCTGTTTTTCTTGACGATCGGTAATTTTCTAGCTATAATGTGTTTTCTCGGCTAGACCGAGGTTGCATACCAATTGTTTAACATAATATATTTCTAGTAAAATGAGTGTATCTCCTGTGTTTTGAGGATCTAGACTTGTAAATTTTTAGGTTATAATAGTGATACAATTTTTCAAATGGGTTCTTGAGGAAAACGTTATTTGACATTTGAACACAAATTTATTTATGACATAAGTTTGGGGTGATTAATTGTTTATAGTGCCTGCACAAGAATGGGAGTATGATCCTCAGTGCAAAGAGAGGGTTAAGTTGATGTTTGGAAAGTATTGAAAATTTAATATATTCATGGTTGTTTTATTTTATCTCTACATCATTTGTTAAAAAATAATTGTGCATCCTAACCAAATTTCATGACCTAACTCTTCAAAACACGGAGATATCCTCACATTAGCTTGATCAAACATTTTGTAAAATAATTTGTGTGCACCCTCAATCCAGCTAGGGAAACATTTGATAAATAAAAAATTACTGATCATCAAGAAATAATATTGAAAACCCATCGAAAAACAATAACGGGTTTGAAACACGTCATCAAACTTACACACACATAGTCTATGCATTCATTGTATGTCAAAACAAAACATTAGATCACCACACTAAGGTAATATAAATGCATGAAAATTATCATAAATAGTCATACAATGGATTAAACTAAAAATTATAACAAGGAATCATTATTACTTAATTCAAACAACAAAAATACCTTGGAAGAGACAAGACATACACACCAAAAGCTGGGTTTTCATTCAAATATGATTGTATTTATTAAACATATTGTTATTTTCCTCCTCTCCAACCTTCGTATCCTCCTCCTAAATGAGGAATTATGATTTAATTCCCTACTCTATCTCACATATTCTAATTTCCACCTACATGTAACTCTTACATTTTCACAATGAATAATTTTGTGACCTTTGAACTTCCCTTTAACTTCAGATGCATAGCTTCCACTTTCTATACTAATGTAAGTATTTTTAATGACATACTACGTAGGATGAATTATCACACATTTAAAAGAATCCTAATACTATATTTAAGGTCATTTTTCCCTCGTTACAATCTTTACTCTCCATTTCCATCCTTTGACAAATTCAAACCTCACTTTCGAGGAAAAGTGCTTACACAAGGATTTTAAATTTTGACTCTTTTTCCCTCGAGAAAAGAACTAATTCAAACCTCCTATGGAATCTAACACATCCCAAAACCTAAAAATTATGAATATAAGATATATTAACAACATGATAGTTCTTTTTCAAAATGCCCCGCATCATACTCCCAAGGTGGAGAAAAACCTGCATACTCTTTGGTTGTTGCTTGTACATTTTTCCATATTCATTGCTTGTATTTTATCTTCTTTCCTTGCATTTTTATAACCACCATGGTCTCATATATTTATATTTGGTATTCCATGTGATTTGACATTAATATCTTGTTTCTTGATCTTCATTCTTTCTTTCATCATCTTCATGCCATCTCATTTGATACTGCACATACAAACAAAAATAAAAAAATACAATGTTCTTCTTTCCTTATGTTATGGCTCATACATAAACATGTACACACCTAAAATTAGCACTTTGAATCCTAATGTCTACGTTTGCTAGCATCCCTTTATTTTCACATCACTATCATATTATACGTTAAATCCTTATCATAAGTCTTATATCCTCCTCATTATATTTACTCCCAATAAATAGCATTTTATAACCATAAAATAATATCTTACTCATCTTAAAACAACCCAAAACCACTTAGAAACCAAAATAAATAAAAAATAAAAAATAAACAAGATCTTAACCATTTAACAACCCCCCTAACCCATATACCCTATCTCCAACACACACCCTTCATAAAAAAAAACAAAAACCTTAATTTGGGAAGTGGTTTCAACCTTTTCCCGTAAATCCCAGATCATCGATGATTCTCCCAATCATCGCTGATTGTCTCTTTGGTTGGTGATGACCATTTATATAAATGATTTTTGGGCCTTCATTTCAGGTTAGCTAATATCCTGTAAATTTATTTAGGAGCTTTATGCACTTCGACTTGGTGGTTGGATGTTCTTCAAGGCCTTCACATTGTAATATTTTTGTATCATAGCCTTCTCACGAGATCTAAAGAACATCACAACAACATTCAAAGTTATCAATATCTCTTCTTCATCCTGTGAAGGTCATTCAAATGTCTATGAGTCAATTAAAATATATTTGGGCATCTAAAATTTTCCTCTCTCATGTAATATAATCTTCTTGTCTTCATTTATCATCTCAGACAAGGTAAGTACCTTATCATTTTTAGTATTTCCTCATTTACTCATCATTTACAAGATTCAATAAAAATTATCTCATTTATTATTATCCTACAGGTGTTTAGATTAATATTGTTTACATTATTAATCATGATTATTATTTGTAATATAATATGAGTTGGTTAACAACTCATATTATTAGTTATATGTTTTGTTATAACTATTATTTGTTATGTGAGTTTAACCAAACTCGCGTAAATAGGTTGTACAAGTATGTTATTATTTTGTATACTTCCTATCTTATAGGAAGTTGTTCAACTACATTCATGGCTATTTAATAGCCATTGTATTAGCATGATTTGATACTGTGTGAAGAATATTATTCGGTGAAATTTATTATATAAATCTAGTCTCAAGCTTTCATTTGGTATCAGAGCATTATTGTTCTTGTGCCTGTATATTATGGTTGTCCAACATGTATTGATTTAGGAGGAGAGACGTGGCTTCGGCTTCCATTTCAGAGCAGACTTGATGTTGGAGAAACTGCAAGCATGACGTTGGTGTCTATTTCCTTCTTGACATACCTGAGATCAATTATCGATCCAATTGCCATTCATTTTTTCTAGTTTTACAGCTATGTGAGAAACGCAATATTGTTCGAGTCCCTGACACATCTGTCAAGGCAATATTTAGTAAAGAATTCTTTAATTTGTTTGCATTCAGGTTTTAGTTGGCGTTTCAACCTGTACCATTCTACCCACTGCGCCATTGTTATTGTTGCATAGTCTTTTCTGATTGCATTTGCATTGAATCCTTTTGCATTACTTTGGTATCCGTCACTTTTTTGTTGTCCATCTGTACCTCACCATTGTGTAGATATCCTTGTATATTGAGTATTGGTCCTTGCATTTGGACTCAACATTTACCAAACAAGCGTAGCTATTACAAAGAAAACAAAACACATGTTTTATGACAGCAGTAACATAGATCTGTGGTATTGGAGCTGAACGGTGATCACAATCCATCTCATGCATTGGAAGGGTGCATGCAAATATTTCCGTTGTGGGTTCTTTTGGATTTCTATGCGCATCCATTCACCGGTGGATAGACTACGTGATATCTTGTATTTGATCTATTTTGAACCAGATCTTAGACGCTATAATCATTCCACCAATCATCATTAGTTGCAAATTCAGTCAAATCTTTGTGCAGAAAAAGTAGTCAAAATTCATTCGTTGAGCATAGAATAGCTTGACACGGTCTTGAAAGTGGTCGTGCCTTACATGTGGAGGTAACTATCACTATTTGTATTCTATTTTGTATGGCTATGATCACACTGTGCATCAGAGTTGGATCAATTTGCATTACTCATAATTCTTCCCACATGTTCATCCTCTATAAGACACAGTTGTGCAGGAATATTAAATATTGAAGTGCATGTCTCATACTAACAACTATTAGTTTGATTAACATAACTATTGAGAGCTCCTTCCACATGATGTAGTGAAAAACTTCAACTTTGGACTCCACCAATTAAGGTATTATGTAATTTGATATTCACTTGATAGTCATTTCTATATATTTCAATATTTTGTTTTGATTTATACCATAGTAATATCCATGTAAAATTAAAAAAATAATTTGTTCTTATTAATTTTTAAATATATAGTGTAAACCGAGAGCAATATCGGTTGAAGCCAACTCCCCTAAGAGTGCATTTTCAGTTGAAACCGATGCTCTAAGGTATAATGGACATTCCACTAGAAAAATTCAATGGTCTCAATTTTCACACATGGAAAGTCAAGATCCAAATGCAGTTGATGAACAAAATCTTTGGAGGATAGTAGATGGAAAAGAACCAACACCTTTAGATCCGACCAGATTGGTAGAATGGGAAATACAAGATGATAAATCCAAATCCATTATTGGCCTTGCCCTTTTAGATTCTGAATTACATTATGTTGATCTAGATAAAAACTCGAAGGACATCTGGCATAATGTAAGAAAATTATTTGGTTCAAAATCAGTCAATGCAAAGTTTTGCCTAAAAATTCAGTTGTATAAGCTCAAATTGAGTGATGGAGATACAATGTCTAGTCACATCAATAATTTACGATCTCTTCTGAGACAACTTGCAAAAGTAAAATCTCCAATAGATGACAAGGATGCAAAAGCTATTATATTGAATAGTTTACCACCCAAATATAGTAATGTTGTTTTCACTCTTGGTCAAATGCCTTCCAACTCATTGGAAGATATGATATCAGCTCTTCTAGTCTAAGAAAAAAGGACTAAAGAAGATATAGAAGAAGAAACAGAAATGTATGTGAAAAAGAAATACAAAA
Organism: Taxus wallichiana var. yunnanensis; assembly: GCA_018340775.1. NCBI lineage: Eukaryota > Viridiplantae > Streptophyta > Pinopsida > Cupressales > Taxaceae > Taxus > Taxus wallichiana. The sequence goes on from CM031240.1 coordinate 371,256,484, forward strand.
AGTTCTTTAAAAGGGACTTATAATGCTTTTATTGCAAGAAAAAAGGACATATGTCTAAATTTTACATGACTCGAACCAAAGATCTTCTCAGTGGAAAAGTTAAGCCACATGAAGCAAATATAGTTGTAGAATAATCTTCTAAATCAGAAGATGAATGAGTGACTGATGAACCTGATTATAATTCTTAAGACTACTTGTTTTGAGTTTAGATTATCGAAGGATGGAGGAAAAGGGAGGAAGGAGGTCAATCAGCGAACTCTCGTCGATCGCCAACAATGGGCCGTACAGATGGTTTGGTGACATGTGTGCAGTGTGATTTATTTTTTCAGTGCTTTTTCAGTGTTCCTGTTTGCAGTGTGATGGTTTGCTGAATAAACCCTTTTCTAAGATTTTGGAGGAGTCATGTTTTTCAGAATACTCACTTTTGGGAGTAGGAGAATATTTTGAGGTAGACTCAAGGGATGGTTATCCAACTAGTGTGAAGCTTGTGGATCTTGGAGATTCAGAATTTGGGTGCCCGGGAGGAAGGGAAAGTCCCACAAGAACCCAAAGAGGAAGGGAGCATTCTTGCATAATTCAGCTTGACACTATGCCTTTACGAGGGTAAAGAGATAATATATGGAGTTTTTCCTGGTCTAAGAAGTGCTTTCAGGAGGTGGTTCAACTTCTTCGAATATGGTTCTTCACCATGTTCACATTAAGGGGGTGAAGATTAGTGATTAATAATGTTCACACTAAGGGGGTGAATGTTAGGATTAACATTGTTTACATTATTAATCATGATTATTATTTGTAATATAATACATGAGTTGGTTAACAACTCATTATTAGTTATATGTTTTTCAGTAACTATTATTTTTATGTGAGTTTAACCAAACTCACATAAATAGGTTCAGACTGGGTATGTTATTGTTTTGTATACTTCCTATCTTATAAGAAGTTTTTCAATTACATTCATGGCTATTTAATAGCCATTTTATTAGCATGATTTGATCTTTGTGTGAAGAATATTATTTGGTGAAGTTTATTATGTAAATATGGTCTCAAGATTTCACATGACTCCACGAAATCATCGACGATTCTCCTAATCACCAATGATTGGACCCAATTTTCAACGATTGGCATTAATCACTAGTGATCCTTATTTATTAAATAATTTGACCCCTAATCTTGTCCTTCAAACATATATATCTCATCACCTATTACCACTATGCCTTTGTAAGTTCCTCTCAAACAATATCAAGCTCCCTTGAGCCATCTACATCACTCTACAACTTATCTTAAATCCAACATATTGCTCATCTCAGCCTGTGTGAATACACAACCATCTATATCTCTAATCCTTTGAGCCATTTCTTGATTCCTAGACTTCCATTGGATCATACATCACCATAAGACCATCATATATCTGTGGACTGTGTCGATCACGTTTCCTTTTCATTGTTGGTTATATTGTATATTTTATCATTTTATCTTACCATTATCAGATTAATTTATTGAACACAGATTTGCATCCTTGCTAGGAATTTCATTGACTTCTAGGGACTGTCCATTCCGAGGTAATATGTTAAATATATATCTAATCCTATCTTTTTCGAGTGTTTTTGAATTGCAAGTAACTTATCCTATTAGAAAAGAGGAGTTGTTTACACATTTGGATCCATCTACATCAATCATTCATCTCGCGCATATCGGTAAACCCCGTCATCTTTTGAGGTCGGTTTGTTTTTGTTATTTCACTTCATTAATTCAAAGTAGGAAAGAAAAAATTCATTGAACATTCGACATTCCCGATGGGACCAATGTCCCTTTTCTTTCATTTTAATGTTTATCAATTTTCTTTTTTGTTTTCTACTCAGTAATCACCAACGATCCAATCAAATCGCTAGGGATTGGGTGAATTTCTAGTGATTCTGTCAATAACCAATGATATCTTTGAATGCTTCGATTACTCGGTCAATCATCTTTTAACATCATTTTCTTTTGTTATTTTCTATCTTACATTAATTGTTTTGCAAGTTTCTACTCTGCTAATTTTTTTAAAAGGAAGCATTTTACGCTTTTTTCTTCTTCTTTTATTTTTATTTTTAAAGCATCACATTTTTCTATCTATCCTCATCAAAATAAATCATCCTTTTGGGCTTAAAAATAGCCATTCATATTGTTTGATCAATTATATTAATTAATGGATTAATATATTGTGTGCACTTAATCTCCCCCACATAGCCAAATCCCAATGAATGCAAACTCGCATCAAAAAATTCGTACCTAGGTGAATTTTTTTGGATTTCATCACCCAAGTAGGGAATTCAACTAGATGTTCTAGCCAAGTATAAACATTTGGTTGTCGGTATATTGGATAAGTACCCAAATCCCTTATCATTTTGGGACTATGAGGTGAGTGGATAGCCCTAATACTGGCCTGTATCGACACCGGCATAGATTTAGGCATCACGTACCTTCGGGTATATTGACGAGTCCAACTTTAAACAAACATGAAACCAACCTTAGGATGGCCATATCATTAGTTTCCCTCTAAGCCTCTTCTTCCACATCTAAATTCTAACTAAGATAATTAAAATTCTTCTACTTGAGTTGTATGTTACATTTTTATCTCTCATAGGGATTTTTCGTACCATCGTCGATTAACTATCATTTAATATTGATCAATCCTTTGCATAAGCATATTATTTCACCTCTTATGCCTCATTTTTACATTCATCTTCAGTTTCCTCATCCACTACCTCTACATCTTTTCATCCCAATCAATTTCAAAAAATCCCATACATAGGATCTAATGCTTGTCAATCTTGCCAACCTATCGCATCCCACTCAACTTCACTTAGCCCTGGAATTTTCCCAGAGCCATCTAGACCATATTTTGTCCCCTATAGAACCTCGAACTTTCATCCAATCAAACAACCCTAAAAAACACTATCTAATAACCCTATGAATACCATTCAAAACAAATTTACTTCTAAACTATCACTTCTCATTCGATGTCAAGTACACCCCATCAATACGTCCTTTCTACATCCACTCCATCACAATCTCATTAGAATCTTAATTGCTACCATATTTTATCGAACCAACCTATCTTGACTTCAACACTTTTCTCAATACCTCAGGCATCTCAAACCTATACACACATCCCTACTCAGGCCCAATCAACCCCTCTCATCCAAAAAAACAACATATCTAACATATTTATACATCTCCCCACATCCCTTTATTATAACCTACTTTACAATCATTACCTTCTCTAGCTATCTGTTATCAACCTTTCCATCAAACCCATCTACCAAAAACTATTATCAATAAACTTAACTATATTCTCATCCAAATTCACATGCTAATTTCCTCATGCTAATCCTATAAACAATCCCACGCAAGCTAGATTGAATAGATTAGAAAATTTGGAAGTCACTACCATAGCACCCAAACATGCACTCACTTATGATCATGTTTGTAATAAGCCCACCAATCCATTAGTATCGTATAATCCCTATTCTCCGCATTGGGAATTACCTGATTTTACCATGTTCTAGGGCAAGAGGATCCTCAAAAACACATATTATCCTTTAGAAACTAATTTTATCTCATGATCTCGTGATCAATATTTCACGTTTAGAACCTTTCCTATGTCGGTAGCAAGGTTTTCCTTGGATTGTTATTACTCCCTCCTTGACACTCTTAATTCTATTTCATGAAAATAGACCTATTATTTATTAAGCACTTAGTTATCAATGTTACTCACAAAATAACCATATCCGAACTCTCTACCATCAAACAATCTGAAAATGAATCCATTGTTTAATTGGTCACTAGATGGTAAAGCATTATCAATTAATTGACATTCTCACAGCCTCAATCAAAACTTATTGATTTATTTTCTAGATCATGTTCCCATCACATCTCATCCACTCTTCACATTCACACATTCCAGACTTTTGACAAATCCAAGCACTTGAAGAAATCCATCTCAATCCTTAATCTATGCATGTCCCATTTGACTCGTGGAGCCTTCTTATGAAGAAGGTGAAACTACATCGCATGATTTCATTACTTTTATTCTTGACCCAACACCCTCGATAGATTTAGTCCATATAGATACTACACATCCTTTGAGTCACATCATCAACACTATTACATATGATATTCCCTATGAGGAGATCCTCTCCTCACCAATGCTTCCCCTTGAATACTCAGAGCCCCTAGATCCTATTTTTGATAATATTCACATATCGACATAACCTTTGATTACTATCCAATCACCTACTACCTCCTTGCAACCTTTAGACTCCACCTCAGAGACCATTACAAAGGGGGAACCTATAATCAAAGAGCTTGACATCCAACCATCTTTCAAACCAATCGAAGACTTTAGTAGCTCACATGAATATATCCCACCTCAATCATCCCTATAAAAGAAATCCCCTTCATCCGAATCGGACCAAATCCTATCCCCAAATCCTTGTACCATCTAGTCTAAGCCTTGTCTTTAATCAAACACTATATAATCAAATTCTATCACATCCACCTGAAAACCCTCGTCATCTAACATCCTTTATCTAAATCAAACACTAAAAAATTGAATCCCATCACATCCATAACCTCATCCTCATCGTATGTTGTAAAACCCTCTCCATTATCTAAAGTAAACATTACAAAAGAAAAATGCACATCATCTAGGTTCTCAATGTTACCATCCATTTTGGGACCCCATACTTTATCACAATACAAATTTATCACATCTACAATCCATCCCCCTCATCCATTTTGGGACTTCATCCATCATATAATTTCATCAATACCACGTCCTATCCCATCCTTAGATCATATCCTCTCTCATATCAACCTCACAACACCCCTTTTATTTTTTAGTGCCATACGAAATCCACAAATCCACCCATGTTCAAATGTAAGGCACATCTTACCAAGCGTTCTGTAAATCAAAATCAAAATCCATTAATCCAAATACCCAAAAGGGACTTACATTGACATCCTTGGGATGCTCATACAAGATTATCTTATTACATTACCACCCATCAAAACACCCAATCCATATATCTATAAACCTACTTGGTATGATAAAAACCTTGTGTCTACCATAGAATCCTAGGTCATAGTACAAAGAGTTGTAATGCACTTAAATCCATAATCCGTTGAATATTCCTCATCAGTTATCTTCTCACGAGAAGAATACCTTCCTAAGCCATCATCGATATCATCTACACCTCCACCCTTGTCAATATCCTCAATGACATTTGTAGGTAAAGGGTGTTATCCTCAATCTTATATTATTAAACCTTTACTATACATGTCTTCAAAACCTTCCATTGAAGCTCTCTAAATATCATCAATGTCCACAACTTCCCTTGAATGTCTTTCAATATCATCAAAATCTACACCCAAGTCACTAATAATATCCTCACCGACATCTTTAGGACCAAGAAGTCACCCTTAAATAGATCTCAAAAATCTATTTCATACGTATCCTCATAACCTTCCATTAAAGGTCCCTCATCTCAAGTTAGTAGAGTTCACCCACCTGCATGAATCATAAATTTCCGTACATGAAGAAAAGGTGAAACTAAAGCTTCATCATCCGCCCCTTCTAATCAATCATCCTTTCATATCCCATCTAAATTTTCAACGGTTCATTTGTCAAAGGTTCCACATCCTCTTTTATTTACCAGATACTCAATCAATCAACATCAAAACTTTCATCATCCTATATGTTTTCTCTATCGACATTGTCAGACTAGGGGTCTCATCTCTACCGAGATTTTAAAATTCTTGTCTTGTATACCTCCCCTAGTTAATCTTCAGCAAACCTATCCTCTCAATCAAATGAAAATGTAATTAATCTGGGTAGGATTAAATGTGGAAAGTTTTCCCCTACCTAGATCATTCCATATAGTATGTGTCAAGAGCTTATCGTATAGCCTCCTTTATGGTACACCTGAAAAGTAAGCTTTGAATTCCTTGCACTTGCAGCCTTTTTGTTGTTAACATTTTGATCCTTAGAAAAATTATTACATCTAATATCTGAGTCCACCATCAACAAGTCATTTTCTCATCGTAATGATTTAAAAGTATGTGCTTTTTTCATCGTATCCTCAAATCCTTAAAGATGAGCGCCAAAAATATGTCTATCACATATTTCACATGGAAAGATTACTCCTTAACAAGAACCCTACAATCATTACATCCATAAACCTTGTGTAACAACCTAAGACATGTCATGGGGCACATATGTGTAGTTCATGTAGACATTTCTTCTCCCCTCCTTGAAATGGTATATTAGGGTTCTTCCTCAACTCAAAATGAATTCAAATATATCTATGGATACTTCTTATCAAATAATAAAATGGTCCCTTAAAGGATAACTATTCAAAAAAATAAAAATTGTGTTATCAAAAAGAATATTAGATGGATCCCTCGAAGGATAGCTACCCATTAAAATTATAGACCACTCCCTCGAAGGATGACTATGTCTATAAAAATCCAAAGTCAAAAAGTAAAAAATTGTAGACCACTCCATAAAAGAATGGTTACCCATGTAAAAATGCTTCTTACATCAACCAAAATTTAAAAATGAAATATCAAAGCATCCCAAAAACACTTCCCGCATTGATAAGGTTTCCCATCAAAGTAAACTTCCTACATCTATCAGTTTACGTCAAAAGTAAAATATGTATAGCTGAGGAAGTTCTCTATGAAACTATTGAAAAGGATAACCCTACATTCCTACATCAACCTACACATATTGGATCCCTTTCATGTCCTCATAAGGTATATCTTATCACTTCATCTCTATAGTTGAGATCCTAGGTTTCATTACCTACGATAGTCATATGCTAATATTTTTTGTTAGGCTAAAAGTGTAAGTGTCTTCACTATATTTTATTCCCATCACATATGCATCAAATATCGTACAAAATCGGTCATTTTGCATTTTATTCTTGTCCATTATTAAGTCACATTTTGATAAACATTAAATCACTTTAAAATAAATAACACATCATATATAAAACATAACTTTAATAGTTTTCATCCCTATTGTATCAATATATCAATATATCTATCATCGTATCAACATCTGTCAATATCTAGACAATCTTGAGAACATCTCAGCATTGCACCATCATGTTACTTCCCTGATCACCATCAAGACCCCCATCTAATCCTTATAATCCCACCTTTGTGGCAACATCAAATTATGGTCCTTTGACCTCATAAAATCATCATTTCATCCCTTGTTTTCGTTAAGTCATATGTTTATAGGACACAAACCCTTTGGTTCCCCTATCACTTGACCTCATCAAAACCATCATCATTTTCATTGTTAATTTCGTATCTCTATAAGACATGAACCCTTTGGTTATGCTATCACTTGATTTCCTTTCCTCGAATCCCACCTTTGTGGCAACATCAATATTTGGTCCTTTGACCTCATAAAAGAATCCTTTTAATTTTTTTCCTTATCGTTGTTAAGGCATACGTCTATAGGACATAATCCCTTTTCTTCCCCTATCACTTGATTTTCTAACAACACCCATCTTGTTTCTATACCTCATCTTGGGGCATCATCTCTCATCTTTCCATCCTTGCATCTTTCCATCTATCTCTTTCAAAATCATGATCAATTCCCTTTTAGGTCATCAATCCCTAGTTTGAGGGGGAGCACCTCATCATATAATTCTACATCATTCATCTATCACATCTCATTTTTGTCTCATGGCTTGTCTAAAACCACTCAATAAAAAGGGGCAAATGTAGACACCTAAAATTAGGACCACTAAGCCTCGTGTTTAGATCTACTAATACCCCTTTATTATCACATCACTATCATATTATACATTAAATTCTTACCCTAAGTCTTATTTCCTCCCCATTATATTTAATCCCCATAAATATCATTCTATAGCTGTAAAATCCTATCTTACTCCTCTTATTACAACCAAAAACTACTTAGAAACAAAAATCAAATTAAACAAAACAAAATTAAGAAGCTCATATTTCAAATACCCTATAACCCGTATAACCCAAATACAACACACATCATTCATTAAAAAAACAAAAACCTTGATTTGGGAAGTAGTTTCAACCTTTTCCCTACAAATCCTAGATTGTTAACGATTCTCCCAAGTTTTGGGGATTCTTTCTCTAGTCGGTGGAGACCCTATATAAGTGAGTTTTGGGCCTTCATTTCAGGTTAGTTAATAGCCTCTAAACTTAGCAAGGATATTTATCTACTTTGACTTGGTGGATGGAAGTTCTCAAGCTCTTGACACTGTAATATAATTGTATCATAGCCCTCTCACTGAGAGAAAGAGATCATCACAAGTAAAATTCAAAGGAATCAATATATATTCTTCAACATTCAAAGGTCATTCAAATGTTCAAGAGTCAATTCAACAATATTTGGGCATCTACAATCTTCCTCTCTTAGGTAATATCATCTTCTTGTCTTCATTTATCAGCCTGCATAAGGTAAATACCTCCCATTTGTACTATTACCTCATTTACTCATCATTTACAAGATTTAAATAAAACTCTCTCGTTTATTATTATCCCACACATTTCCATAGCAATCGCTAGTGATTATCCTAATTACGATGATCATACCCAATTACAAGTGATTGGCCTTAATCACTAGTGATCCTTGTTTTTCAAATAATATGACCATTAATCTCATCCTTTAGACATCCATAGCTCATCACCTATTACTAATCTTCCTTTTCGGGTTTCTCTCAAACCTTATCAAGATCCCTTAAGCCATCTACATCAATCTATCAGCTATCTTAAATCCAACATTTTTCTCATCTCACCTTTGTGAGTAGACAACCATCTATATCTTTACTCCTTGAAACATTTTGTGGTTGAAGACTCCCATTGGATCAAGTATCATCATCAAACCATTATATATTTGTGGGTCGATTCGGTCCCTTTCCCTTTTCATTCTTGGTTCTATCATCTATTTATCATTGTCTCTTATCATTATCATATTAATTTCTTGAATGCGAATTGACATCCTTGCAAGGAAGTGCATTGACTTCTAGAGATTTTCCTTTCCAGAAATGCCATACATCTATCTAATCCTATCTTTTTTTGAGTGTTTGTGCATTGCAAGTGACCTATCCCATTGGAAAGAAGGATTTTTGTAAACACTTGGATCCGTCTACATAAATCATCGATCAAGTATCAACATCATTCATCTCGTGGGTATTGGTAAACCCTGTCATCTTTTGAGGTTATTTTGTTTTTGTTATTTCACTTTGTTAATTGAAAGTAGGAAAGAAAAAACTCTCTGAACAATACATTCCTTGTAGTGATCATTTCCCTTATAAAAAAAATCATGTTCTTTCTCATTCACTTGCTCTTCTAATATTCCTTTTAGATCAAAGAACCTCATGAGGTTATCTCAATTCGATCGATTAAATATCAAAATTAGATCAGATTCGTGCCATTTTTTATTTTGAACTTATAGAATATAACTATTTACATAGCTAAATTTATACTATATCGAACCATAATATAATATAATCTCTAAATCAATATTTTCATCCTTATTTTGTTCATTTTTACCATGATATTCCCATGAAATCATTGTATTGACAAGCATACCTACACTTTTCACTTAACCATCCATCTCTTCTAGTAATGCTTGCAATAACTTATCACACTCACTCTCATAAATTTTATCATACTCTTGTCTTTTAACATGTTTAACATCTTAAAATGCACAATGACATTCATTTTGCATAATTTCAAGGAATTCATCTACTAAATCATCAATATCTAACATCAGATCACTCATTTTACTTATTGTGTGCATGCTCTACTTTCTTGTATTTCTTTGTCTTGAAATCTAATTTTCTACCATGAGTTCATATTATTTGTTCTGCATTTCACCTTCATTATTCTTCTTATCAACCTTATGCTCTTTATTTTCATCTTGTATAAAGTTTTCCTTTTCATTCTTGATCATCCTCTTCAATGAAAATTTTGATTTCTTCTTACAATATCTATCACGAGCTATTTTATCTTCTTATTCATTAAAAACTCAAAACCATACCTTGGTAGCTCCTTCATTATCTCTGTTAACTACTCTATATCTTCTCTCAATGACTTTATCTCTAATTCCATCCACTCTTCATGCCTCCTCTAATTATATTTCTTTACTTGTTATCTCTTCTTATTCTCTAACACTTCTTGTCTTCTGTTATGGCTAAGAAAATTCCACAACTCTCTCGATTGCTTCATCTTGATCCATCTCTCTTTGATAAGTTTGTTTCACCTTGCCTATTATTTTCTAGACCTCACCTTTGCCTCACCTTGTCTTTTGGTGTCTTAACTTTCTCTTCTCAACGTCTCTCACTTCTCTTTACTTCACTCTTCATGTGTCACTTCATTCACCACAAAAATTCCACAAAAGCTGTTAGCGACAAAAGCATGTATTAAAATATCAAGAACAAATCACCATAAAATTCCAGGCTCTCATACCAACTGATGTAGAGAAAATATTAAAAACATGTCTATATTCAACAATTCAAGAGTTACAAAACACAACTTAACTCGGTCTACAAAAGAGGATCATCAACAAGCCTAATATGGCTAAAAACTTGTAATATTGGCCATTTAACACCTATAAAGGTCTTGTCATTATCATACTTTGTCTTATTTCTTCATTCACTCTCAAAATAATCCATAAACACTTCCTAAGTCATGTCGAATAACTTCACATTTACCTTTCTTTATTTTTCTCTTCTTTCCTTTACTAGCTTTTAGCTCCACTAATAACTCTTTTCCTTTTAGCTCCCTAAGAATTATTAACTACTAATTACCCTATCTTACACTAAAACCACTATTAGAAACATCAATAAAATACATCAAAGGAGTCTCCAAACTCAACCTCTTAGTAACTCGCCTTCACTTTGTCAAAACTATCATTTTTGTCCCAACAACCTACAACAACCTTCTAAAATTTGTATCTTTTCATACGGTGTTCAAATAACTAAACCCTTAAAAACCCACTTGAAAATGTTTTCAATATTATACCCTTTAAATTTCATGACCTTACTCTTCAAAACATGAGAGATATACTCACATTACAGTCACACATTTTTTCAAACAATTTGTGTGCATCCTTAGTCCAAACTAGGAACAATGTCATAACTCAAAGATTACAGATCATAAAGAAAATGATTGAAAAAAATATTAAAAATGATTCTATCCTCCTATGTTCCAAATTTCAAGTCATTTATATCTAAAATGAAACATTTATGCTAATTTCACACACATAGTCTATGTATTCATTGTATGTAAAAACAAAACATTGGATCACCAAACTAAGCTAAGATAAATGTAGGAAAAGTGTCATCAATAGTCATACAATGGATTTAAATAAAAATTATACCATTGATTCATCAGTCCTTAATTCAAACCACATAAATACCTTGGAAGAGCCAAGACAAACACACCAAAAATTGAGTTTTTCATTCAAATATGATTGTATTTTGTCAACATATTTTTATCTTCCTCCTCTCCAACCTTCTTCTCCACATCCTACAGGAGGAATCATGATTTTATCCCCTACTCTCTCACACATATTCTAATTATCATAGATATGTAACTCCTACATTCCCATAATGACTCATTTTGTGACCTATGAACTTCCGTTTAGCACTAGATGCATAACTTCCACTTTCTATACTAATTTAAGAATTTTTAATGACTTACTCCCTATGATGACTTATAAAACTTTTGAAAGACACCTAATAATCTATTTAAACTCCTTTAATCTAGTTTATAAGATTAACCCTCCATTTCCATCCTTTTATAAATTCAAAGCTCGCTTTGAGAGGAAAAGTTCTTACAAAGGAAATTCAAATTTTGACTCTTTTCCCCTCTTACTAGAACTCATTAAAACCTCCTATGGACACTAAAACATCCAAAAACCTCAAATTCATGACTATAAGATAGATTAACAACATGATAGTTCTTTTTCCAAGATGCTCTTGCATAAAATACTTGAAAAACTAATATGTTGTAAACTAATTATCAAAATCATGTGAGATTTTAATAGTTGTTATTCAATCCAGACACCTTCAAGAAGGTTTAAGAAGTAAATAATATAATGGAATAAAAACCTATTTTTATTCCCTAGATGTTTCATTTTTTGTATTCAAGCATTCGGTGGGCATAACAAGGAGAAATTTGGAGCATAGAGACATGTGAGCAAGCCTAATTCAACGATGCCATTTTTAGGCACAATTCGAGGTGGATAAGTTTATATTATAAAAATGGTAATTACATAGTTCCCTAACTTACTAAAAATACTAACTTACTTAAAATATTAATTCCCCCATATTTTAGCAAATCAGAAAACATTGAAAATGGTAAACTAGGCAATCTTTCCCAAAATACAAAAAAGGAAAAAAAAGGCTAAAGGAAACTCCTAAAAATAGAAACTTTCCAAAAATAGAAAATCATCATAAAAAAATTTAAATCAAGTATTAAAGAGGATCGAGAAGCAAATTTTTTAGAAAAATAGGTGAAATATCTCGAAATGGAAATTTTTGATTCCACTCGACTAAAAATAGAAAGTCTTTGTTTCGGATGCGAAACTTGCATTTTCTCTATTTTCACCCACCTCACTAATTTTTGACATATTAAAAAGGTTTCTTGATGGTTTCATATCTCAAAAATTCAATTCATACCTCATAGAGTTCTTAAGGAATCATTTTGATCAAGTTACAAAATAAAACATAACAAGGTGTAGCACTTGTGAGACAGGAGGTGTGTAAAGAAAAGAATATTCAAAAATAAATAATGTCTCTATTATTATTCAAGATAAATATGTCATCTTAACTCATCAATTAGGTTAAAGCCACCACTTCCCTCTTGTGAGTTGGTTGAGTGAGCTTTGTGAGTGGGAGAACTAGTTGGGTGAGTTGAGAGGATTTGGTTGAAATGAGCTAGGTGAAGGAAAGTGAGGGTGATTCATAGAAACATATTTCTCTTCAAAAGCATCAAAATATGCCATATCCAATGTCATAACTTCCTTTTGGTTATCAAGATTTGATTCTACAACAAGCTTCTCAAAGTGTTGTTGTGAATAACATCATGTCAAATCTCAAAGATCCATTTCCATGGATTAAAGAAATGATCAAAAGTGGGCCAAGGACAAAAAAACTCGCTATCACGCCTAGTATTAAATAAATCTTAAGAAAATTTAAGTTCAAACAAAGAAACAAGCCGCAGATAACATCTCACTTCATCAGTGGCACCTCAGATAATATGTATGTCGAAGTTGTTATTCATATGAATGAAAATTATATTGAGTATATGACTCCATCAAACAATGAGGTTATCCACATATCATTGGGTAAAGCTTCAGATGAGGGTGATTCTCACCTACTCAAGGAATCCTCTTTCTTCCTCCTCTCTCATAATGAAGTGTATAGTCAAACAACTGTTCAATTGGAGGAATAGGTAAAAAATATCAATGCTTACATTTAACCCTTCTTCAAACCCCACTAAACATATTCTCTCCTTATATAATACATTCCTCGATCGAGAAGTGTTGATCCTAAAGTTATCAAGAAATCACAAGGATGCATGATGTAGGGGAATGCTAGTGAGAAGTGGATTGAGAAAATCATTGAGAAAGGAAAGGCATTGTTTTTAGATGTAATTTATCTCGTAAAGTAATTTCTTGCAACTTTTTCAGAAGTAAAGCAAGTAAATGAGGAGTGTGCAAAATTGTTAATTAACTTGGATAATATGTTCCCATTAGTTTCATAATTGAGCTCCTTTGACTATCACATTATCATGAGTAATAACGTATTTGAATCAGTTGTAGATAATTTGTCTCAATCATGGATCTGTATCATAGATATGAAATATGAAATGGTCAAAAATACAATATGTGAGTTGGAATCTTATGAAAAACATGTTTTCAAGATTTTTAATGATGTCTATGATTATGTTATGAAATTTGAGTTCCCTCCGCTCACCAAAGATTCATCATGAAAAGATCTTATTGTTTCCTTCTAGGATTTGGTCAAGAAAGAGACGGTGACTCTCACTCCTTTAATGAAGATAACTTACGGTCCCGGCCAACATCGGAAGTTGGATTTCTAAAATTGCAAAGGATCATGAAGAATGGATTATTCAATACAATATGATCATCGATGTTCTTGAGGCATGGAATAAGTTGTTTCATTTACATTTGTATTCCAGAGGTAGATAAATTGGCACCTATGATAGCTTGATTCGAAAAATAATTCAAGGAACAGGAGTCCACTCCAAAAACTTCTCATTAGGAAGCATGAATCAAAAATATCTTCATCATAGGGATGTTATTCATCAAATAGGAAACTTCTTCTCTCTCCTCTCTTTCCCCTTCTTTCTTCTCTCCCTCTTCTAATTCTTCATTGTACGTAATCATGATATTTTGTCTCATTCATTTAAGTGAATTTCTAAGGTTGAATTGTAAAATTCCATTTAAATTATAAAAATGGAACTTATTTCTCATTTCCTAGGATTATTTAAAGTCACAAGTTTAATGATATCATTAGGATTCATGTGGGGTAGGTGAAATTTCAATTCATAATACTATAAATTGGGATGGTTTCTCCATTCCAAAGGATCCTAAAATAAAAATATTGATAGTTTCTATTCTATAGAAATTGTCAATTGTGATTTGGGCATTGATTTTTATATCACCAAAACAATAAATAAAAGATAAATTTATTCCATTCCCCTTTCCTATGTGTTCCTTCATTTTCTCTCTTTTATGCAAGTTATAAGCATAGTGATCAAGAAATAGCTTTGTATATTTTATGAATGAATCTAACTAATTGTGTGTCTGGGGTTTTTAGTATCACTTGATTCTTTATTGTTTCTTTCCTCTAATTAAATTTTTACCTACTTCGGTTATTGGGTGTGAACTCTGTAATTGTCTACTCACAACAATAACCTTCCCTTTCCAAATTTCTCACATTTATCCCTCATAGTTGCAATTTCCTCCATTTCACTCCATGTAAACACTTTTCCATAGATTTAGTTAATTGTTCTTGTGTGATCTCCTACCTATTTAGCCACCGAACATCAGTTAGATAGGATTAGATAGTTAACATTCAACAATGGGAGCTTCCACATACACAAGAAGGAGGGATGTAGCCTAGTGAGCATTGGTGGAAACATATAATTTTTCATGTGATTAAGTATTTTAGTAAAAATATTTTAATATATTTTAACAATGTAGTTTACAATGCCTAATTGTGTTTGGTTGCTAAATAATATATGAGATTTTATATATTTTTAATTCAGTTCTCTCATGAAAATTAACAGAAGAAGATGCCATAGATGTAAAAAATAAAATAAAATGCATTTTAGAATACATTTTTAAATAACATACATCTTATAGTGCTATAATTTCAAGTTATTAACTTTATTTTCAATTTAAATTGAAAACATCCCCTTATTTTTCAATTTTTTGGAAAAACAAAACAAAAAAACTCAAATAAATCCGAAAACAAGATAAACACCTGATTTATAGTATTTTTGAGGTTGTTCGGAGGAAATGGTGTTTGGGAAAAGATATGTAGTACATTGTTGGAGGAGAAAATAGAGGCCTTTACACTACCATTAATATATAGAGGGGGTTCACCCAAAGGGGGTTCGAGAAACCCCCCTTCGCATGGAGTGTTGACCTAAACCCATTCCATGAGATTATGTGGCAGTTAACACGAAGGTGGTTTGGGTGAAGGGGTGTTCTCCCAAACCACCCCTAAATATCACCGCTCCCAATATATCACTCACACTTTTGGAACAAGATGTGGGACACACTATTTTATTTCCACCCTTATTCTTTATCGTTCCATTCTAAGTATGAAAAATTCAATGCATAACATTAATGTTACATCATTATTTTTTTTAAATGATTATTTTTCCCCAAGGAGACACTATTGGTTGGATTAATTTTTTTCACAAGAGTTCATGTAGTTTTTCTTTCAGCTCTATTGGATCTGTTGTTTTCATTATATAAGGTGCTCTTGATATTGGTTTTGTTCTTATTTTAGTGTCAATTATGAAGCCAAACTCTCTTTTAGGAGGAATTCTAGGTAATTCTTCGCAAAATGCATTGATAAAATCATGTAAAAGAGGGAAATATTCCAAAGAATTTTTAGCTTCCCCAATAAAATATGAGATCTTAATAACGTATAACATGCAACCTTTATTTTTTTCTTTCTTAAGTTGTATTACGAAAGATTTTTCTAACTTCAAAATATCTCTTTATGCAATGAACTATATTTGTTTTCTTCTTATCATCAAGACATTCTATACATTTCTCAAAGAAAACCACTATTTAATTTTTACGGATAGGAAATTTACTCCTATGATGATGTCATAAGATCCTAAATGAGTCACATAAAGATTGATTTCAATGGTAAAATTAGTTAATTCAAGTGTTTCTTCAAACATACATTGGTCCACTATATGAATAAAATTATTCCCATATTGGATAGTCAAATTGTTTTCCATAAATATAGATTTCTTAGATAACTTTCTAGCTAAATTAATATAAATAAACCACTCGGTAGTAACCATGTAAAACAAAACAATAATTGGAAAACCATAAAGCTTACTTGGCACTTCTATTGGGATAACATATTTTTCGGCATGATGATTATCCACCTGCAGCATGAATTATTTGTTGTTGGTTATTCAACTAGTTCTTTTGGTGATATTTGTTATTATAGTGATGATCGCATTTAAAACATAACCCACCATGCCCTTTTCTGTCAAACTTATTTTTTCTAAAAGTATGACTATTATTCTCTTTCTTTCTTGTGTTTATAACAGGTTTAGTTGTATTTTTTTCTAGAAGTCTTCACTTTCCTACCCTTTTCTACCACCAAGTTTTCCTAGGAACAATTAGTGTAGCTAAAACTCTTCTTACATTTCTATTCCCTAAAGGCTAAATTTAATTGTATTTATTGTTCCTACTTTATAGATTTTTCAAACACTACTTCCATTGTAGATGGTCCATGAACATCCACCTCACCTCCTATGTTTAGGTTTAATCTCATGATGAAATTATGAATCCTAAACTTTTTACTTTTTGCATATTATGCACGTAATTTAATAAATTTTTAAAATGTTCCCAATACCCCAAAACACTCAATTTTCCTTGAGTTCAGTTTGGAAAATATAACATTTTCTTATCAAAATAAAGTCGAGGCAACCAATAATGATGAAAATATACCTTGAACTAATCCCAAGTGATGGAGGTAATATCTACTCCCAATTCCCTCTTAAGGTTATCCCACTATGAAGGTTCTTTGATAGAGAGTTAGAAATAACCCCATGCTTATTTAGTTTCCTCATAAAATTCCATTATTTCAAAGTAGTTCTCTAACTCACTTAACTAGTTTTTAGCACCATCCCCTAAGGTAGTTCCATCAAATTTGGTTAGGTCGATTATTTTTATGTCTCTAGAAAATTCATGACTAAGAAATGTCTTTTATCCCCTCCCTCATTTTCATCATTATGTTGTTCAATTTGTTCTTCCTCATGCTCTTCATTTTCACCCCTTCTTTCTTCTCCGAGTAACTATCCAACTATGGGTGTCTTTAAGGGTGATACAATTTTATGAAACTTTTTCAGCCATCGAACCTTCAACATTAGCTAAACTGGTTCCAACTTCATGGTTCACCTTTTTCTAACCATTATATCCTCGTTAATCAAAGAAAAATATGTGTCTCGTTAGCGTTATGAATCCATAGAGTCCAAGAGCCGATAAAACTATAACTCGATACCAAACAATAACACCCAAGTTATGATCATCCAACTTAAGGGAAATTTTTTAATACAAACCCTTAATGTATAATTAATGTTATTAATTATTAACATTATTATTTAGCTTATTTTTAAATAATCCAAAACTATTAAAATATTTATAATCCATCGAGATAAAATATAATAACCATGTGCGAGATGTAAGGGCATATCTAGATTTCCATGAGGTCCTTTAAGTTTCAAGTTATTATAACTATGTACATCTCCTAAGTTCCTACATGGAATACATTTATGCAACTTCCATATGGTATCGAAACTATTAATTTAGGGGATTGGTGAATAGACAATGTAGTTAGCTATTACATTACTTTGGCCAAAGTTTCAAGCATCACTTTGAAAACTTAGTTTCGAGACCGCACACTTGTATATGAAATACACGTATTCTTCACAACACAATCATCTCAAAAATGTTATATGAATTCCTTGTTGTTTAAGAAGGTTAAATAATTATAAAGAGGTAGAGTCCACTATTTGCTCATTTCCATAAATGAAAGTAATCCCATTCGTACCATCTTAGGATTCTTGTGGGAAACATAGTGAAAACGTAATGATTACCCATCATTATGTCCTCACTACCCTTCTCATAGCCATCCTAAGTTGGCACAAACCTAAGCTTCTAGAGATATGACCTAGGAACCTTGTGCCCACAATCCTTATGTTTAAGTGAGCATGAGGTTACCATAGTTGAGTAATGTAACTAATTCATCCTTAGTGAGTTGATTTAAAGTATTATTTCATAATAATTAATATGTTCCGAGTAAAGGTTCTTAGTAACTCAACGAGTCACCAACTAGGTAAATGCATGGAAATGGGGGATTACATAGGGGTCAAAAGTGGACACAGTTTTCCTAAAATCGGTGAAACCTAAACATCATCCAAAAATTTGGCATGCACATGCTCAAAATTTTACAAAGTGAAAATAATGAGTACCGTAGAGATCGAATCTAGTTTCTAAACTACTATTTTTTTATGAAAATGGTGGAGATTAAGAGGGTCAAATATGCTGCACACACAAAGCATGTCTATTTTAGTGTCAAAAGATAATAACCTATTGTGTGTGTTCCCCCATTTTTTTGAGTTCTATAAATTATTTTTCAAATCCCTTTGGTATAGCTAAGACCATGTACAAGGTCCCACTAATTTTTATAATTTTGGGTGAATATATAATTTTTATTAATTTTAAAGTGCATATATCCCAAAAATGAAATATTTTTGTGTACACCTCCATAACTTTGAGAAAAAGACATTTTTGTTTTTTTAGTTTGTGTAGAATTAAGTTTAGAAAAAACTAATTGAAAAAAATATAGGATCAAAGAATCATAAATTGTGCACTAAAACGTATGCATAGGTTTTGCAAGAATATAAGGTACTTGTAAAATAAGTTATGGATGAAAGCCTTAAACTAATTGGATTCTAGAAATAATTATATCTTCACCAAGGTAAAACCAAGCTTAATATCGTAGTATAATATTTTTTTAATATTATGTTATAATGCATAAGATATCGGGGTGTACACTTTGAGATTTTGATGGTTTTTGTCAAACATGGATTTATTTACAAATTACAGTCAAACCTTAGGTTTGGATATCAAGGCATATCAAGCCTATGGATTGGGTATTTCAAACCCCAAAAACATGAAATACGAGTGTGTTATAACGCTTTAAAACTAAAATTCAAACACAAAAAAACAAAAAGAACTCATGATATTGGTCCCACTGGTCATGGGTTATCTACAAATTCATGCATATTCCAGGACATTTTGATTCTTGTTAACAATTTTGTATATTTTATGTTATATAGAGATTTTTTTATGAAATATTTAAGAATTATTTGATATATTTAAGTGTGTTTCTATTGTTTCTTATATTCCTAACACTCATTAACATTTTTTTGTCAATTGCCTTATGGTGATAAAGATATTTTTTAGAATTGTGTGGAGGAGACCACGAAGAAAAAAACTAGAGAAATTAGAAAAACAAAGGAAAATGATGAAAAAAGGGCATGAAAAAATAAAATTTAGCATGTCTTTAACCGAGATTAGAGATGTTTCCAAAGATCGTATATCATCTAACAAAGTCAAGAAAGAAGAAAAAAAAAAAAAGGGAGCGAATGCAAAAAATATGTGAATAAAAATCAATGCATGGGGATACAGGTATGCCATCTCTTCGAAATTGAATTTATGGTGCAACATATCCTCAAACACCAATTGAGTCAATAAATAATAAATATTAAATGAATGAAGATGCAATTCCAAATTTAAACATAGATGTTACACCAAATGACCAACCTATTGAAAACATACACTCTTTACCAAATTATGAAGATGAATGACAAATAGAAAATGAACAATGTTTATATGATACTCAACAATCATTTCCATTGAAATCACCGATTAAAATTTTGCGGAAAACACCCAAACTTTTACTTGAGATTGATGAAAATATTTTAAACCTAATGACTAATAAGATTTTTCAACGCACTTGTAGAAGAAAAGCTAATCAGATATGGAAAACATATTTTAATGACTTAAATGAAATAGGTAGATGTCAATTGTTTGTTGAAATGATGAAAAATATTAATTATAGACCTACAATGAAGACCCTTGGTCTAAGAACATTTAAGAACAACATGAAAAATCTATTATAAAAATATAATGAATGTATACCAATCAATAGGTCTAACCTCACGTACCAAAGATAGTAATACTACCTGACATGTTATTACATCAACTATAGTAAGTAAAGAAGAAAAACCTTGTTTAATTATAAAAACAAGAAGTGCACTAAAAATAAATAGGAAAACATTATTAAAATATCTCAAGCATTGTGAAATAATTAAAGATATAAATAACAATGAATCATGGGAATTCAAAGGTGGACTTCAACGAAAAGACAAAGACATAGTTGATGAGTTAAAATTAAAAAATTTAGAATCTTAGAAAAATAATACAAGGTTTTCACCTAATGAAAAAGATGTTTTAAAAAGAAGAATTGATTCGAGAAACTATAAATCAAATCCTAAAAAATTATTAGATATGACACAAACATAATTTTTTAATTAGTTAAAGAGACTCATCCCAAAATACAAATTAGTCAAAAGTATTTTGAAATGTCAAAAAAATTTTATGTTAAAATAAATCAATCATGGTCTACTTGTTGTTGTATGATCCATATTGAATTTTCTATGCATTATGATATTTTCAAGTAAATATGTGTTAGTTTACATACAAAGAATATTTTGCGGGAGTGTATGATAAATTTTCCACCTAAATTAGGAAGAAATTTCATCTCAAGTGTTTTTAGTAAAAAAGAATAAGGAATTTATTTTTTATAAGAAACCCTATTTAAAAGGAACTTGTGATTGTTATGGTGTTTTGCAAGATTTGGAAAGATGTATACACACATAAAATACACATATAATCAGAAATAAACTAGTTAGTTTTTTGGAAAATACAAAAGATGGCATACACTTGAAAATATGGTAAAGAAATAAGTGTATCAAATGTTATGACTATAATTCAAAAGAAGTTAGTGTATGAGTATGCGACATACACATAGAGCTTGATGGTTAGATGAGCAATTCGGGTTATGCAAGTAAAAATTTCCTCTTGGTACAATTGTGTCGAGTTGTTGATTTTGCAAAGAACTATGCTCTACATTTACAAAATGAAGTGAAATCGCAATACTACAGCTCTATTTAGGTTTCAATATTTATGCATATACTACCATTTCTATATTAGTGATGATTATGGACATTCATCAGATTTCATGCAAGGTTGTTTTGAGATCTTCTTTGGCAATTTGAATAACAAAAACATCATATTTGATAAACACGACATATGGTTAGATAATAGTACATCACAATTTAAGAATTCATGAATGTTCTATTGGTTGAGAAGGATGCATAGGATAAGTGGTGTTCAATATTTTGGAATTTCACTGAGTTCGAACATGGAAAAAAAATAATATGATGGTGCAAAAGAATGTGTTAAAAGAGCCCTAAAAGAGAATCATTTAATTACAAAGATGGTTCCAAGTTAATCAATGCAAAATTCATTTTGGAATGGTGTAACTCAACAATGGGTCTAGGTAATGAGGGTAATTCTACAGTTCATAGGTTTTTTTGGTTGATAGAAGAAGCTAATTTAAAATATGAAGATTGTTGTACACTAACAGGATCTAGTGAGTTGCACTCTTTTAGAAGTTCAAATGTAGGTTCATGGACTATTTATACAAGGAAAATGGCATGCTTTTTCTCTTCATGTACATATTCATTTTGGGATGAATGTGAGTCAAAAGAGTGGGTTGATGAATGGTGTTGTAGAAAATTATATCCACTCGACACCTATCAACCTCCACGAGCTCTACAACTCACAATGAGTGAATCATCAATTGAATTTGACCATATATCATATCTAGTACAACCAGGTATTATATATTTGCATTATTTTGTTAAAATTTATTGTTTTTCTCATGTTATGTAACTTATTTATGAATCATTTATTGAAATTAACGATTTTTTGTACAATGTGATGTAGGTCATGTTTATGTAGTTGTTGCAGAAGAAAATAATAAAGAAGGAACATATTATTATTTATGTCATTGTGTTGAGGAAAAAAATAAATTGATATCCCTAGTCATATATGGAGAAGGGCTATAATATCTTATAGGGTCTGTGGTTATTACTGGAACATGACTAAGAAAATACCTAATGAAGAAATTCAATGTGTGGTTGTTTGAGGACTTTGACACTCATAGAAATATTATTCATTATTCTCACTACTTGTTACATCTAATGTTCAATTGATTAAATATGGAGGTAGACCATGCAATAAGATCTTGTGGAAATTTCTTGAGTCTAACCATGAAGCAATACTTGACACCCTAAAAATTAGATCGGACCCAGATGGTTCACTAGATTGAATTTTTACAAATGAAGATACACAAAACTACCCTTAAGCCTGCCAAGTGGCTTACTTTCTCAAGTCAAAGGTATGTTCACTTAAGATTAGATATACATCTACATGAATTTAATTTGAATATTTACTTTAATGATTTTGTTTAAATTTTGTAGGTTTTAAAATTATATTTAATTGTTTACTAACATGTTTACGTAGGTTAGTGGTGCCAAAAAAGCTTCCACCTTCACATGGTTGCACTGTTAGTAGAGAATTTATTATTCTCAAAGCTAAGAGAAGATAAGGAAAATTAAATATTGGAAATGAAAAACAAGAAGAAATTCTCATTTCACCACCTATATTGTATGAAAAATCTCTTCTTAAAATTCTCATTTCACAACCTATATTGTATGAACAATCTCTTCTTAACATGTTTCCTAGTACTTGTTTTGCATTGAAGGATTTTATTCACTGAAACAAATCCTCATCCAACATTTTACTACACCACCCCAATGCTTTGGCATAGGAAGTTCAATGTTAGGAGCATGTGTTTGCAAAATATTACATTGGAAAACCTTACACTCGCTCACCTTTGTAGTCTTAGGCGTGGTTGCAAACAATAGGAAAATGAAATGACCGAATTGAGATGGAGAAAACTAATATAGGAATTTTCATAGGGTCCTAATATGGAGGTGTAGGATTAGAAGAGACCTTTCAAGGTGCCACGTAGACCAAGAAATCATCTGGCTAAGTTATATCCTTTTTTGGTCTCAGGGATCTTAAGGGACTACGCTTGACCGACATATCCCTGAAGGAACGAAACCATTGGGAACCCAAATGAAGCCTCTAAAAACATTCACTAGGACACCCCCATGTGTTGGTGCAGCCGGTTTGGTGCCACGAGCTTCTAGTTGTAAAATATTATGTTGAATAACCTTACACTTGATCACACTTTGTAGTATTCAACACGGTTGCAAACAATAGGAAAAAGAGAGGACCAATTTGATATGGAGAAAACTAAAATAGGATTTCATAGGGGATTCTAACATTTAGGTGTAGGATCATAAAATGCCTTTCAAGGTTCCACGAAGACCGAAAAATCTCCCGACAAACTTATAGCCTTTTTTGGTCTTGAGGAGTTTAAGTGACTACACCCAACTGACGTAGCCTAGAAGCAACATAACCATTAGAATAGATAAGAATCCTCCAAAAAAAGTTGACCAAGACACCCTAACGTGTTGGTTAAATTTTTTTGGTGTCATGAGATTCTATTTACAAAATATTCCATTGGACATGACCTTTACACTAACTCACACTTTGCGCAGTATTTGGAGCAGTTGCACAAAATAGGACAACGAGGTAACCAAATTGAAATGGAGAAAACCAAGATAGGTTTTCATATAGGGTCCCGATACGGAGGTTTAAGATCTATAAATACATTTCAAGGTGGAATAGAGACCGAGAAATCACCCGGTGAACTTATAGGCTTTTTTGGTCTCAGGGATCTTAAGGGACTATGCCTGACCGACATAGCCCAGAAACAATGTCACCCTCGGGTACCAAAATAAATCCTCCACAAGTGTTTACCAGGCCACCCAACATGTTGGTGCATATGGTTTGGTTCCATGATATTTTTTTGTAAAATATTGCATTGGACATCCTCACACTGACTCAAACTACATTATTTGGCACCATTAGAAATAATAGGACAACGAGAGAACTGAATTGAGATGGATAAAACCAATACATGATTTTGTAGAGGGCATCGAAACAAATGTGTAGGATCATACGAGACCTTTTAAGGTGTGAGGGAGAATGAGAAATCACCTTGCAAACTTATAGCCTTTTTTCGTCTAAGGGATATTAAGGGACTACACCTGACCGACGTACACCAGAAGTAACAACACCATTGAGAACTAAAAAACTCCTCCAAAAGAATTACCAAGCCACCCCAGTGTGTTAATGTAGTTGGTTTTTTTTCCATGAGTTTCCACTTGTAAAATATTACATTGGAAAGCCTTACACTAACTCACACTATAGTATTTAGGACAATTGCAAACAATAGGACAACAAGAAAACTGAATTGAGATGGAGAAAACTGAGATAGGATTTCTTATATCCTTCCGAGATAGAATTTTAGGATCAGATAATACCTTTCAAGTTTTCACGTAGGTGATAAATCACCTCAAGACTCTCGGGGATCTTAAGGACTACATCCGGAAAAAGTATCTCAGAAGCAATGAAACCATCACACACCGAAACGAATCCTCCAAAAGAATTTATCGAACACTCATACATGTTGATGAAGTTGGTTTGATGCCATGATATTTTTTTTTGCAAAATATTTCATTGACAACCTTACACTGACTCAAACTAGACTATTCAACGTCGTTGCAAAAAATAGGATAACAAGAGAACCAAATTGAGATGAGAGAAAAGAGATATGATTTTGTAGAGGGTCTCGACATAGAGGTTTAATATCAGACGAGACCTTTCAAGGTGACATGGAGACTGATAAATCACTCATTTAACTTCTATACTTTTTTGGTGTCGGTGATCTTAAGGGACTACACCTGAACAAAGTAGCCCGGAAACACTTGACACTTTTGGGAGGCTGAAACGAAGCCTCCACAATAATTCTCCAGTCCACCCATATGTATGTGTGTAGTCGGTTCTATGCCATGAGATTTCATTTTCAAAATAATGCATTGTATAATCTCTCACTCTCTTTTTTGTCTCTCTCTCTCTCTCACTCTTTCTCTCTTTCTCATTTCCACTCGCACACACTCATTTTTTTGTCACTCTTTCTTTCTTTCACACACTATCTCTCACTTTATTTGAATATCTCTCTCTTTCACTCTATTTCTCTCCATTTTCTCTCTCACTCACTCTCTCGCATCCCCTTTCAAATATTTGTGAAGCTTGATCATTTCGATTCTCATAATGTATTCCTATGATGTAAGAAATTTCTATTTTCACTTTCTTTGGAACCCTAGATATTTTTTTGTAAATAACTTTAAGTGAATTCCATTTATTTTATCAGAGTAACTAAACAATTTTTGCATCATATATGATGAAAAATTGGCTTATTAATTTACTTAGATATTTATTACTGATTGTTTATTAGTTGGATTTAGGCTTTGTTTTGGTGCTTAGATGATGACGCAGGTAGATTGTTTTATATTTTGTTGCCTTATTGATAAATAATTTTATGGATTACTATTAATTTTGTTAGTTTAGGGCACGGTCATATTTTGAGATTTCACATGTGTACATGGGGAAAATGCGAGATTAATCCTATCGGTATATGGCATAATACTTCCTTCCTTTAAAATTTAGGGCATATAATAAAATAATCAAATATATTTAGCTGAATTTTGGGTTCTATTCCTTAGATTAATTTTAGTGTCTTATCCTGAATGTTGTATCTCTCTCTCTCGCTCTCACTTTCTTACTTTCTATTTATCTCTCTCTCACACACACATGTTTTATTTATCTATCTCTCTCTTTCTCATGCTCTCTCACGCTTGAAATATCACTCTCACTCTTTTTTCTCTCACAATCTCACTAACTCTTTCTTTATTTTGAATCAAACAAACTTAAGTTTTATTGATGAATCAACTAGAGGCCATAAAAACACAAGGAAACTTGGAGATTGTGTAAAATACCTATAATATATTGAAGAGAAAATATTTAAAGGATAACAAGAATTTTTGAGTTAATTATTTGGCATCATCGTAATTATCCAAGGAAAGAAGCTATTAAATTAAATTTGGAAATATATTTGATCCTCCATACAAGTTAATCATGAGATCAAATATCGGGTGATCTTCAATACTAGTAGAAAAATTGGAATTGTAAATTACACATATTAAAGTTTTTAAAAGCACCTTGTCCTAGAAACTAAAGGCATAACATTAACTCCTTCATGCACCTATTTCAACTATTTGTGAATATTGATCATTTCGATTATATAACACATTCATGGCATGTAATAAATTTCTATTTTCATTTCTATTCTATAACGAAGCCTTCCCAAGCAAGAGGATTGATTCACTATTTCTCTCATTATCTCTCACTCGTTCTCACTATTTTTGAATAGGAATCCCTCCATCCAAGGAGTTTTCATGATACTCTAATCTATAATAGTGATTACAAAGTGAAAACTTCTATTGATCTTCTTTTCTGCAAGGATTGAAAAACCTCATATATTTCCATTAGGTCTCATGAGTGAGTTCATCCTTTGGAATATCAATATCAGGACCATATTTCCTAGTCTTGTGCCTAGAATCATCATTGAGTCTGCTTGTACAACTACCTTGTTTATGAGAGGTGGGACAAGTAACTAAATGGATATGGCCTCTACCTTTTGCTTTGCAATGCATATTACACATCTCTTTAAAATTGTTTCTCCCCACATATACTTGTGCTCTTGAATGTCAATTTCTTCATACTATGAAACAAATTTCACATTTCTCATATTTACATGTATGGTATTATGCAAGCCTGGATGACCCATTGTAAGCTAGAAAAATTAACCACATCCTTAACACCTTGTGTCATAGTAGTGTATAGACTCTTCCTTCTTCATGTGTAAATATGAACCTTCATGATTTAGTTTGAAAGGTGGGATGATAACATGACAATATTTGCACAAACCATTTTTTTGTTCTAATACATGCTCATATTCAAAAGAACCTCTTCTTCCTTGAAAGTGCCTATTTTGTCTCACTAACTTGGTACAGAATTCACATACTCTATAAACTTCACATTTATCATGGTAGATATGGTCATTGCCACATATATGTTCAACATTGGAGTCTAAACTATGAAAATGATCCTTGACATTCATAATCCAAGTTGTACAAGTGTTGACTGATAGATAGATAGAGGATTGTATTATATATTTCATGGTGATGCCTACTAATCTCTAGAAACAATTCTTGTTAGTATTTGGTGTGTTGGCCTACGTCAAAGGATATTCAAAGGATATCAAGAACATTTGAGGTAATTATTTGGGATCATCACAATTGGCCAAGGAAATAAGTTATTCAATTAAATTTGGACATATATTTGAGCCTCTGTACAAGTTATTTATGAGATCAAATCTCAAGTGATCTTCAATACTAATAGAAAAATTTGAAACTGTAAATTGCATAGCTTAAAATTTCAAAGAGAATTTTGTCCTAGAAACTATTAAGGAACAACATTGACTCCTTCCTACATCCTTAAGGATGATTAGAAGGTGATTTTGGATAATATGAATGCAAGAACCAACCAGTGGACCTCTTTAGTTATCATTGGCATGTTAGAGCCATAATAATTAAATAGGTCCTTTAGGATCTCCTATATACATATTTTATGGCCACTATCGCAACACAAAAATTAATGTCAAATGAAATGGATGAAACACAAAGAATATAATGTTTATATATTATAGATGTAATGTAAAATCTTAATTATATTGAATGTTTTGAACATTGAATGTAAAATATTAAGTATCCTCGCAATATATCTCTTTTTCTTTCTTTTCTCTCTCTCACGCTCTCTCTTTCTTTCTATCATTCTCTCACTCTCTCATTTTCTCCCTCTCTCTCTCTCTCATTCACATTATTTGTCTCTCTTTATCTCTATCTCTCACTCTCTCTTTATCACACACACTCTCTCTCTCTCTCTCTCTCTTTATTTTTCTCTCCCTCTCATATTCTCTCTCTCTCTAGTTACAATTTAATTATTAGAATTAATGTGATATTGTATTGTCTCACGTTACATATGTTTCATTTGAATTATTGAAATTCCATGAAGTGGATGGCATTAACATTGAAATTATATTATTATAATTGATGACATTGAATGATTATAGTACAATGGAAAAATTGTAAATTAGTTACATATATATTTTAATTCCCATGTTTAAAACATAAAAAAATTAACACTAATAATACATATTAACATAACATACATATGATATCATATTAATCCACTTAGATACATGTATAAAGCATGTTTCATCCACTATACAATTTTTAAAACAATATTTTTTATCATATATTATATTGATTCAAAAATCCTTGATAGCATACAAATTTTTATCAAAATAAATGTCTTAACAAAGCCATGTAGGAATATACAATGATATACATCGAAAAAATATAAATCTACACCAATATGCCACGAAGGTAGACAACAAAATTTGTATACATCTAAGTTATGGGGTATCATCAAATAATCTAGTTCTCTTTGGCATTGGGGATGATAACTCAAGCATGCCATTGGAACATCCGCTATTTCCTTTAGACCTCCTATGCTCCAAGGTTTCTTGTAGCTCCATCTATTAATAAAAAAAAACATACCCATTAGTATACAATTACTGACATATAAAATAACACTACTTAAAAATAAATACTTACTATAATTTGATGATCACTAGAAAGCATCCTCTACCTCTCAAGATCATCAAAAACATCAGTATGAGGTGCACGAACTAGAGTATTCAACTCCTCTTATGGCAACCATGATGACAAAAATTAGAATACATCACCATTTAGTTATTGTTGTCACCGAATCACATCACCCATATGTTTACACAAGTGCATATACTTGAGCTCATGGTGTGATTGGATAAGATGGGTACTATCTCCAAGTTATGGGACTTGCTACTTGAGATAGAAATCCAGAGAAAGATGGTTCTTGCTCCTAAACTACTTGCCACAATCTACTCTAATGCAGGAAAAACTAATTGTCCTAATCTAACTTTCCAAGGGACCAAGGAGAGAGAATGCATAAAACATGAAATCCTACACTATAGTGGTGATACAACAGAAAAGGAGAGGGTGGGAGAGTAGTCTTCCAATGTGTGAGATATAGAAGAGAAATGCACACTAGAAGGGGTGATGACAGTTCTCCACAATCTAGCAAAATGTATTCACAACAACATCTCAAACATACACAATGATAATGGATCCCTATAAGAGCATAAAAATAGACACAATATTCTTGTAATGAAGGTTGAAAGGGAAAGAAGAGTGCAAACAAACATAGCAAGGGAAGATGCATCCACAAACTTGTATTTTATTGCTTCATGATATGCACAATTCAATCTATTACAAGATAAGGGCCTGGATCACCATGCAAGGAGTCCACTATAAGGGCCTGTAGCACATTGGCTTCACAAATAAATTTTGATAGAGCTTTGCTATAACTAAAAAACTCCTCTTTTTACAATGAGCCCAACACTCCAATTTATAGGAAAATGAGAAGAGAGAGAGAAGGGGAAAATGGAAATCCCAAAATCTTTCCTTCAACCACTTGTAAGAGGCACTAAATGGAGTGAAATGATTGTATGTTACTTGCAAAAGTCTCCCATACTATCCCAAGTGCTGCAGTAGAGAAGGAATGATGACCATGCCTCTTAATTGCACTCTTAACTACTAAATAAAACATTGTCATGAACCTAGACTTGTTTTATGAAAAAACCCCATATATTTCTCATCAAATCTAGAATTTCATGATTTATATGCATTAGGATCCAATCCATGATTCCACCATTACCAATTTTGTGTAATTTCATTGAGAAATACAAAAGTTATGGCCTTCTGAGTGCGAGCAACTATTTTGGGTTTGTCGGTGTTTTTGTCATTTGACAGAATGAGCAATAACTTATCGAAAGCTGAATCTGTTTCTTATATTTAAATATATCTACCCTCATAAAAATTAAGAAATCTAGCTTTTTTGATGCAGAGGACATCGTTCTCATTTCAAAAGTCCAATTTTATGAAAATCAGAGCTCGGAGTCAAAAGTTATGGCCATTTGAAGTTCGGGAGGTCAAACTTTGACTTTCCTCTTTCTGCGGCTAATTCAAAAAAATATGGTCTATGTATCTTAGGTATCCTGGACACATTCTTTCACATCACCTAATTCAGGTTTCATTTTCCCGCGCATCCGCCATTGATCGAGCCGTGAGGGTCATTGACTTCTGCATTCACCGCATCGCATGGTCCGTTTTGTGGAGTTTTTGCCTTTCCGTGCCCTACACGTCTCATGCATCTTGACCATCCGAAAACATTTTTCTGCACCACCCTAATGGAATGAAATGCGGAAAATCGGTTGATTCACGTCCTGCACGTACTTTTATCCTGGCTGTCCTAGACTACATTGTAACAAAATCTTCCACTTTTGCCGATTTTCACCTTGCTTGCGGCCATTCAGCTTTCCTATGCATTCCTACATCCCAACTGTCCCACAGATCACCTAGGATAGAAATGTTTGATTTAGCTGATTCCTTTGTATTTTGGCCCCAAACTTGGTACGACAAACCTTGGTATGACCCTCACTAATACGACCCAATACATTAAAACAAGCATGCGACTTCATTTTTGGATTTTTTCAAATTTTGCTAACTTGTTAGGTTTTTCCTTGGACGGGGAAGTTAGAGAGATACCAAAGGGACCCCAAAACATGATTTTGGGCCTTGAATCAGTTCTACTTACTCGGGATTGAAGAATTTGCTACATGTTATCAAAATTTACCTCGAGGGGTGAATTTTGGATAACAATTATACTACATGATGTTATTGGATATAGTCAATTCATAATGAAAATTACTTTACTGGCACATACTTGTGTAAGAGGTGTGATAGAAGCTATGCCCATAGCAACTCCAATATCTAAAGATCATCGAATCTCAACAGGATATTGTAATGACATCATCAACTAAAATAATAATAAAAATCACATTAGTAAATTCATATGTTAACTATAGTTCATTCTCTTTATGTATATGATGAATAAAAATAATTTTAAAGTTACATTATTAAATTCTCTCGGCATGTTAACTCATACCGACATTCACCTATTCAACATCAAAATGTAATTTTAGGATAACATCTCTATATATGAAAAAAAACAAAATATATTTACTAATTTATTACCAATTTATACCTGAGGGGATGAAGTGCCTGCAAACAACTATGAAGAAGTGGAATTGGATACTAGATGCATAATAGAATCCTATAACTTTATAAAAAACACATGATTATATTTCATTCACAATTGTTTAACATTGTTGAGTATAAGATTTTGTACAATATATATATATATAATATATATATATATATATTAAATTACAACTCATTTCATGTAAAATTACCTATTGGTCAATACCAAAGGTTGAATCTATTAGATCATCTATGATGATGATATTCTCCAACATAGAATCATGATGATCCTCCTCTAATCGAAACTCTACTTAGCCTATGGAGCATCGATCAGGTTGTAGAACTTCCTCATGAGGCTCTGGAGCTACCACATCAACCACATAGGTCCATACACTCCCACAACCATGAAACTCTATAGTATATGATGTATGCTTCCTAGAAGGACCAACCTCATCACCTGGGAGAGATGAGTGCCATGTTGAAGCAATGACTGTGTCAATGACCTAATAGAATCAAGGGTCTGAACCTCCACTGTCTCCTTCACAACAGAAGGGATTGAAACATGATGAATAGGTGGGTGAGAAATGGGTCTAGCTAGTTTGTTCTGCAAACATTGTGCCCTAACTCTATCCTATGCAAAGCCTTTACCTCTCCCTGAAAATCTTGAATGTCATAATAGTTAGGTATTTCATTAAGGACAAACTCACAATAGATTTTCCTCAAGAAATATTGTGGCACCTCAAAATTGTTACAAGGTGGTTGGTAAAAAACCATCCACCACCTATCCCAATAATTAATTTTATCTCATCAAGATTACACTACTTGATGGGGAATCTTTTGTAGTCCAATCATAATGGTGCATTTGTTTTACGATTAGTAAATAGTGCACATATTTTGTCTTTTTTATTTTTTCTTCTTCATTGCATCATAAGACAACTTATTGGCATAAAAATTGCGGAAGTTAGTTTTAAAACTCTCCCATGTGTTTATTTTTCCAACCACACTATCAATATTAGATAATAATGATCTTAATGATGCAGCTACATTTTGATGATGTGTATTTGTGGCATTATATTTTCTTAAGGTTTATATTAAACCTCAATTTGAACTTTTTTTTCAATCTCCCCCAAAATGTGTTTTTGGGTGTAAGGAGGATGTCTTGCAATTAAAGGGCATATTTCATGGATTTTTACTTATTCATCTTGGTTTGTATATGAATGAGGGGTTTGAATTGAAGATATAGAAACATCTGAAAATGAAAATAAATAAAAAATCAACAACTATAAAAAAGATTAATAAGGAAAATAAACCTAAAATCAACAATAACCAACCTTCGAGATAGACATCATCATCAATTCAAGGTGCCACAAGATGTTGATTCCACAAAATTTATCCGTGTTCTTTAGCACTCGTGTTTTCCTCTCGTTTAGCTTTTATTTTGTTTTTGTAAAGTAAAATGTTCTTGGGTTTTGACTATGTTTTATGATGTTGAAATGCGCTCGTGTTATAACACGAGCGCATCATAACACGCTTACATCATGGATCATATGTACCAATCCATAATGCACTCATGTTATAATGTTACCTCAATTTTCCCTCTGTTGCGTTATAACACGACCGAGCCATAACACAAGCGCATTATGGCTAAAATGGAAAAAAGTATATTTGTGTCCACATTTTGGTCCCCCATCTTTTTGCACTTACCCACTAGAATTAGTTCCTCTTTTCATACTTTTTACCATGTTAGTAAATGTCATTAGGTGTAGGTTAATCATTCAATTTCCCTAACTAATCACTTTATTACATTTAGTCGTCTTGTTCATTAATATCAAGTACATAAACATATTTATTTCATTTTCTATGTTTCCTTTACATTTATATCTGTCGATATTCATTTTACTTTGATTATTATATCTGAATTAGTGAAATCATAAATAATCAAAAACTAAAGAAACAATCAACTTAATTCTTAAATAAACTTTATCATTAAAATATCTACTTAATAAGTTTAATTAAGAAAATTCATAAGACCATATTAAATTAAGGAATAAATATCCCAATCTCGCATTAATATTGATTTACAACAATCAACATGAATAATACATTGGGCCATAATTATTATTTTTAGATGAGATGTTATTTCAATTGCATAATCAAATAGATTGCAAATATTCTTTCGGATTTACTTCCAAATAAACTCAAAACATAAAACAATCACATATTCTATTCCAATAAGTTACTTCAAGTATGTCGTCCTTTCTTGCAAAATGTAGGAGATAAATAGGTATGGGTTAGTTCATATGAGATGGCATGAGTTTTCATATTCGTATTCTATGTTGTAAGTATAATGAAATAATAAAATAAGAGTTTGGTTGATATTATTCTCAATCAATAAGTTATAATTGTAAACTCAATAACTTCTATTATAAATTCTACCTTGGGAACATATCTTAACAAAACCTCTAATTAAATAAAAACATTGTGTCAACCATTATTGTATACATTCGGCCAACATGACTTAGTCATTTAGACAATAATGGGTCATATACTACATCACAAAACAAAAATTAGAGATGTAATAGCTCATAATATTTTCCAACTTTCCTGCTAATAATAACAACTAGAAAATTAATAATGGACGTAGTCAATAATGACACCGATATATCTAACAACTCATATTTGAGTAGATTTGACAAACACACACACACACACACACACACACACACACACACACACACACACACACACACACACAGAGATTTTACAAGAACATATGCAATCCCATGTGAGAACTTATTTAATCATAATAGAAGATAACCCAAATATCTAGTCCCAAGAAGAATGATAGAGTCCATCGATGATGAAAAAACAAACATAAATTGTATTACATATCTTTGAAATAAGTAATAGAAGGAGATATAAACAAAATTAGTTGTGTTAAACTATCACAAAATCAACCCATGGTACATATATATTAATAGTAGTATCCCCAAATTATCATAAACTGAATTGTAATACATAATGTATGAAAATGTTGTTTTCATTTTTATGCAACAAATAGCGAGTTAAACGAAGTTCATTCATTTCCACATTCCAGAAATTGAATCAACAATCTACTAGAAAGAAGATAATTTACATTTTCTATAACCTTTATCCCTTTAGGTTTCAATCAACAAAATACTTCCAGTTTAGGAATGAAATGTCATTTTACTATTCCCGAATAGAAACAAATGTACAACACGAAACCCATAACTCCATGCATCTTTTTTTCCTATTTTTTAAAACCCACATAGGATAGAATTGATTAACCCAATACGTCAAGGAGGGAGAGGATTACAATAGCAATAAAATAGTATTTACTTTTATAAAACCAACAAGAAAAATGATAACAACAATGCTCTAAAAGAGTTGTAATAAACTTCTTTTCATTTTCCAAATCTTTATAAACCAAACTCGAAACATTTTCCGAGAAAGAATGATAACATCAATTTTTGTAAAAAAGTCGTAAAAATCTTGTTTATTTTCCCATATTTCACAAAAT
Organism: Taxus wallichiana var. yunnanensis; assembly: GCA_018340775.1. Lineage (NCBI taxonomy): Eukaryota > Viridiplantae > Streptophyta > Pinopsida > Cupressales > Taxaceae > Taxus > Taxus wallichiana. The sequence continues at coordinate 371,291,735 of CM031240.1, forward strand.
AATCAAATCCCAAATCCAAAATGTAGGAAAATTTATATCAATAACGATCTAATTAGGAACCAAAACTAACTCCTTATTTATTTTTGCAAATCATGCATAATAATACAAAACCTAAGACCAAAACCTATAAAGCAAAAGAAGGACATTGTTATAATAAAGAGTTGTACCCAAAAGAAGCTTTTATTATTTCACACAAACCCTTTTATCATTTTCCAGGATCATAAATTAACCAAAATCCAAAAACGTAATCGGAGAAGGAATGATAACATCAATTCTCTAAAAATGAGATGTAATTAACTCTAATTAATTTTTCATATTTATCATATCAAAACCAAGGAGGTATGTAGTTACAAGGTCTCAAATAATAATAAAAACACAATATTTATTCATATGTAGATTTTCATAATAACCCAAAATTAATATGTATTCCTTTTCCAATTTTCACATAATAACCAAATCCAAAATGTATTCAGATCTCACATACTAAACTAAATAAAATGTATTTAATTTACCATATTTCAAATCATAATCTTGAAACAAAAATGTGTGTAGTTACAAGATGTCACATAAAAATCAAAAACCCGAAACGTATTCAAAATAACAACCAAATTCATATTCAATAATTTCCTTAAAATAACTTCATGCCTATATTTATTGTCTCCAAACTTCTATGCGATTTTCCAATTCTAAATCGACAAAACACTATTAAATCCTTCAACAACATATTTAAATAGAAAGCATTCCATGATAACTGGAGAAAACAACAAGAAATCACATCCAATAGCCACTTAATACAAACTTACCCCAAAAAAAGCCACGCACGGCCCTAAAAGGAGCTCCCAAAACCAAATGACAATCATACATTGTGTTAACTTTGGATGTCTTAAATTCTCAAGAAAATATTTTTTTCCCAAGGCATCCCTACAACATTAAATTCACACCAAAATACTTTAATGCCGATGCCACTTTGTGGCTTATCAAATGCTTAAACCATAAACCTCAATAACCATTTATTTCAAATTGTCTATGCATTTTATGTTTAAACTTAAAGTTTAATAAAAAAATTCCAAAACCACATAACAATGCCAAGAGTACCAATGCCCACATATTAATCTAAACACATAATATGCCATGTAACAACCAAGCCAACATCCATAGTGCATAACTTAAGTGGTCTAATGATTGATCAATATGCCATCAAAACCAAAACACACACTGTATACATACATACATACATACATACATACATGTGTGTGTGTGTGTGTGTGTATGTATATATGTATATGTGTGTGTGTGTGTATATGTGTGTGTGTATATATATATATATATATATATATAAACACACACATATATATCTATATATACACATACATAAATATTTGTGTGTGTTAGTAATTTTTATGCACCAAAATTAGCGGGAACTTGACAAGGTCATAACTTGAGCCACGGGTGTCTGCTTTTTTTTTAAAACCACATGTTTTGATGACACAAATACACTATCTAATCAGCCCTACCAGTTGGAGCAAGTTTTGGCATATTTTTGGGCCTAAAATCCATCATCTTGAGGCCAAAACATAGGATTTAAGTTGTAGTTCGAGTTTTTTCCTAATTTAGGGTATTAGTTAATTTTAGTCCATTAGTTACATTATGAGTTGGAAAGTTGACAATTTCTCTAATTTAGGAATGTAGAAGATGCATGCTAATTTTTGTACCCGTACGAATAAGCATACAAACTTACTAAGAATAACAGGTTTTAGTAAACTCGCTAAACATAGTAATTTTTGCCACCTAGATTAGATTTAGTGATTTGTAAAATCCTCAACTTTGGAATTACTCACAAAATCAAAAATTAATCGATGTTGTTTAATTTCTATTAGAGAATAACATAGATAACTAGTGAATGAATTACTATTGTGCTTATAATCAATAATTGTAGTAAAGGAAAGAATATAAGCTCATACTAACAACAATTTTATCTGGAAAACCTCCAATGGAGGAAAAACCATTCGGGAAGGGAAATTGCTCTTTCTTCCAACTTCTATTGGCCAATTCAATAGGTACACAATTTACTGATAAGTATGAAAGAGAAGTAGATAATATCTCAACACTTCCTTTCTATTACTTATTTTCTCTGTCCAACACTCCTTTCTTCTACAAAGAATACAATTTCCAGCACAAAGACTTCTTGCTCACTTGCTCCCATGCTTCGATGATCTTCTACACTTCTACAATAATGTATTTATAGCCTTTCTCATGTCCTCTCGTGCACTAGAGAATGGGAAAGGTCATGAAGGCGAAGAGAAACAAACATTCTTTATAATTTAGAGGTTGTTCATTTCTATTTTAGTTTTTTCTGTCCATAATGACTAGGATCGCCACCCTGTGTAGACCGATGGTCCTGTAACCACTACCCTAGATTGGCAGAGGTTCTCAGAATGCTCGCTGCCATGCTCAAGGCGGCGGTCTTGTTACTCAAAAGATAGAACCTCCATTTCATTGTTTTCCTTCTTTGTGCTGATTGTTTTTGATGAAGTAGAGTTATTTTAGATCCCTATGGATCACACCTCCCCTTCTTAGGAGGATTTTGGTCCCACAAAAGCTTAGTGGGGGAGTAGATGAGGGAACAATTCCCTTGCTTGCTCCTTCAAGTACCATCAGGCCTACCTTGGTGTCTTTCCTTTCAGTCCAATCTGCCAAGACTCCTGCAGACCTCTTCTAGTCTCTCTGACCTTCTGTTGTAGCACTACATCCTCCTCCAATTTTCCTCGTGAGTCCAAGATGCAATCCTCAATGGAAGGTAGCAACTGTAGTTCTTCATCTTCATCCAACATGGATGGCTCATAGAGGTGCAAGTTCTCATAATTTACTACAAAGTACATCCTCATGAATGATGGTAAGTCAAGTTGAAAAGCATTTTCCCCAACCTGCTCCAATATGGTGAAGGGTCCATATCATAGTGGCTTGAGCTTCCATGCTTGACCTTGTAGTCTCTCCTTGCTCAAGTAAAGCCAAAATTTGTCTCCAACATGAAGCTTGTGTTCCCTCCTATGTTGATCGTGCCTAGCTTTGTACTTTTCTTGATATTTTTCTAGTTGTTCTTTGACCTTGAGATGGATTTGCTAGATCCTCTCAATGAACTTGTTGGCTCTAGTCACCTCTGTGTCTCATGTATCCTCCTCATCCTGCTGTCTAACTGCTATGTCTAGTGGATTTGTAGGTAGATATCCCAAGCATGCTTCAAATGGTGACTTCATAGTGGATGTGTGTACTGCCCGATTATAGGAATGTTGAATGTAGGCTAAGGAATTGTCCTAAGTCCTTGGGTACTTCTTTGTTATATCCTCGATAAAGCTGTACCAAAGTCCTATTCACCACCTCTGTTTTTCCATCATCGTCCGTGGTTGCAAAGATGTGCTCCTCTCGTAACCTAGTATCCATATTGTCCCACAAACTAGTCCAAAACTTCCCCAAGAACCTTGAATCCCTGTCAAAGATAATAGACTTTGGCAAACCAAAATGCACCCATACATTAGCAAAGAAAATATTTTCTGCCTCATGTGCTTTTAATATCTTTTTACATGCCATAAGAATACACATTTTACTGAATCTATCCACAACAACATAGAGATAATCATGACCATGTTTATGCATAGGTAATCCTCCTACAAAATCCATAGAGATGTCCTCCCATAGATGAGTAGTAGTCTTGGTAAAGGCATATACAAACCTTCCTTCCTAGTTTTAGGCTTTCTAGTACAACAAAGTTTACATCCACGAATAAATTTTGATACTTCTTCTTGCATGTTGGGCCAATATACATACCTTTGCAAGTGGGCTAGGGTCTTACCAACACCGAAATGTCCCGCTACTTTTGAGGTATGTGCTTCCCTCATCAATAGAATTCTTTCTTCTTTAGGCACACAATGTTTCCCCCATTGGTAGAGAAGCCCGTCCTTGAGATAACAATCTTCAATCCCTGTCTTTTCAACCCCTTGGGACTGCAACTTCTGAAATGTTACCCCAAATTCTTTGTCTTGGGCATATGCTTCTCTATAAGATTCCTTCGTGAAGGGCTTGATCTGAGAGATAGTGGCCAAATAGGAGAACTTTTCTTGTGTGGGTGGCCTAGACAACATGTCTACCACCAAATTTGTACTACCTTTATTGTATTTGATCACTAGATGGAACTATTGAAGAAACCCCATCCATTTGTAGTGCCTTTCCTACTACAATTTAGACTGTGCTTGCAAATACTAGAGAGGTTTTTGGTCAGTGTGCACAATATTTTCTTTACCCAACAAATAATGTTTCCATTTTTTAATTGCTTGAACTAGTGCATACATTTCTTTATCATATACTGAATATCCTTTAACTGATAAAGTGAAGGTTTCAAAATGATAACATACGGGTTTACCTCCTTGAAGCAACACTTCGCCCATAGCATAATCATTGGCATCTATATCTACTTCAAAAGGCTACTGCAAACTAAGAAGAGAAAGTACTAGAGGATGACTAATCTTGTATTTCAATAACTCAAAGGATTTGTCTTGTCTATTACCCTAGTCAAAACCCTTACTCTTTGTGGCCACTATGTGTAGAGGTGTCGCAATTGCCAAGAAACCGAAAATGAACTTCTACATATACTGCATCTTGCTCCACAAAGCTTCTAGTCTCTATGGATCCTATTGGTGTTGGTCAATTTGTGATGGCTTCCACATTATTTGGATCCACTCATAGCTCTCCTCCTCCAACCATGTTCCCAAGCTAGACAAGTGATTGTTTGGAAAATTCACATTTCTTCATATTACAAAGTAGTTATTTCTCCGAGAACTTGCAAGACTTGCTACAAATGCATTAGATGTTCTTCCCATGTGGTAGTAAAAATAAAGATATCATCTAGGTATACAATGACACATGAATCTATGAAATCCCGCAATACATCATTCATCGATTTCATAAATGTAGTAGGTACATTGCATAATCCAAAAGGAAATACTAACCATTCATACAAACCCTCTTTTGTTTTGAAGGAAGTCTTCCATATATCCTCCTCCTTCATCGACTTAGTGATAACCCGACTTGAGATCCAACTTCGTGAAAAATTTGGCATCTTGAAGCTGGTCCAAGAGATCATCTATATTGGGAGTGAATATCAGTTCTTTATGGTGATATTGTTCAAAGCGCAGATAGTAAATGCACATTCTCCAAGAACCATCCTTCTTTGGCACCATCACAATAGGCAAACCGCATGGTGAGGTGCTTGGGGACGTAACACCCCTTGGTCTATTAGTTCTTGGAGTTGTTTCTTTACCTCAAGTACTCTCAAAGTAAGGATTGACTATACAACCCGATGTTTGGTAGAGGTGACTCGATAAGAGTTTGAATCTCATGCTCTACTTCCTGTTTTGGTGGTAATCCACAAGGAGCCTGAAATAATTCCTGAAAAGACTGAATAATACTATCCAAATCTTTTTTTCCTTGGTTAGAAATCTCTGAAACTTCTACCCCATCTTGTTTATCCTTCAACAAAAGTAAACAAAACTGATTATGATTTGACTGAATAAGTCATTTTTCTTGGTTAGCACTTACCATAGTAACCCGTGTCTTACGTTGGTGTGCCCGGATGTTGTAGCTGATCCCATCCTTGACCCATTTGTACCGGTTTTCCCTTCTCATAAAGATAGCATCCCTAACATAAAAGTAAGGACTCCCGAATACCACATCAAAAGCTTCAAGTGGGATAACGTCAGCTTCAAAAACATCTATATATTGGGAATTTATCCCAAACTTGACCTTACATCTTCTTGTTACCTGAATTTCAACACCCTTCTTCACCCAACCCAAAGGATATGGGTGCGGATGCTCGTAAGTCTCAAGACCAAGATTCTTTACAACTGCCTCAGAAATCAAGTTAGATTGAGAACCGGTATCAACCAAAGCATTTACCTTAGTCCTCTTGATCTGGATTTTGATCTGGAATAGTCTACTCATCTCCTCTTCGCTGTCCATGTTGGTGGCCATGCATCCAAGCCTTTCATCTACATCAGAGTCATCTTCGATTTCCACCTCCCCTTCTATCTTTACAGTTGTCATGGACTTCTTAGAGTCCTTGGTTTGGTTCTTTGGATGTAACTCCGGATGTAACTTCCAACATGTAGCATCAGTATGACCATTGATATCACAATTCTTGTAAAAATATTGGGATCTTTACAAGTATTTAAAGTAGTGGTAACTTGTTTACCTTTCCCTTTCCACTTACTCTTGTTACTTGTTTGCCCATAATCCTTTTTCTGTTGATTTGTTGACTACTTTACCCTCGGCTCTACTTCTCCTTGCTTTTTCTCATCATCTATGTAGTATGCCTGTACACATGCTTCATTGAGATCCTTGGGCTTTGTGGAGATGACTTTTCTTCAAAGGTGAGTGTGAAGTCCTCCCAAGTATTTGGTCAGAATATCCTCATCCTCCAAATCCATGTTCAACAACATGGCTTGCCTCCGAAACTCCATAGTATAGTCTTGCACACTTTGACCACTTCCTTGTCTAAAATACTACCATTTAATCATTTGGTCAGTTTTATGGCCAATAGGATAGAAGTTAGCTCTAAGTAATTCCTTAAATTCTTGCCAAGATTTCACAATAGGACGTTTCTTCTTTTCATAAGTAGTTAGATGAGTTTACCACCAAACTAGAGCATGTCCCTCCATTTTGAGATGTACAAAGGTGATCCTTTCTACCTCAGTGACATTATGGACGCTAAAATAGACTTCTAACTATTTCAACCATTTATCCAGTAATTCGGCATCTACTTTTCCTTTAAATATTTTGATTTCAACTTTAGTCTCAACTTTAAAAGGAGTATGTTCAGATTTTACCTTTTCTCTTGTGTTAGAAGTCTCTTCTTCATGCTCTTCCCCATAATCTTCCTCATGGTGACTCTTGCCTATACTAAATTTTTTGGGCTAAGCCTCAAACCACCGAGTCCATGGAGTATTGCTTGACGGAAGTTATCTTCTACAAATCTGCAAGTTCCTCTTACCTTCTAAACATCCTATCCATCATGGTCTCCAGCATCTCAATTCTACGGACCAAGTTCTCTTCCTCCATTTTTCCCTAAATTATCTATTTCCACTTCTTTGTAGAAATCTCCGGATCGCAAGGTAAATCTTCTTCACCTTTAGATCTTGTCACTGTCATACAAATTCAAGAATGAAATACCACAGTCCTGGATACTTGTTAGCTATGATACCAAAATGATCTGTAAACTCTTCAACTTTGGAATTATTCACAAAATCACTAATTAATTGTTGTTGTTTACTTTCTATTAGAAAATAATAGAGATAGCTAGTGAAAGAATTACTATTGTGCTTAGAATCAACATTTGTAGTAAAGGAAAGAATATAAACTCATAACACCAACAATTTTATCCTGGAAAATCTCGAATGGAGGCAAAACCAGCCAGGAAGGGCAATTGCTCTTTCTTCCCACTTCTATTGGCCAATTCAAATCAACAGGTACAAAATTTACAATAAGTAAGAAAGAGAAGTAGATAATATCTCAACATTTCCTTCTAGTTACTTATTTGCTCTATCCAACACTCCTTTCTTCTACAATGAATACAGTTTCCAGCACCAAGACTTCTTGCTCACTTGCTCCCATGCTTCAATGATCTTCTACAATTCTACAATCATGTATTTATAGTCTTTCTCATGTCCTCCGTGCATTAGAGAATGGGAAAGGTCATGAAGGAGAAGAGAAACGAACATCCTTTCAAATTCAGAGGTTGTTCGTTTCGATTTTAGTTTTTCTGTCCGTAATGGCTAGGACATTTGCCTATATGTAGACCGGCGGTTCGTAGACTGCCGCCGCCGTGCGTAGGGCATTGTCCTATTACTTAAAAGACAGAACCTCCGTTTCATTGTTTTCCTTCTTTGTGCTGATTGTTTCTGATGAAGTAGAGTTATTTTGGATCCCTATGGATCATTTACTCAAAGTTAGTTCTGATTTGCTTGGCAAATCGAGTTGGGAATTGTTTTCCTATTTCGGAAACATTGTAATTCATGATTCAATAAAGAAGAAGGAGATCTATTTTCTTTTAGAGTTTATATTATTTTTACGGTATATTAAATTTGTTTACAATTTGGCTACATTAAATTTATTACATTATTAACAATATATACTTCATTACTAGACGGGTAATAATAATCTTAACGATTCAATAAATATATTTAATTGAGTCTGAAATGATATAGCTAGTGGCTAATAAGAGTTCATTTTTCAATTTACTTCCTCCATTTCCTATGTCCTCGAGACGATTATTAAATTTTTGCCATTTATGCTCAAATATACGAACCCCTCCACCCAAACCTTCACAATCCCCGAACAAAATAGACATCGGGTTCAACTATTAATGCATCTAGTTAGAATTTGAGGCAATAATTTTTTTGATATTTCTACAATAAAGTCAATACACAATGACTTCTTAGTATTGATGAAAAGCCATAAATAATAATTACTGTGACACGTGATTAATAATTATCAGAACTAATTATTTTTCCAAAATACAATTAAAAAATAGATTTGGCAATCTAATTGACACTTTCTTGGTTTTTTAAACAATTAAGCAATACAAAATAGGATACAACAGGACTTAAATTACATTAAACAAACTATTTTAGAACACACAATAATACAACTCGGAAAGCTAAAAATTTAAACAAACCCAGCAAATGCTTAAAAAAACTAAATTCGTTTACTTGTCAAGCTTAATGCATGCAATAAAAATTGGATCCAACGGAAATTATTTGCAAATTCAAGCTGGAAAATGTGGATGAAGCTGAGAATGTATGTGGAATAACAAAACTTTGAATATCCGTAGGTTTGATTAACTTTATATCCTCGTAGAATTATTATCTACTTAGACCATGTTCTACTTTTAATTATTATTCTTCACTGATCAATAGAATGATTTCATGCTAGAGGAAACTAGAATTGGATTTGTTGTCTTCTCCAATGAAATTTTATAAGATGCCTGACACCTCCTAGGTTAAACTAAATTCTGAAAATTCTGAGTGGATAGATGCATGTACTCAGATTGGCTTGATCAACATATGAATTACAGATCCTCTAGACGCAAAAAACAAAAACACATCCAAATGGCATTCGATAGGAGAAACCAATGTTATAGTTTGACTGTATTCGATAGGAAAAACCTTGGTGATAGTTTGACTCTACGTTGAGATTCAAGATCACTGGAGGAACTATAACCAATTTGAAATCCAATTCTATGCGGCACTAAACAGTTGATGGAATTGAAAACAATTCTATGCGGCACTAAACAGTTGATGGAATTGAAAACAAGTTCCAAAGTTTTCTTGAGACAAACTCTAATGTATGACCCACAATTGAGGAAATAAAGGATTCGAGACGTGTGTAATATGAACTTTTGTTTAGCAATAGCTTTGATGCAAGTCTTGAGATGCAATTCTCATAAATAACTTGCAATGGCACGTCCAAATGCAGCCAGGATGGATTCGATCTGATGCATGCTTAAAACCAATGCAGCAAGAAAGCAACGTAAATATGGGTGAATGTGGAATAGAATCTCCAAGCCCGAATGCAAGGCATACAAAAATATGTTAACATACGTAAGGAAAAAAATTACAGAGACTCTCATCTATAATAACCAAATGTGTATTTTGGTTAGAGATCAGATAACAACACTCCCACTAAACTCTCAATTATCTTATTCAATATGGTGATAACAAATATTTATTCAAATACTCTAAAATATATATAATATATTATATAATAGGAGACTTATTATATCTCATATAACCATTCACCTAAACATATATGAGTTGTTTTGACAACTTGTAATTTACTATCTTAAATAGGTGATGTAACACCACACATGCAAGAGCAAAACACAAGCCAAAATAAATTAGCAAAAAAAAATGAATTTATTTTCTTGTTTCAAAACATCACTTGGGTTCAATAAGTACACCCCAACATCAGATTACATGCTTACACAAATATGGACCCAATCATACAACAAGATGATAAAGTGGTTGAAAAAAAAAATAGAAATGACTTGCACTACAAAGCCTACCTATGAGGGTTAGAATGGGGAGAGAACAGCGTACGTGCACCCGAAATTGTAGGGTACTGCACTGCCGGAATGATGTTACACGTGCCCCAATGATGATACGGGTCTCCTTGCAAGGTGTTCGGAATCCAGAAAGGCTCACCAAGTATACGCTTGTATCCCACATGCCTCGCTCAGCCTCCACATGCCTTGTTCTCCCCCTTTTCCCCCTTCTTCTTGCAGTTTTGTCTTGATACAGAATCATCGCCCTACAGGCGGTGGTCCGTGACCACCACCAAGGACAGGGCGGTGGTCCCATAACCGCCGCCACGCACAAGGCGGCGGTTTTGTTCAGATTTTCCAGATTCATCCGACGATTGCATCAAACGTAAATCTTTACTTTTACATGCTTTCTTCAACAACTTTGGCTTGCATTAATGTTTTACGCCCCACAGGAATAGTGTTTTTCCTTTGTTTATAGTAAAAGAGATCAAACGGGAGCTACCCTCTGGTAAATGCATTGGTTATAAATAGCCAACTTGTTTTCAAGCAAATGGCCCCTCATCTTCTCAATTCTCTTATTTAGTCTTTCAATTTCTTGCTTAGAATTCTGTTAGTTTCATGTTTTTCTTCCATTGTTGGTATTTTAGAGGTCATATAATCTTCTTGTTTCAGTCTTGTTCCATTGCTACTTCATACAATCAGTTTAGCATAGAATAGCTTCGTTTCTAGACTAGAATGTATTAAAGTTGCAGGTTTTGTTTTGTCACAAGAATAGTCTGAAACTCTCGGTACACTTGTGTTGTATTCCCGTAAATAAATCCCGCTACGAATTGCATAGTCAATCTATTTTCACTTGCACTATCCCTCTCCTACTCGCATTGTATTCGGTCTATATCCAAAGCTGCCATTGTTTGATTGTTATCTTCTGTTGATACTATCATATACACACTTTTTGGATTCACAAGGACATGAAGAAATGAGGAGATCACACTAAGGGGATGAAATCACACACAATTGGATTTACCACTATTTTGTAAATGCTAGGTTTGAGCTATCAAAGTTCTAGTTACAACATATCAAATAGAGTAGTAAATCATTTCATTTTAGTCAAAAGTTTGCTCTCGATATCACCAGGGAAGATGTGGGATTGATAGTTTTTGAGAAACTGTGATTCATTCCTCACTTCTGAGGTAGGATCGAGAGTCTTTTCAATTCAAATATATAGCTGCTTAGATATTTAGGATAAAATCACAACTGCACAGGTGAATAGCCATACCAGGCTACGTTGCTTGTTTTTATTCTGTTTCTAGATTAGTTGTCCATTTTATAAATATACTAGAGTAGTTGCTCTTCAAATTTCATTGAAATACGTCATTGAAAAATACAAAAATAGAAGGATGCTTACATAGTGTAAATACCTCTTTTATAATCAGTTTATTAAATGTTAGTTAAAAGTTGAAATACCTCTTTTATAGGACCTAGAGAGCCTAGAGAATATATATTTGAACCCATAGTGCCTCAACCAAATCTACCCACGACCTTAGCTGATATAGATCAGGACCTTAGGATACAGGTCTTTCGAGCAACAACAAACTTACAAGCAATTAGCAAGAAACTAAGAGGATTAAATATCAAAGATGACAAAGCTTACACATTCTGGTCAAACCATCCAAACTATAGATTGCCTTGATAAAACACCTGAATGACTGTGCATGGATTTGAATGAGAGAAAACATTTGGTTGTGATCCTTTGGTTCCATAGCCTAACACGAGAGACCTCCTCATTGACATAGACACTAGCTTACGTATTCAAGTTGCCATAACACTTGTTAGGTACTCCAAGAAAATCATACAACTTTAGTTCTAAACGTACGAGGCCGAAAAGGCATATGATTACTGGATAGTTGGGAGAAGGGATTGATTCTTCACATGACCATAACAGGTCCACAACAACCACGAACTCACGGTTGTGATCCCCAAGTCCCACAACCCAACGGGCCAACAAACCAGTCAAGTATTGACACCGACTTACGAACGTTGGTATTTAGATCCTCACCACTCCCGCCAGATATTATAGTACAGTTCTCTGTATTAAACATAGAAGCTAATCAATCTAATATTTTATGGGCTAGACCAGAAAACCACCCATAGTTCACTACAAATCCACTAAACCTCCTATCACCATTTTATGACCTTGTCCGGAGATATATACGAAGCTCCCATAGCTCACATCCCACGTATTCAAAAACCAAGAAATCAGATCTCGAAAGAGCTTGACATTGATTAGAGCCTTTGAGTAGCCATTATATCCAAACAAACCATTACACCAATTTAGGTTAAGAGGGCCTTCTTCACCTTAGATTCGCAGATTCCATTATTGCGTATTGAGGATTTAAGATTATCCGATTAACTTGTCTGTATCTATCCGCATTCAAAATTCATGTTGTCTCGACACGACCTTAAGAGGTCGGGTACGAGGAAGAGGTACTTGTAGATTCCCATGCTCGCATGTTACTTTTCCATCATACAAAATTGGTGAACCTGACGTGAACAAATAGTTCTTCCTTTTGTTAGTTTTCATTTCTTCCATCCACCTTCGCTCTTTCCCATTATTCTATGGGTATTCATATAACCCCCGAATATGTTGGGATATGATGCATATGGAAGACCTCTCTCAGGTCTCAAAGTAAGTTATAGTCAAACAAACAACCATCACCCTCACTTTCTGCATGGGCTGATAACTATTCAAGTAATTACGTGTCATCTCAAACTCCCCCTCATAGGACTAGCTCTAGTTCTTCGTTCCGAATAAAGGAATTTGATCAATTTGCACAAACACAATAGCTAGAGCCATCAGGATCTAATAATATAACGTTTATTAGGGACTCTCCTTCATCTCCTCAGGTCTTGTTTAGACCACAAATCAGTAGATAGTCAGACCCACTTCCCTTTTTGGATGAGGAGTGCTTAGCACGCTTCGCTAAAAGTGAAAAATGCTTCCAAAATATGTATCCACCTATAGGGAGTTTGCAAATACAGTCTAATACCCTATTCCAGGAGAACACCCCCATTCCTCCACCTATGGGAAATACCCTCGGTGAAGCTTGGCAAGGTAACGATCAATTCATAGCAGGGTATCACACCCCTTTACAACCTCAAGCTATACAACAAACACCTTTAAGGCAAGGCACTGCATCTTCATCAATGGAAGTCATTTCAGCCTTAGCCGAGAAGGTTAGAGGGATGGAACTTGCTCAAGCAAACCAAAATTCATATTTTGGGCAAGTAGGAATCCCCAAGCCTCTACATCATCATAGTCGGGTTGACCTCCATAAAGGAAAAGGCATGTTAGGCATGCCTCCTCAAAATCCTTATAGTTACCCAAGAAACACCAACTAGGACCGCATTTTCAAATTCCGTTCCAGTTGAAAACATGACACCTCCCGGTTTGGCACCAAACAACTTGTACCAGAACAATGCTCCTCCTTACTTAAACATTTATTCCTAGTCACTAGAATGAGACATGTTCTCTTCTCCCAGGATGTTCTTTCAACCACAAGGATTCCCTTATGTTCCTACAAACACATATGCTATGCCATATCAGCAACCCATTCCCCCTCAACCTCCTTAGCAAGCCCCGTCGATAGTTGACGCCCACGCAGTGAGGGACTTATTCGGAATATTTAAAAGATCCCATACACTTCACCATATGAAGAGTTATGCTTCCAAGACCTCTTTCTAATTTTCCCAAATACAAAGGGGAAGGGGACCCAAACGCACACATTAAGGCCTATGCCACAGCCATATGGGAGTTACTCTCTTGGGATAGGGTTGTCGCTAAAATATTCCCTAAGACCTTAGAAGGTATTGCCCTTGATTAGTATTACGAGAATACCGAATCCTCAATACACTCGGTTAAACAACTTGTATCAGAGTTCATCAAAGCTTTTGACATGAACAAATTGTTACGAACGAGAATCAGGGAGTTCTTGCAAATAAAAAAAGAACATAATGAGTCCGCTACTCATTTTATTCAAAGATGGTGTACGGTTCTCTACTCATCAAAGCAAATGCTCCAAACATGGATCAAATGGAGCTATGCGATTTATTCCTTAATTCTCTCAATAGAGAGATAAAGGAAGAAGTCCAGAAGTTCCCACTAAGGACTTACAATGAAGTACTAGAGAGTGCTCTCGAATCAGCCAAGCAAAGTGATAGATAGTGGTCGTAAGACATATGGGACAAACGGAAATTAACCACTCCCAATCAAAACACGTGACCTTTTCTAATCTTTGGGAATGCTAATCAAGGACCTAAGATCCTTAACAAGAACTGCAGAGTTACAACAAATTGAGTAACTAATCAAGTTAAAAGGGCAAATGTTGTAAACATTTTTCCGCCTGTTAATAATCAATGAAATAACAAATTTACTCCAATAATCAACGCGGTGGATTTTAATCATCCACCACGACAACAACAACAACAATGAAAAGTCCAAACACAAAGTCCAAATAAAAACCCAACTGGATATCAGAGTCAAAACCAAAGGCAACAACCTCAAAATTTTAACTCTAACAACCAACAACCTTATCAGAATTTCGAGTCACAATAGATTTTAAATCAACAGCCTCAAAACTATAATCCTAATCTATATTGTGGCTTCCACAAGATTCAAGGCCACAATACTAGGACTTGTTATGAATATAATAAATTCATGCAAAGCACTTGCTAGAAGATCAAAAAAACTCTTCATAGATATTTTTTTAGCAAATTCTATAAGTACCTATGCCAAACACTTATGCAGGGCAATTTCCCCTCAAAATGCATCCCTCAAGATCTTCAATGACCCGCTCCCAAACCATTCTAACAATAACAGGTTAGATCCTAATGGAACAAATAAGGGTGTCATGATAGGAAACAATGATCATGAAGCTTCAACTTCATTAAATCCACCAGTTGCACCCCAATTAGGAACTCGACCTCAAACTAAGATAGTTGGTTTAGTGGAGTTAGACATTGAACTACCTATAGAAACCATAAAAATAACACGGGATTATTCATCCCAACCTACTCCAAGTTATCCATTGGATCCAGACAACATTCAACAAACATTGGTAAAACCCATAGGCACCTATGATTTAATTAATGATTTGACCAAAACCTTCTCTCACATCTCCTTCTTGGATTTATTAAAGAATTCTCCCGCCCACAGAGCTGCTCTCTTAGAAGCATCAAGCCTTGGTCATTTAATCAACATCACTCCTCCCCTAGAAATGTAAGTAAACCATGTGGAATTTGAGGTTTATCCTATGGGACAGATAGATAGGGATATGCAATTTATATTCGATATAAGCAAAATGCCAACAAACGCTGAAATTACATGAAGAAGCAACCCAACTTTACATTTACAAGTTTGGGTCTACAATAATTATATTAAACATGTAATGGTTGACAATGGGGCAACAGTTAACATAGTCCCCTTTGATTTTCTTCAAAATTTAGGATATGGAGAGATAAACTATTCCATGATGCGAAATACGCTAAGAGGTTATGATAGCCTCAAAGCCACTTCGATTGGAACCAAAGTTTTACTAGTCACTTTAGGACCCAAGATGATCCTCACTTGAGTTTTATATTATAGATCGGGAAACCAATTATAATATGATCCTTGGTCGGCCATGGATACACCGCATGAAGGCAATCCCTTCCATGTTATTCCAAGAAATAAGATTTCTACACTTAGGAAAAATATTCGTGGAACAAAGTGACCCAAAACCCTTCGATATACACCTAGCTGATTTGAAGGGAAGACCGGATATCCACTCCAAGTTTGAACTTCCAAGAAACTAGCTTTTCAAACCAACTAATTCACAACCAAATTAAAATTTGATACCCACCACTTTGAGTTGGAAATTTTAAATCCAGGTGAGGACGTTCCATTACTCAAAATTAATACCAATGTTATAAAAATGGTATCACTAGGGACTACCGCAAAAATTTTGAGTTTCGGAGAAAGACTTACCTATTCTCCTACCGTTTTATTCCATGGGTATGGGACACACCTTGGGAATTTCTTCTCTTCCATCGATGGATTTTTATGGTAGAGGTAATTGAAGCAAAAGAAACATATAAGACAGATATCCCAACGTCCATTTTTTAAAGTGAGTATTGGACTCTCCACTTCGATGGAGCTAGATGTCACTTTGGAGTTGGGGTGGGAGTGATATTTACTTCACTCAAGGGAAATATCCTACCTTTCACCTATAAATTAAACTTTGAATGTACAAACAACGGGGTTGAGTATGAAGATCTCCTCCTTGGCCTCATCCTAGCTAAGAGAATGGGTGTTGACAAAATTAGAATACTAGGAGACTCGTAATTGGTTGTAAACCAAGTCTCTGAGGTATATGAAACTAGAGATGAGCACTTACAGCTCTATAAAAAATAGTATTAGATCTAAGCAAGGGATTCAACTTCATATCAATTGAAGCAATCCCACGAGATCATAACCTTGTCGTCGACTCAATAGCAACCTCAGCCTCCCGTTTCATCCCAAACAACAAGTTGGAGGATACAAATTTCACGATATCACTTCGCACCGAACCATCGAGTGTGTAAAATACGAACAAAATCACTCCTAGGTCATGGAGAAGCTGAGGATGATTTTTCTATCATAGATCACTTTGACGATGATAGAGTCACTCTCAAATATCTAAACGCCTATGCGGAGCTACACCTTGCTCACCGTATAGTTGATCTTTCTGTAATACCACATTCCTCTTCCTACTTTGGAAATCCCATGGTAGAGTCTCCTCCATAGAAGGATCTTAATATCTATGAGATAGAAAATGGAGAAAGTTTGGAGCTACCTCCAACCCCACCTCAATTTGAAGAAGGTAACACTTCCTTGTGAAGAAACCATTGACATAAACATTGGAATAGAGGAAGAACCGATAATTTTGAAGTTGGGATCCTCATTAACTCCAGAGGAGATAGAAATACACACCCAAGCCCTCAAATAACATCAAAGGCTTTTACATTTAATTATAAAGAAATGACGGGCATTGCACCACAAGTTGCATTACATAATCTTGTCACTAAACTAGATGCGAAGCCAATTAAACAAAATTCAAGACTAATGAAGCCAAAAGTGGCTCTCATGGTAAAAGAGGAAGTAATAAAACTTTTCCAAGTGGGATTCATCAAGTCCATTGACTATTCACAATGGGTATCTAATATCATTCTGTTCTAAAAAAATGGGAAGATACGCATTTGCATAGATTTTCAGGATATCAACAAAGCTTGTCCCAAGGATGACTTTCCATTACCGTCCATAGACATCATCATTGATGCAACAAATGGATTTGAACTCTTTGTCTCTCATGGATGGGTTCTCGGGGTATAATCAAATTAAAATATTTGAATAGGATCAAGCCAAAACTACATTCATAACTCCTGGGAACATATTGTTATGATATCATGCCATACGGTCTTAAGAACGCCGACACTATATATCGGCGGGCAATGACTTATATATTCCTTGATCTTATCCATAAAATTGTGGAATCCTATGTGAATGACTTGTTGGCCAAGGCCAAGAAACATTGTGATCATCTAGAAGTGCTCGTATCATCCTCTCACGATTAATTGAATGTGGTGTCACATTAAATCTAGAGAACTGCATGTTTGGTGTGATAGGAGGAAAAATTCTAGGCTAAATTATATCTTCACGAGGGATTGATGTTAATCCAGCCAAAATATGGGCTATTCTCGAAATGGTCCCACCCTCAGACGAGTCTAGAATTAGGTCATTTCTTGGGAAATTCGGTGCAATCTGTAGGTTCATCCCAGATCTAAGTTTTGCCATTCATCCAATCAACAATCTATTGAAGAAAGATTATAGTGTTGATTGGACTGAAGAATGCAATGAGGCCTTTGAAGTAGTTAAACACTTCTTGTTGTCTCCATCCATGCTAATGCCTCCCAAACCATATTGCCCTTTAATCCTATACTCATGAGCCACTCATGTTTCGCTAGCTCGCATCATTTGGCTCATGAAGACGACGATAAATGGGAATGCACGGTCTATTTCATCAACCGAACGTTTCTCTATTATGAGACACACTACACATAGGTAGAGAGAGAGAATACCTCACCATAATTTTTGAAACAAAACTTTTAAGACATTACATGTTAAACCAGGAAACAAGGGTCATTGTAAAGATAGACCATTTACGAACATTTCTCACATAAGATCTTTATCTAAAAAGGATGGGCATTTCATAAACTTAATGGGGGAATTTGAGTTAACATTCGTAAACCAGAAATCCATTAAGGGAAAAATTATTGTAAACGGTTGGTGACAATCCACTAGATGGAGGCAAGCTGGTAGATCTAGACTTTCCGATGAGTGTGTATACTTTGTCAAAAAAAGGCCACCCATTTCTACATGTCACTGTATACCGATATCATCAATTTAATCATGGACCATACATACCGGAAGGTACCACGTCACAACAAAGAAGGCGGTTATGCATTATTACCGCTAAATATGTGGTTTTACACCAAGTAATCTATCGTAAAGCCTTCGACGGCATGCTTCTAAGATGCGTTGACATAGAAGAATTCAAGAAGATTCTTCATGAATCCCATAGTGGGATATGTGGAGGCCACTTTAGTGGTCACACCACCACCCACAAAATACATTGGATGGGATATTTTTGGCCCACTCTTGAGCATGATGCAGTGGAATTTGCACGTAAGTGCCACAAATGCCAAGAATTCTCTCATGAGATTCACATGCTAGTACAATCCCTGCAACCAATAGTGACTCCGTGGCCCTTATCCACATGGGGTCTAGACTTGATTGGGAAGTTCTCTCCCTCATCAAATGATGGCCATAATTTTACAATCATAGCCACGGAATATTTTACCAAATGGGTGGAGGCCATGCCTCTCACCACTGCACTAGGTTCGATAATTGCCAAATTCATTCGAACAAAATTATCTCTGCGGTATGGTGTCCCACAAGTCATTATCTCATATAATGGCACGTCCTTTTAAAATGATGAAGTCTATGAGTTATGTAGCAAGTTCAAGATAAAGCTGTCACATGACCTCTCTTTACTACCCTCAAGCCAATGGGCAATCCAAGCAACGAACAAAACATTAAAAGCTATTCTCCTCAAACAATCAATGAGAATAAGAGAGATTGGCATCTAAAACTATATCCGGCCTTGTGAGCCCATCAAACCTAAATAAGAACACCAACAAGAGCAACTCCTTTCTCACTGGTATTTGGAGAAAAAGTAGTTCTCCTGCTTGAGATTGAAATACCCAGTCTCCGTATCTCATTACAAGGGATTTTGGATGAAGAAGCTTACAGGGAGGCATGCCTCTCTCAACTGGAAAGCCTTGACAAGGCTAGGTTAAATTCGAATAACAACATAGAGCCTATGCTTTGGATGGATGTGCTAGCAAAGACAACAAAATAGTCTATGAGTGAGAAATATATGAAGGAGATCTAGTTCTAAGACTAGATAGCCGGATTGATAAGAAAACTGGTGAAGGAAGGAAGTTTTGGCCTAAATGGTTGGGCCCATACCGAGTCATGAAGGACTACGGAAATGGTGCATATCTCTTATGCACACTAGAAGGTGAGGAATTTGGTGAAACTGTCAATTCCTTGCATCTTAAGTGATTTTACACATAAAACATCAAAGTCATTACTAGTACATTATAGCTACCTACATTGCATTAGTCTTTTAGCCACTTTATTTTGTCCATTTCGTAAAAATGGTAGTCCAAGAGATTACTCTTAAAACAATCTATTACAAATTTCTAAAAATATTGGCAAAAGAATTCATATCACATCTCTCCAAGCATCATCAACTATTTTGAAATTTTTTCATCAAATTCGACAGAAAAACATTGACAGAAACCATACCAAGGCTTGCATACTTGGCTTTGCTCTTTCTTTATACTAGGTGAAGTTGTCCTTGCCTACAGTCTATTCTAAAAGCTTCTTGGTGTCACATCTATCCCTCTTAAATCTCTTGGAACGAAAGGATATCCCAAAGTCATAGATCAGAAATGTCAAAATCAAATGAAATCAAAAGCACCAAGCAAACAAAATATTTTATTTTACACACTTCTTTGCCCCATCAACCTTCGGTGATAAGCCCACATCTCTTACTAGTGGTGTTAGGTTGGGAAAGGAAAGAAGTGCCCTTACTCACCTATATCCTACCTTTGGTGAAAAACCCGTGCTTCTTTTGGTGGCATGAGGTAGGTTGTGGGGGTCCAGTCACACAAATTAACAAACCTTGGTATGCTAAAAACACAAATCAAATTCTACTAAGAGAAAGCAAATATCCAAATTTCAAAGAGATCAAATCCTCAAAACCAGATTTTGTCAACCAGGTTGCCATTTATGAATCTTAGTCTAGAAAAACTAGAAAGTAAGTGGCCTTCTAAGCGTGGTAGTAGTTCTGAGTAGGGTGGGTGTGTAGGTCCAAATTTGGTTCTTGTTACTAGTTTTTCTGTCTCTCATCATTCCATTCAATCAAACTCATACAACTTGTGCCCTTCCTAACTCTTGGTGTTGAGCCCTCACGTCTTACTAGTTGCATGGATTTGGGATTGGGGCAAGTTCATCTCTTTATCACTATGCATTCATCATGTTTTGCCAACATAAGAAGAAATTACAAACATTTCCCAAAGAGTTCAAAATTTTAGTACTACCATATGTTAGTATCATCTCATATCAGCATTACAAAAACATACAAAGTAAAACATTCTATTTACTATCATTTGTTATCCATTGCATACATTCTGAAAACATGAAAACAATATTCTAAAAATATCTAAGTACGCATGTGGAAACAAGTCACGAAATTCTAGATGCCAAGAGTCTAGATCCAAAAAGATACATACATATATATATATATATATCAGGTTTCATATACAATGCCATCATGCACTAGGCATGGTCAAAATGCTCAATGAGCTCGAAAAGTACAAAAACACTCGTATAGACATCTGACAAAATGCTACAGTGATAGTCTCTCAATCCCTATGGGATCCCTCAGGGTGCATGACCATGCCTAGGACTCCGGCTACGCTGGCGCTCCGAGTGCACTAAGGGCTCGCATCGTCTTAGTACGAGAATGGCTCCTCCTCATCAAGCGCTCAACTATCCTATATCCAGCTACCTCCATGTGGAGAGAAGTCATGATCTTCTTCGCATACTAGACAGAGGAAAAAACATCAATTTGCCTACCGGCTCACCGAGGGCTCCCCACATCCACATAAAGCTCAAGCATGAGTCTTCTCACGATGGGAGAATTAGGGTATCAGTACACACTCGGTGAATCAAGTCTCGCCACTCATCAATAGTCTGCTGTAAACAAAGGAAAAACAACAAGTTAGAAAACAATCAATGATAAAACCAAGAGTAAGCAAAACAAAAAGAAACAACAAAATAGGACAACTCTAACTAAAATAGATGTCAAAGAGGAGTGACAACTCACTCGGATCTCTAGGCCTCCAAGAAGGATCTCTAGGATCCGCACCCGCCACTAATGTCGCCACTGACTGGTGCCCCTTGCCCACATCTGGAGCAACATGACGGCTCGCAATGCTGTGGACTCGCCATCTCCACTGGTCCTGAGAGAGTAACTCCTCTGAAACCAAAGTCACCCTCTCTACACTCTGCTCCACCCTCTTGGCCTCGTAGGTTCTTCTGGGTGTCATTCCACTTAGGATCACTATCATCCCTTCCACCACCCATCTCACTGATCTCCATGTCCTCTGTCTCCTCCTCGGTCTCTCCCAGTGAAGTCCTCAAACTCGGAGTCCATGTTAATGGGCTCATCACTACTATGAGTGGGACCGGAAGAAATCCGAAGTAAGGGTGCTTGAGGAGCAACGGCTCTCCCTCGTGCATGTACCACCCTCCTAGCCGTAATAGGAGTACCAGGAGTAACAATAGTCCAACCCCAGCCTCTAGGACCTCCTCAAGCCTCATGGATAGATCTATACACTGGCACCACCAGAGGAAGCATGTCACTATAGGGGAGGCCAAACTACTGTGGAACTCTGTCAAAGGGGTGTATCTCTATTTTCCCTCCCCTGTCTATCAACTAGCTGGTGGTCTGGCAGAAATCAACATAACGGTCTCCTCTCCTCATACCCATGCCATTTTCTGATAAGGAGTGGCCTCCATGTCTGTAGTGGTTAGGGAAGCCACTGGCTGGTGGGGTGCTCTAAGAATTGTCATCCCCGTCCACCTCGCTACTCTGATGGCCCCTGGGATCCTCCACCTCTACACCTCTCCCATATGGGGTGATATGCTCATACACCCAACTCATGACAAGAGTCGAGTGGCTCAATGAATAACTACCCCTGTAAACAAACTACCCTATATAAGTCATGGTAGGTAGTCCCGAGGATATCTGCTCCCCAAGCATAGACACGTCCATGGCCCTCAATCTGTGTAATAATAGGGGCCCAATAATATAAGAGGGTGTCCCCTCCCTTGTCCCCAATCAGTCTGGATGCAAGGATGCCCATGATGGCCTTGCGGAGTAAGGGAATGTCTGACTCAATAATAGAGTGGATCCTCACACCCTTCTTCGATCCCATCGATACAACCGCATCTCCCATATAGGTGGCCCACTGAACCACCTATGATCTAGATACTACTGTCTTAAGAGACAACCGCTGCCCAAGGATCGGAACCCCCAGTATATGGTAAACATCCTCTAGGGTAATGGACCACTCACTCTTAACTCTTGGTAATTGGAAGGTGTTTCGATCCGCATCCCAATATGAGAAAAAGTCACACAATATGTGACTTGAAGGTGTAACATGAGGATCCTATGCAATCCTCCATATACCAGCCCTCTAGAGAGTATCCCACTTTTCCTGGGAGAGTGCCTTTAACACTGCCGAGAGCCAATCAAACTCCCTCTCCGGCTCCATATAATGTAATCCTCCTTCTACATATACCCAAAAACACAAAAAAGAAGTGAGTTAGTACTAAAATCCAGTTGAAAAAACTCGTAAAAACACGTAAAAATTCTATACATGCAAAAACAAGTTCAAATTTTGTATTGTTTTGTCCTCTGTCGTGGACCGCCACCCTATGTAGAGCGGCGGTTCCGTAAGAGCCACCTTCTAAGGTGGTGGTCCAGTAACCACCACCTTGAACAGGGCGGTGGTCCTTTCCCGCAAGCCCCAACAGGCCGCAAGCCCTAAAAAATGCTTTAAAACAAGCAAAAACACCCTTTTAACAAAAAAATAAACCTACCTTATGGCCCCCCCTAAAGACACATTTAAAACTAACATTTTCAAAAATGATCCCCCCAAGGGAAAGATTACATCATTTCCACATTTTAGGTTTAAAAGCAATAAATCGACAAGAACTAACCTGAGACTTTACGGGTCGATGTTCCACTCTTAGAGGCATGATCACTATCTCACCATAAATGTTTTGACTATACTCTTGTTGAAAACCATCACCATGAGTCCTAGAGCTCAAAATCTATCAAATCAATTTTTGCAAATGAATAATAAAATGACTTCGTTTTATATAAATAGCCCTCTTAATTTGATTTTGAATGTCTTTCGCAGGGTTGAAACGCTGACGGAGGTAAGTTCTAAACCTCGCGTATATCGTAAGTCCTCTTTTTCATATCAATTTAGCCTTATTTCTCAATTTATTTTATCTATCTACACTTGAGTCCCCTCTTTTCATTTTACAGGTAGTGGGATCTTGGATGGTGACTTTCCAGCACACGGGCGTGTCAGGTGTAAACTCCTAACTCCCCATTTCGGGACCGCCATACTTAGATCCACCGTTTTACACCTCTCCATAGCTAAGACGCTTCTCCAAGGGGTCCAATATGTACGTACACAAAATTGTAGGGTACCGCACCGGCCTGGAACGATGTTACACGTGCCCCAATGATGATATAGGTCTCCTTGCAAGGTGTTTAGAATCCAAAAAGGCTCACCAAGTATACGCTTGTATCCCGCATGCCCCGCTCAACCTCCGCATGCCTTTTTTTTCCCCTTTTCCCCCTTCTTCTTGCATTTTTGTCTTCAAAGTGACGGAACTATTGCCTGCCGGGTGGCAATCCTATGATTGCCGCCAGACAAGGCTTGGCAGATCTCGTAACCACCACCTTACATGCAGGCGAGAGGTTTTGTTCACATTTTTCGATTCATCCGACGATCGCGTCAAACATAAATCTTGAGTTGTGCATGTTTTCTTCAACAAATTTTGTTTGAATTAATGTTTTCTCCTTCTAGGAATAGTGTTTTTCCTTTGTTTATAGTAAAAGAGATCAAATGGGAGTTACCCTCTGGTAAATGCATTGGTTATAAATAGCCATCTTGTTTTCAAGCAAATGGCCCCTCATCTTCTCAATTCTCTTATTCAATCTTTCAATTTCTTTCTTAGAATTCTATTAGTTTCATGTTTTGCTTCCATTGTTGGTATTTTACTGGGTCATATAATCTTCTTGTTTGGTCTTGTTCCATTGGTACTTCATACAATCAGTTTAGTATAGAATAGCTTTGTTTCTAGACAAGAATCCATTAAGGTTGCAGGTTTTTTTGTCACAAGGATAGTCTTTAAAACTCTTGGTACACTTGTGTTGTATTCCCGCAATAAATCCCGCTATGAATTGCATAGTTAAGCTTTGTTCACTTGCGCTATCCCTCTCCTACTTGCATTGTATTCGGTCTATATCTAAAGCTACCATTGTTTAATTGTTATCTTCTGGTGATACTATCATATCCACACTTTTTGGATTCACGAGGACACAAAGAAATGAGGAGATCACACTTGAGGGGACGAAATCACACACAACTAGATTTACCACTATTCTGTAAACGCCATGTTTGAGCTATCAAAGTTCTAGTTACAACATATCAAATAGAGTAGTATATCATTTCGTTTTAGTCAAAATTTCACTCTTGATATCACCGAGGAAGCTGTCGGGATTGATAGTTTCTGAGAAACTATGATTCATTCCTCACTTCTGAGGTAGGAGTGAGAGTCTTTTCAATTCAAATATATAGTTGCTTAGATATTTAGGATAAAATCACAACTGCACAGGCGAATAGCCATACCAGGCTACGTTTCTTGTTTTTATTCTGTTTCTAGATTAGTTGTTCATTTTATAAATATACTAGAGTAGCTAATATTCAAAATCCATTAAAATACGTCATTGAAAAATACAAAAATAGAAGGATGCTTATATAGTGTAAATCCTCTTTTATAATTAATTTATTAAATGTTAGATAAAAGTTGAAATATTTTGTATGACAATCACAGGACCTAGAGAGCCCAAAGAATATATATTTGAACCCATAGTGCCTCAACAAAATCTACCACGACCATAGCTAATATAGATCGGGACCTTAGGATACAGGTCTTTCAAGCAACAACAAACTTACAAGCAATTAGCGAGCAACTAAGAGGATTAAATATCGAAGACGACAAAGCTTACACATTCGGTCAAACAATAGATTGCCTTGATAAAACACCGAATGGTGTGCAAGGATTCAAACAAGAGAAAACATTTGGCTGTGATCCTTTGGTTCCACATGACCTAATGAGGGAGACCTCCTTGTTGACATAGACACTAGCTTACGTATTCAAGTTGCCAGAACAACTATTAGGTACTTTGAGAATATCATACAACTTCTAGTTCTAAATGTAGAGGCTGAAAAGGCATACAATTACTAGATAGTTGGGAGAAGGGATTGCTTCTTCACATGACCATAATAGGTCCACAACAACCACAAACTCATGGTTGTGATCCCCAAGTCCCAAAACCCAACGGGCCAGCAAACCAGTCAAGTATTGACACCAACTTACGAACGCTGGTATTTAGATCCTCACCACTCCTGCCAGATATTATAGTACAGTTCTTGGTATTAAACATAGAAGCTAATCAATCTAATATTTTCTGGGCTAGACCAGAAAACCACCCATAGTTCACTACAAATCAACTAAACCTCCTATCACCATTTTATGACCTTGTCTCGGAGGTATATACTGAAGCTCCCACATGTCACTTCCTACGTATCCAAAACCAAGAAATAGGATCTCGTCAGAGCTTGACATTGATTGTAGCCTCCGAGCAGCCATTAAATCTTAACAAACCACTACACCAATTCAGGTTAGGAGGGCCTTCTTTGTCTTAGATTCAAAGATTCCATTATTACGTATTGAGGATTTAAGATTTCTGATTAACTTGTCTTTATCTATCCGCATTCAACATTCACCAACTATCTCGACATGATCTCGAGAGGTTAGGTATGAAGAAGAGGTACTTGTAGATTCCCATTCTTGCATGTTACTTTTCCATCGTACAAACACCATTGCAGAATGTCACTAATATCTTTTCAAAGGAATCCTCCAAAACATCAATGCGCAGTACTCCTTATTCCTCTAAAAACTAACAATTCCTTATTCCCAAATAACAGTGATGCAATCTCACCCCAACAAAATGAAACTTACACAAAATTATGGTGATGAAAACTTCACATTTTTTCCAAGCGGTCATACATGATATGATAGTACATCTAAATAAAAAATAGAAGAAAGGACATCATCCACAATGTGCATAGACCACATGATTTCCATCATCATCATAATTAGGTTTCTTTGTTTCAAGTCATTGTTATATATAACATGTAATGTATATTAGAAGTATAAGTTCTTAGTTCCAAATTGCAAGTGTGTCCTTTGATTTTATTATTTAATCACAAAGAATACAACTCATTTACTTTAATTTTTTTGGATATAGTGTAAAAGGGGTATTTTTAGGTGGGATCCTACCCAAGTAATAAAAATGCTTGAAATCCCAGATAGAACAATAAAGACAACGAGAATAAAAGAGGAGAAACTTCCTACAACACAAAGAAACTCATAACAACTACAGAGGAGAAGTGGTTTTATCGGAACTTAGTTTTTTTCTTGGTGTGCACCACTTTCCATCCATCTAATACATCCTCAAAAGGAAGAATAACTTCTAAAGATTCAATCGGTGATAAGAATTTTTTTTTAAAGGAAAAGCATGAGTGGCATTCTCCTTCACTACTTCACTGATATTTTGGTCTTGAATAGTATTTTTTTATTTAAGGCTAAAAGGTTATTTGATTGGGGCCCTACCTAGGAAAAAAATCTTGAATTCTAGATATAACAAAGAATACTCAAATAAACGAAACGAAACAAGATGCAATGTAGCAAAAAAATTACACTTAGTATCTAGCACCAACTCCAAATAAATCCAATTAGCCCAAAACCGAATATTATGATATGAGTGTCATATTATATAGGATTGATTGTAGTTTAGAAGAGACTATTTTCTTGTTCTAGATCACCATCCAATCCTTGTTTTTACAAAAGATAGGATCACACAGGGAGAAGAATATCTAAAGAGGAAGTAGTTCGAAAAGGAGACCTAGTAGGAGAAGAGGGGGTTACACTCTCCTTAACTTCCTTAGCAAGTGTCTGGGGAATATGATTCATCAAATCAACAAGATGCATCTGAGAGAGGTTCACAATATGGGTAGAGACCACCTAAGAGGGGCTCAAATAAAAATTAGGAATAGGATTATAAAAGACATTAATGGTAAAGTGATAGGGGAGTGAATCCAACCACCAAGAAGGATTGGCCCCCTTTTTTCTTAGAGTGACCACAATCCTCTAACATGTGTCCCTTTTCAAAACATCTGTGACAAAGGAAAACCAATTTTTCATTCTCTAGTCTAAGGGTCCATTTTCTATCCCCAATCTGTAGATAAATGTTCTCAATAATTATTCACTGAATTTTAACAATTAATTTTTTTCTTGTCCACTTCACTAGAAATTTCTCTTAGTGGAGTTTTACAAACTTAATCCACCAAGTCCACCATATCTATATATGAATGTATCTCTCCCTTTTAATTAACATTAAATAAAATTATCTAGGAGGGCATCTTTCCACCAAGTTTCTCTCACATTCTTTCACTTTTCCATTAGACAATCTGTAGTGATATGCCCTAAAGTGAAGCATCTTCTACATCTAAATGGTTTTCCTTCATAATCAAGGGATTGGGTCAAATATTTTTCTTGAACTTTAAGCTCAATGTTAGAATGAAGGTTGTTTGAGGTGTCAAGCTCAATAAAAATTGTGGCATAAGTTGTATGAGTTAATTATAAGATGTGTGAGTAAGCATTTAAGAATTTTCCAAAGCATTGTACCAATAGAAGAAATACAAGGTGGGTACAAAAAATAGCAGTGGTAAGTGTGACACTCTAATCCAAACTGGTTTGAGTGAAATTATTTTGTGAGTGGATTGAATGTGGGAAACCAAGGTTTCATGACTAAATAATGTGAATGAAAAACCCAAGGATTTTAAGCTATGGCATCCTTATTAGTTACCAAAGAAAATACAACAATAAAAATGCCCCTCACACAAGGGTAGATGTATAACCTTCTTTCAAGAAGAGGAAACCATTTTTTTAGATCTATTCATGGAGGAATGGAAGACTAAGCCAATGTCCACTAAATCTTCATAACAAGGCATATTCTTGAAAAAATACTTTATATTTAATCACAACATCCTCGAAAGTGACACATGGATTATTGGCCGCAGCATCATGGGTTTGATGGGAATATGTCCATTCCCCGTTGAACTACATCCCTAAAAGATCTATTATCATGGTGTTTGAAGCTTTATTATAGTTATCTTATGTATTTCAATAATTATCGATGTCAATTATGGTACATATGAGTCAATTAACATTAATTTCCAAGTACGAGATTCATATTCTCAAGATACATGCCCTTACATAAGAATAATTCTTTTTATTATTATTAGGAAGCTCAACCTTAAACCATGTGTTATAAATGAGGACTCAAATTCACTTTATGTATCCAACATGTCCTCTTAAAAACCATTTTGTAGTCATTATTTTATCCTACATACTTCTTTCAATTCCTAAGCGCATCACCTATCACCCAAAGACATACGTTGGGCACTCACCTAAGGTGCGCGCAGAGTCAAGCCCTCCTTTATGTGATATTTTCAAGATATTTCTATCACTAATGGAAGATTATTTGCATAAATAGAAGCACATGCATCTACTAAAAAAGGTAGAAGATATAACTAACAGATCTACACATCAATGCATAAAAATCTAGACAAATATTGTATGAAGCACAAGAAACTAGATTTGATTCATGATAGGCCAAATAACATGAGGGTTTACACCCATAAACAAGATGTAAAGAATAGATCCATGTATATTTATTTATAAATAGTCTCGGGTAGCCATACTACATTCAAAAGGGTCATATTAGACCATATACATTAAATAGAAAAGATCCAACCCCCGTAAACTAATCATATTAGAGATCGTAACTATACTTTCCATTTAATAACCCTTGTTACAGACCACGATACCCATATATATTCTTAATAACATCCCTTACAACCATCCATCACTAATAAATTTAAACCCTACCTCCATGAGCTCTAAACTCTCAAAGATTTCCTAACATTTTCGCAACACCTTACTACCCTTCTTCTCTCAAAGACTCATGTACCTTCTAGAGACCTCTTGTCTCTCTCTTATGTTCCTATCCTAAGAACTTCTTTCAATAGGATCAATGTCCACTTCCATGAATTCTCTCTTGAGCAGATCACGTTCCAAGTTTCAATTTGGTCGTCCATTGGCAAAGGCTTATCCTCTTTGTAAAACCTTCCACTAACTATAATTATTCCTTTGGGACTATTCCCTACATGGAATATCCCTTTCTTGGCCTCCAAGGTTCCAGGCTGCCACCTTATCCACTTATCACACCTAGTCGGGTCCTCGCATTTTTCCTCAAGTTAGTCCATGATACCAAATATGGATAAGTCCTTTAAAACCTTGTTCGCCTCCCGTGCATGCCATGGTTTCACTTAAAACCTTCTTAAACCTTTTTCTTGCATGTTTTCCCCGAGTGCACTTCTATTTACTAATCCTATGCATGTGCACCATTTGGTACGTAGCCAAAATTTAGGGTTCAACATCATCCCACACTCCATGCATTCTTTATCCCCGGGAACATTCTTCTTCTTCAAAGAATAAAGAATAGTGCAATTGAAATAAATAAAGAATGGAAGAATGGAAGAAGATGCTACTATTGTATGAGGAGTGTGAACTCCTTGCTGCATTCCTCAATCTTCTCCCAGAATCCACTTCTCCATACGCCTATTGAAGTAGGTCACCCACCAATGCACTTACTTCATCAAAACTTATTTCCTCACTCTTAGCTTTTAGTGTATCTATAATGCCTTCCAGCTACTTGCTAAGATAGCCTAACACATCCATCCTGCAAGTGACTTAGGGGTATAGCTCCTTTAGCTTATTCTTAATCGAACCCCACAAGGTTTCAATTTCTTCCAACATATTCTCATCTTTGGCCGGGATCTTATCACATTCTTCCCAATTACCATTGTTCTTCTCCTAAAATTCTTTCAGATCCACCTCATGTGTAGTAACCAATATGCTTGTTACCCTATCACTATTGACATAGTTATCATACACAACTTCGGCCATCTGCGTGGTGGTCTTTGCTTCGGTAAGGAGCTCATAGTACTGAGTCACTTTCTCCCCAATATTGAGCTTTTCCTCCTCCTTTTGGGGTGTCATCACCTCTTCTGTTGACTCTAATATGAGTGGACACCTTTCCATGGTGAGGATGCGGGTCAAATCTTCCAAGTAGTGCGTGGTTAAATCTTATTTCTACTTAGGTGGGGCCAGGTCTAGGTTTTTCAAGATAATGGCATCTAAAATGGCCTCTATCCTCTTATGAACTTCGCACACCATCACCTTTTCATCACTCAGCTCATGCCTCAACTATGCACTAATCAATTCCTTATTGTTTATCTTCTCGCTCTGTTTCTCAAGCCCTTCCTCCAAGACCCTTATTCTATCATTTATGCCGAAGAGTCTTTCTTCAACCTCCACCGATAATTTGTTGAGCGCATTGCAAATTTTCTCATCTGATAGTTTCTAGGAATTTATAAGAGGTTTTACTCCCTTTGCATATGGTATCTTCATCAAAGCACCTTGATTTACCTCAAACTCAGGTTCATCAACGTGGAACTAAAAAGCCTAAGATAGCATTTCCCTTATGCGTGGGTACACACCCTCTTCATCAAAAGAAGACCAAGTGAGAAGTTTTTTTGTGGTCATGGTACTTTATAAGTGCACACATAGTACCTTGCTTGGATCATTAATGTATGTCATCTCATGTTCCTATGTTGTTACCATGCCCTTTCCACTAGTGTGCACTACCGTAAGGAAGCTTACTTCTAAGTTGGGGTCTCCGCCCATGCTCCCATACTCCTTTCCTACACTTACGCTCTCTTCAACTTCCTTCATCACTTATTTGGTGCTTCTCTCTACTTCGTGCTCCGCAAACTGTTGGAAAATACCTGCCACCTCCCTCTCTATAGTGTTATCTATTTGCTCCTTGGTCAAGGTCGGGGTCTTCTTACCTTTCATGTCTACTTCCTCACTCACCCTTTTGTCATGAGTGCCTTCCTCGTTCTCATCCCTCTTTCCATTTCCTTCTTCCTCGACTCATGGACATCATACACAGGATAGTTTTGATCCTCACTATTCCCTTCATCATCTTCATTTCCTTATCGGCCTCCACGATTTATGTTTCTTCTTAGTCCACCCCTTTTTTCACCCTTTGCTTGTTCCTAACTAGTGACTCCAATTCGAGGGGACTTCTCTCTTTGTTCTTTCTCAGAAAATCTTCATTTACTGGTGATTCTTCCTTCTATAGCGAATCTTTTCTAATGGGAGACCTCTTCTGGTGGATGTAAGTACTTGTTCACGTGCTCGAATCATGCGCCCCAACTATTTTGAATATATGTGCACTCGGAACATTTTTCTCGGGAGCCTCATGTCATTCCCTTCTCCTTAGCACAACCTTTTTCCTCATGGTGGGGTCTTCAAGAATGGAGACATCATCTTCAATATAAGTTCCTTTTTCATACTTAGGCCTTAGGCACAAATATACCCTCACTATTGTCCTCCCTACAACAGGAAAGGTTACTAGTTTCAACATGTGCATGTCATGGGAGACATAATTCTCCACATAGGCATGCTTCTTGGGGTATATTAACTTCATGCATAGCTCATAGTGATCTTGATCTACTACACTTAGATCAAACCTAAGTTTCTTCACCTCTTTGAATTGATTGACCTCGACTTGGAAGTATTGCACCGTGAAGGAGAAAGGAAAATTACACCAAGGACTCTTAGTGTCATCCACCAAAGTAAATCTACCGATACAAAAATGTTGATATACGATGAACTCAACATCTCCTTGCACTAATGAAGGTAACTACTCGATATTCTCCATTCAACCCCAAATGCATTGCACATCCACTTATACATCTTTTCTAAGCATGCCTTATGAGTGGCCGTCATGGTGTCACAAGTATACTATTCAAACCTCTTGGTGAGGGATGGTTTCTCATTTTGGTATTCCCAAAAATAATTACCTTTCCCATCGGGAAGTCTAATCTCTAAAAATTAAATGGTGAGGAGGACATTACTAAACATGATCTTCTCTCTGTCACACGCAACATGTATAATCTCCTCTACAATAAAAGTTGAGAGATTATAGATGGCCCCCTCTCAGATCTTAGGGAATACATTTAACCAGGCCTTGTTGATCTCGCATCCATCTATCTTTCCCATTCAGCTTTGTGACCAAGTGTGTAGCCATCCTCATCATTGGGTCACTAATTACATAAATTTTGAAGTAGAGTGAACCCTTCTTATAGTCATAAGCCTTAATGATCATATTAATGGCTTTCTTTTCTCCCAAATCATCATCCAATGATTCTCCTTTGCAAATGAGGATGGTGAACTTAGAAATTAATTTGGGGGTTATGTGCATCCTTTGACCTATGAAAAATAAGTTGTCTTCATACACGTGCAACATAAACCATTGGTATATTCACTTAGGCTTTCTGAAATAGGAAAAATCATAGATTTGCAACAACCTAGCCTTCTCAATTTTCACCTTCACTTCGTCATCATAGATAGGCATTCCATCTGGTGTCCTCTTCTTTGTAGGTTTAACCAGTAGTAGGGTCATCTCATTCTCTATGGTGCTCGTTCGATGGTAGTAATCACTTACAACCATATTTTTCACATGATTCACCCATTCCTTACCAAGTAATACATCATCAGGGTACTGCATTTCCACGTACTATTCTTCATTGAAACTGGTAGAAATGGTTTGTTTTTCCTTGCCCTTTCCTTTCTTCATTGAAACATTTTCCACTTTCCTTGGTGTCATTTCATCGTCAGGTCCTTAAAATTTCTTCCTCTCTCCTAGTCCACAGTGCTCAACTTCACAGATCCTACTCCTTCGTGAAAATTCCTTCAAACCCCATCCGCTAGCTATGTAACCATAACCTTGAAAACATTTTTTTTCACAAGACGGCGTAACACCCATAGGATTATTCCATACAACCTTCTCCACTTATACCTATGCACTCCTTTCCACTCGGTTTTCTCATCGGACTAGCTATGCACGCAAATATTCATAACTCTTCTCAAACCTTCTTCGTAAGGATTCCCTAGTTTCAAGAGCTCTTTGATAACTTAAAATGCAAGCAAGGAAATAACGTGCCCCCAATCTTCTATTTATAATTTTTCCTTTTCTCCACAGTAAATTCCATTCCACCTACCAACAAAATTTCATAATAAAGGAGGATTTTTCGATGCCGGCCTTCGAGTTCTTTTCCTCCACGCTCAATCCTATGTAAAGAAATTTGGCAACCTTCGTGTACACAAAATCCCTTACTAACCAAAGATCCTTACACGCACGCATACAACATTGAATGTATTCTTCATCTATGTCCTATTCCTAGTTCTTGATCTCACCTACCTCATGTTTCTCCTGGATTTTTCATAATTGTACGTGGTTTCTATAAATCCTATTGACACCATCCTTCCCTTATGTTAACCTATTCTACGCGTGATCTTCCAGTCCATGTTTTTTAGATTTTTCAACCCAGACCATCAACAACCATAACTTCCAAGCACTTTTCATATCACTTCACTCCACAAAAAATTGATGGCTAGTTCTTTACACATAATTTTTTTTTAAAGCAATAAGTGGCTACAAGTGCATGAACACGCAAAAAACAAAGAAATAAGAAAGGGAAACATAAAGAAAGGAAAATGCATCAAAGCAAATCCTAGGCTAACTGGAAATACTGCCTTATTTACAAACACAAAGAAGACTTATTTATTATAGGGCTTTAGCCTACTCCCATTGAAATGGCCTAGCAACCATGTTACATCTAATGCTTATAATTGTCAAGCACCTAACTCAAGTATATAGGATACAATGTACGGGCCCAGCCCATGGACTTTGAATTTCCCAAGATGGTGTAGAAACTTGGAATAATACAAGAGAACCATCTTCCCAACCTCAAACTACTTCTTCCTAAAATTTTCTATTTTTTGACTCCAGCGAGCAATAGCCCACCTCTCATCTAACTACATCAACTTATCAATCCTCTCCTCAAGTGCTTGTTTATCATCTAACCCTCCCGCACACATTATACACAACGATAATAACCTGAATTCAATAGGTAACACAAATTCTACACCAAACACCAATTGAAAAGGTGTGGCCTTGTTCAATATCTTATAAGTGGTCTGATATGACCATAACACAACTTAAACTTTTTCATCCTAATCCTTTCTATCTACATCACAATTTTTGGTTAACATGTGATTTAAAATTTCGTTAAACATCTCGGTGGTCCCTTTAACTTGTCGATGATAAGGGTTTATCTTGTGATGGGCCACCATGAATTCTGCCAATAAGATTCTAACTATTTCATTTTAAAAATGAGTACCCCTATCACTTGTTATGCTCAGCAGGCATCCATACCTATTGATTATATTTTCTCACAAGAACCTAGTTGTTGGTATAGTTGTGCAATATATTGTAGGTGTTTCTTCTACCCACCTTGTAAGGTAATATGTGCATGTAATGATATAGCACAAACTTGTCCTTCACGCGGCTGGAGAAATAGGGCCTATGAAGTCAATTTCCACTTATCGAATGGTTTTGCACCGACAATTGGTCTTAATGGAATTTCATCTCTTTTACCTAGTTTACCAAGGTGTTGGTAGTGGTCACAAGCCTTACAATACTCGATACAATATTTGTAAATTATTTCCTATAAAAATCTTGCTAGAAGGATATTTCGCATGGTTGTATTCCCTACATAGTGTCCTCCTGCAATTCAACCATGTGCTTCCTCCGTGTTTGCAACACACTTATGCTCTAACACACACAGGTGAAAAACCTCATCATGACCTAGCTTATATAAGTCTCCACTAATTAACATGTAGGGCGTGGCGCATATGGCTAATTGTTTCCCTTCCAAAGTATTCATTCTTTTCGGCACCAAACACGTTTTGAGAAACACAACAATATCTTCCAAGTCGAGGGAGAGCACTATAATCTAAATAATTGTGCATTTGACATTGTGTCCTTAATTATTTGCGCATCCTCTCCTGAGTCAATCATTAATAGATGGTCAAACCCCAAATTACTCTTACTCGTTTTACAAAAAATCGACTCAAAATCCTTGAACAAAAGGACCCACTGCATATTCACCCTTGCAAGATGGGCTTGTTCACCAAGTACCTTAATGCCATGTGGTCCATGTAAAATATAAAATACGTCACTAGAAAACATTTACTAAATTTTTACAGCAAGACATAGATCATCAATAATGACTCGTGCTCTGTGGTAGTATAAATCTATTCATTGCAGCTTAGCTTCCTACTAGCAAATCATACGGGTGGTAAATAATTCCCTCTCTAGGTTGTGTTAATATTTCTCCAATCGCCATCCCTAAAGCATCAACATGTACATGGAATGGCTTATCCTAAGAGGGAAAGTGCAATATGGGTACAGTGATAATCCTATTCTTTAATGTCTCAAATATCATTTGTTGCGCCTCTCCCCAATGAATTGTATTTTATTATTCAACAAATTTTCCAATGATGCGTTGATCTTGGCATATTCGTTAATAAATTTTTGGCATTAACTCGTATGTCCAAGGAATCCATGCACTGTGCTCTAACTGGTAGGTTACCCCAAACCCACAATAATGACAACTTTTGTAGGATCCACGAACAAGCCTTCCTTACATATGATATTCCCAAACAGGGTGCCAAAAGAAGTAGTGAAAATACATTTCTTAATGTTGAGATATATACTCAACTGTCATCATCTCTCAAACATAAACCTCATATTATCACAGTGGTCCCTCACTAATCCATATACTATCCAGTCATCTAGGTAGACTTGTAGAAACTTATCGATAAAGTCCTGAAACACCTAAACTGAAATTCCTGAAAACATAATAGGTGCGTTCTTCAGTCCAAAAGGCATGACCGTATAGGAAAAGCTTCCCCATTCAGTGGAAAAAATTATATTTTCTTTGTCCTATTTTAAAATTCTAACCTGATGATATGCTGAGAATCCATCTGTGAAAGAATAGATTTCACACCCGGCTACTCCTTCCAGGATCTCCTCAGTGAAGGGGGTTGGAAAAGGGTCAATGACACATACCACATTCAAATCCCTGTAATCAATGCAAATCCTTATCCTCTTGTCCTCTTTAATGATGATGACCATCTGACTTATCTACTTTGATTCCTCAATAGCCTCAATGATGCCTGATGTGATCATCTTATCAATCTCCTCCTTAACATTGACACTTAGATTAAGATTCATTTGATAAGGTCTCTTCTGAATTGGGTACACACCTTCCTTTAACTTGATCTTCATTTCTCCTAAGGAGTGGTGAACTCCTTTCGGCTCATGGTAACCATGTAGAAATAAATCCTAAAATTCATGCAACATATTGATGATCTTTGAAACCTCCTTTTCTCTCTAGTAATCTGCAATAGTATCCTCCTTAGGTTCTGCCTCTGAACCAATGTTAACCATATTGGTTTTTCATGGGTTCATGGTAGGTGTGTGCTTGCACATCAGCACTATCCCAAACCTCATGTGTGCCTACGTAATGGTTAACATCCAAGTATTAAATCTCTTCACCATCTATCATGTAGACCAATTTTCCTTTCTCTTTTTCTATTCATATGCACTCAATTTGTACCTCCTCTGATTCTTCCTCATCAAAGCATGCTTTCAGGCTAGGTTCCCCAAAAAATTTAGTACATTTTCCTCCGCCATGGCACTATCCCCCATATTTAGGCTCTTAACAACTTGTAGCACCTCATTCATCAATGATTTAGTACTTCTATATTTGAAATCTTCAAAGAGATCAACCATCAACTCATGTCGGTTTCCTTTCGACGGCAGAGATCTCGAGTGAATGTACCATGAGCGTGTGTATCCTTACAAGATGGATTAAATCCTATACACCCATAAAGATGGAGGCAATGATTTTTACTTTCCATCTAGGACTTCTCACATGCCTCAACATGAAACAAGGTGGGTTCCTTCCCATGATAATATTGTACAATAGAAGGTGCATTGCTTTGGAGAAACATAACAGAGATTGTGATTATCACCTCACCCCACTCTTGAAGATTATCGCGATGCCCACCAATGTATTATTGTCCCGAGCATGGTATAGATAAGAATACTTCTCCTTTCAACCTCACATCTCCAATGAGTCTCCATTTATTGTAGGAAAACATCATGGTTGGCCCCCTAATGTAACTTGGAAACTACTTTCCTCCCAAGATCTTGACTGAGAGTGCCTTTGTTACTCTCATCAAATAGCCTCTTAACTTCCTTCCAACTAACTCATATGTCCCATGCACAAAATTTTCACATTCCACACTAGTTGTATCACTTATAGATTGAGCATCTTCCCACTGAATAACGCCTTCTTTTGTTGGTTGCACAACCTCAAGATCCTTGATAGTGCAAACATAGATTTTGTCTAGGTCTTCTTCTTCCAAGGGCTCAATATAAGGTACTAAATTTCCATCTGTCAAAGGGATGATAACATGTTCCTCCTTATTCTCAAAACTTATATACCCCTTATTGAAACGTAATTCAACATTGTTCTTATAGCAGTAAGGGCATCCAAGTAACGCTGGAAAGTTTTTTACCTCAGCAAGTGCTAATATTTTGAAGTCTCTAGTGAGTTTTTCCACTTGGATAGGGATAACAACATCCTGTAATACACTAATGAGCATTTATTTTTTCTTATTATCCATATACAACACATTTGAAGATGGATATAATAGGGCCTTCTCATTTTATTTCATGTATTGAGGGTGAGAACATTAACTTCCGCACCCATGGAAATTAGAATATTACTTAGGATCCATCCATCAACAACTACATTCAAGGTAATTTCTTTATCATAGTCAAGGTTGTGGGTAGGTAGATTAGCATGTAAATATAACCTCTTGTTCACTTCTCTCGGTTCTTAGTAATGTATCTCTCAACCATTCTCCTAACAAAGGAATGATATTCTCTTGGTGCAACATCTTACACACTTATGTGATATCATCTACATATGATTTGGGGACCTCAAGCACCCTTCTTTTCTCCAACTTCTAGGATTTCTCTTTTAGAGACTAAATTTCCCCTTGAAGGCATCTCGATTATTTTCATGGTCTCTTGATAGACTTCCTTTTGATGCATAGGGTCTAGATACTTCCCATGTAATACTTCTTATCTTGTAATCGACCTCTACTTTGGTATCTTCTGGCGTGTGCAACCTCCACTCACATTGTTACAAAAGACAAGTTCTAACTCGAATCACGCACCATTCTTGGAATTCACTATTGATTAGTACACTTTACACTCAAAATTCTAGTGCCCTTATCCTTCTTCTACTTATAGCTCATGTGTTCAAATAATTTTGGGCATTCCTCATACTTGTCTTATTTTCCACACTAAGAGCACTATAGCAGATTGGGTCATTCACGCTTATAGTGTTACATATACCCACATTGTAACAAGTTCCACATGGGAATTCACTTCTTCCACCTCGTGGCTGTCATGACCTCTAAATCATCCACAAATGCCTCTTCCATGACTTCCTCCATCCGTGCACCCTTCATAATGATGATCCTCATCCTTGGAACTAATTGCAATACTAGTCTAGTGCACACCAATATCAATGACATCATGTATTTGGTCAATCAATATACAATCCTTAGTGTCATGAGTAGTAGAGGTGAAAATTTTGCAATAGAAAGACACATTCTTATAGACCTCGTGGCCGTAGTACCAAACACCTACTTGCATCATGATCTTCATGGAAAATCTCACAGTCTACTATCATCACACGTATCAATATCCTAGAACAATTATCCTTCGTATTCTCTTTTATCTCATAATCCATACACCATAACCCGCTACGAGTCTCCTAAGTTGAGTTCACAGATAATTTCTCCAACTACTTTGCCATTGTACAAATTTGGGCTTCTAGGAATGGACTAACTCATGTATCAATGCTTCCTACCGCCTTAGCGGGTAAGGAAACCTCTAAGGCCTTACGTGGATTTGTGAAATTATTCTGTAAAATCACCCTCCCGAATGGTTTAATCAGTTCTCCGATGAGCCAATGAGCATGTTGCGAAGGTTGAATGTCATAAGATAACTTGGATAGGATATTCTTGAACCACGCATCATACTCCCTCACACTCTCCACCATTCCTTACTAAATCTCCTCCAACATGTTGATACTTTTCTATTAAAAATACATTATGAAATGCAATATAATCCACCACCTCTAGTGTGGGTCATACTTCATGTACGGTCTATGTGTGTGTCTTTAAAATGTGGTTGCAAACTAAATTTCCTTCACTCCGTGGCAGTGATTCTCTTCACGCCCCATAGTAAATCTCACTTGTCTACATGTTTTGTGGCATTCTCTATGACTTTGTAATTAGGTAAGTGGAGTGACATCTCATAAAACACCTATTGATAGTCTTTTGGACCTTGTCTGCCAGATCCAGGACCTTGATTCCCTTCGATGTTACCTCCACCAATAGAACGACTAGATCCACTAGTGCCAACTCCTCCAGATCCATCAGAACCTCGTCCTGTTGTAAGTAAGAGGCCTAATGCGGGTTGTGTCATGTGTACCCACCATCATGCTAAAGCGTGTGTTGAGATTCTCGTGATACCGAATCACTCCTAGATGTGTTTCCCGTGCAGTCCTAGACATGTTACTCAAACCTTGTGATCCCGCACCTTTCCCAAATGTTGTGCCAAAAAAACCCTCAAACATAGGAAATTACTGTGCATCCATAGATGTACCAAATGAGAAATTATACCTCCTAGGTGTCAATCGATTACGAATACGATACCAACCGGATTATCAAAACTTATCTTAGGAATTGTAAAACTAAGTGCAAGGGTCTAGTCGCCATATCCTGGGTGAAGATGTGTGCTCACAGATCTTCTCCTTTCTTCATATGATGAGCTCTCTCCATAATTCAAGGGGGTTTCTCTTCCATTCTTGCCAAGATGGGGTAGCTAAGACTACTCAAGTTCAACATCCTTTGTGAAAAACCTCAAATCCTTCCTACAACATCTACCTATATAAATCCATCGCTATTGCAGCTTCGCATTGTCTTGCTAACTCTTTCTCTCCCGAGCTTCATTATACTTTAGCTACCTCTTCTCTCTCTCCATTTCTCGCTGCAAGGTCCTGTCATTCTTCTACCATGCCAACTTTTTCACCCCACGCCTAGCAAGAGTTTAGCTAGCTAAGGGAAAGGCTTCCAAAATAAAAGTATTGATCAAGATCTTGATAGCTATTGGAAAAACACCCAAGAATGATCCTCTAGGCTCCCTCAAGAACTCGAAATTAGCAATATCCAGGAATGAATACGTATAAATAGTGTATTCTAAGGTATAACTAGTCAGCACTCTACTCCATCAGTGATCAACAACAAGGGTCCAGTTAGCTTGACATCATGCAACTATTGATATTCCTCCTAGATCCAAATACGAGGTCTATAATACTAACTTTTCCTTGATGCATATGTTAATAACCATTCATATAACTCTATTAGGAAACAACAAAAGAATGTCTCATAGAGTTTGTGATATAGTTTTTCCTCAACCCATTTTCATTCATCAAACTCATATCCGATTACCAAGCCTATGAGAAAACTCATCCTTCATGTTTTTAAACCAGGTTTCATAGTTTTCTAAGGTCATGCACTCTTTCATTACACATTTCCCTCACAATAAATTCAAAAGAGGTCCCGACAATGGAACCAAGATGTAGTCATTATTTTACCCTCAATACTTCTTTCTAACCCCAAGCCCACTTTCCTATCACCCATCATACATTGGGTGCTCACCCGAAGTGCACGCGGGTGTCGAGCCCCTCCTTTATGTGAAATTTATAAGAGAGTTCCACCATTAACAGATGACTATTTGCAGGAACATAAGTACATGCATCTACTCAAAAAGGCAGAATATATAACTAACAGATCTACACATCAATGCATCACAATGTGAGATAAACATTGTATGAAGCACAAGAAACCAAATCTAAGTCATGAAAATACAAATAACATGAGGACTTACATCTAGAAAAATATGTACATAATAGATCCATGTATATTGTTATAAAAAGAGTCTTTGGTAGCCATTCTACATTCAAAAGGGTCATCTCGGACCATAAACATAAAATGAAAAAGATCCAATCCCGCAAACTAATCTTATCGAGATCCTAACTATACATTTTCCATTACAACCCCTATTATGGACCCCGATACCCATACATATGCTTAATGACATCCCTTACAACCCTCTAGCACTAAGAACTCTAAACCCTAGCACCATGAGCTCCAAACCCTTAGAATTTCCTAACATTTTTGTACCACCTTGTTACCCTCCTTATCTCAAAGACTCTCGTACCTTAGCAACCTCCTATTTCTCTCTTTTGTTCCTATCCCAAAACTTCTTTAAATACGATGAGCATCCACCTCCATGACTTCTCTCCCGAGTAGATCATGTATCAATTGTAAATTTTGGCCTCTATTGGATAATGCTTATCCTCTTTGCAAAACCCGCCACTACATGAAAGTAATGATGCCTCCGGGAATATTCCCTATGTGGAATATATGTTTCTTGGCATCTAAGGTTCTAGGATGGAATCTTATTCACTTAACACACCTGGTTGGGTCCTCACATTTTTCATCAAGTGACTCCATGATGCCAAATATGGCTAATTCCTGTAAACCCTTGTTCTTCCTCCCACACACGCCATAACTTAACTTAAACCATTCTTAAACCCTTTTTCCTATGTGCTTTTCCCTGATCTCCCTTTTATTTACTAATCTTGTGCGTGCAAGCCTTTT
The DNA here is from genome assembly GCA_018340775.1 of Taxus wallichiana var. yunnanensis. Taxonomy (NCBI): domain Eukaryota; kingdom Viridiplantae; phylum Streptophyta; class Pinopsida; order Cupressales; family Taxaceae; genus Taxus; species Taxus wallichiana. The sequence continues at coordinate 371,334,259 of CM031240.1, forward strand.
GGTACTTAGCCAAGAGTTAGGTTCCAACACATTTCAATAACTAGTATGTAGTACAATGATTTTTAATTGATAACCACTTAAGAGATCTTAAGATTGAATCATGTATTCATACACCATTTATATGCATTATGAGAACACATTTTCATTTCTAAGGTACTATAACTCATACACATGCCTCCTCCTACAAGGTCTTATGGAAAATTTCATCTCATATCCATGAGTAGTATGAGATATGATCAAGATGAGAATTACTAAGTTTTTCCACAAAAATTTAAAAGAACAAACCTTTTAATTTTAATACACACATATTTCTTCATAATTCATTATACTTAGGGTTATATGTTTGCATAAGGCTAAGAACATATCTCCAACCAAGGATAAAGTTAAAACATGGAGGATATAAAGACTACCAACTTATTGATAATAAGTTATGAAGATTCAACACCCAAGGTTTATACCCAAAGGACCATGTATACTAGTGGAATGTCACATAAGTATATTCCCTTCCATGATATCATGCTAATAAGAGTTAGCTTACATTGATAATGTAAAATAATATAATGGGTTCATCAATGGAATTCACTTTATATTTTAATATGTAATAACCAATACCCCATCTGGTCACATAGGATTCCTTTACCACCGATTCAATGTATCACTATCTTAATACGATTCATCCTAAGGAGATACATGGTGGTACATATTTGGGAGATTTTTGAGTTACATAAATTTTAGTTTTCCATTCATTACATCTTAAGCATGCTCATCGTATAAGATTTGAAATGTAGTGATTATTTCCTTAAGAGTTTGAGACATGGATAAGGGTAGAATGATGGCCTATTTAGGATAAAATATTTCTCTAAATTACATCACCCAATGATGGGTTTACATCAGGAGTTTTACAAGAGCACACTTTCACAAGTGTAAAGAATGTTGTAATTTCCTAGTCTAAGATTAGTTACTATAAAAAAATTGCACTTTCGCTAGTTATATTTTACCTCATTTAAGGTCTCAAGAAGTCTTTTTAGCTATAGAAAAATAATATCTCAACCAAAACCTAATATCATCCAAATCAACCTCTCCTATGTAGATATTTTATATAAATAACTTATTTCAATGGAAATGCACTTTCTATTAAAACACTATTATTATCATATGTCATGACCAATAAACAAGAATTAAAAAATTATACGTAATTAGATTTCGGTTACATTTTTAAATCCAACTTAAAAATATTTATCAATTAGCATAGTTTTATTTCATATTTGAATCATGCATTTATTTCAATAACATTTAACCTAGTTTCTATTTTCAAATACAATATACATTGTTAAGATCTATCTAATAACAAATTAAACATCAAGCACACAACTATTTAATTTTGTCACATTTCTGTAACCTATAATATGATGTAATTTATGGGTCAAGAAAATGAGGACATGGATCTTACCGATTCCCATCAAGAAAAAATTACAACATCAATTTAGAGAGAGAGAGAGAGCAGTTTAGTCTTATCCACAACATATTAATTGTTAACTTCATTTCCGAGTTTAGAGAGAGAGATCTAGAGAGAAATATAATTCAATTATTTCATATAAAAACATCATATTAACATGACCAAAAAATATGACATAGATAGAAGACAATATTTCAACAACATATTTTAAGTTTAAGCGAGTTCTAGAGTTTGGGAAAGTTGTTTGAGTTCCACACAATTTTTTATATTCATAGTCATAAAGAGGTTGAAGTAGGAGATGTTGCACTTCACACAAATTGATGTTTTTACATTATTATATTATCATAGTATCCCAAATGACTTGATTGGTTATAAAATGTGTTCATAATAGACATTAATTTTGTTTTCACCTACCAAAGGTGTCTCGATGGATGAAACTAGTCAACATGAGCCTAGTTTCCCTAATGTATGAATTAGCCCAAGTGGCTATGAAATGGTATGAGAAAAGGATTTCCAAAAACTTGGACGGAAAATTCACACATATAACCTATTCTCTATTATATAGAGAATCCAAAAATACTAAAAGGACACAAAATTAGCAACTCGAGTTCAAACTAGAAGCATTTATCCGTAGTCGGTGAAAAATTTCTCTTACACTTTACCCGTCTAAGCCAGTGCTTATAAAACAGATTTGCAAAAATGTGATTTTTGATGGTATTACGTCAACTAAAAGTACTTCAAAGTATTATCTATGATACAAGAAAGAGGTTTACAATGTTATATTTTAATTTTATAAATCAAAGGTATTTAAAAATGTGATTTGGTAAGGGTTTCACATTGATAAGTGGTTTCCTCCAACATCTAGCTTAGTAAAGTGCTCATAAAACCAACTTTATAACAAGGTACAATCATTGTATCAATGAAGAGTATGGATTTAAAAGTTTTTTCTCATATAACAAAGAATACGTTACAAAAATTAAAAAGAAGAAAGGAGATTGTGAGGTGCTTATTACATGTCAATTTTGAGATACATTTGGCACATTTGAAGGGTTGGTTTAATACTATAAGTTTACATTTTATATCACATTTATTTTTACTTTTTACATACCCACTTTGTAAAATAATTTGTGAAAAAATTGATGGTTGATTTTTAAGTGATATCAAGACTTGGTATATGTCGCTTCATAAATGAAAATATTTTTAAAATTGATCTACCTCTAGTACAAGATTTTTACAAATTTATTTCAGTTTTGAAACAATCATTGGCTATTTTAAAACTAGATGTAATTATTACTTCTCTATTCAAATTACAACTATTATTTGAAGAAATTTAGAAAATGGAAAAGAGTCCATGCATTGTATGAGAAAGGTAGTGCATGAGATACTCTAGGTGGTTCCACATGCATTCCATGAGACCACATTTCAATGAGGCATTTTATACGATTGTTCACATATATCCTCCATACTTATGCAATTATAAGATTCCATGATAGGATGTCTCATTCAATCCTTTAGTTAAACTCTATGTAATATTCCTTCTAGTTTTTCCTTATAAACCATGTGTGGAAGGTAATTTTTAAAAAACAATTGTGTGTGTGGTAACAAAAATTTCCCAATGCATAAATGATGGAGTTGATATGTTTACCCTATTAAAGGTAATTATTGGAGACACGTGTCTTTAATATTAATAGATATATAGTAGAATAAATGGGGAGATATGTGGTGAAGCACATCCTTCAAGAAACCTCCTCCACTAAAATTGAGCTACTATCATTAGCGGTGGAATGATATGGCATTATAATTCTCCATTTTCTCAACGGGATGGAGGACATCCACCATGTTCTCATGCTCCCATTTAATCACAATTGGATATGTTATTGAATTTTTGTGGAGCTAGATTTACACTTTTGAATGAATTTTTCTCAACCCCAAGGCTATTTTTAATGAATCCACTTGAGAATAAACTACAACTACGGAATTTTATATGCCTAATGTTGTGTAAGACTCTATATTGTTTTTTATGACCTAGTAGTAGTATGTCTACCAAGGTTATGGAGTTATATCAACACTTTCAAATGATATTTTCCTTTGGATTCCAAAATTGTTCTCGCTTGGTACCCTATAAGAACACCCAAAATCAAAATAACATAGAAAACAAATTTAAATGACCCAATCAACACCCCCTCCAAATTCATTTTAAAAGGAATGATAACTAGATTGTCCCAATCCAAGAACACGAAGCTAATCAAACATCGTGATCAATAAGATGAAAGTAATTCACCGAATAACTTTACGAAACCTTGCAAACAAATGAGCAGCAATATCATATATTATTATGGAACTCAATGCAATACATTGAGAATGGGCCTTGCTTAAATAGGCAAGGAATAACAATCTAATAACTAGTCAAGGTCGTAGATCAAGCCATAAATCAAGGAAATAACTAGTCATCAAAGAACTAGTCAAGACCATAGATTTAGGAGAGAACTAGACATCAAGGATCTATTCAATACCATAGATCAAGGAAAGAACTATACCTAACAACAAGATAATATCTCCTAATATCTAAATAAGATAAAAGAATTATCCACACACATAAGTGGGTGAGGGTATATACAATAAAGGTAAATAAAGTACCTAGGTGAACATGAGCTAAGGTAAATACCTACTCTAACAATTTTTCCATAAAAGTTCTTAATTTTATTGATGTTTATTCTATTTATTTTATTTTAAATTTCATTTATGTTTTATTATTTTCATTAATTTTAATTTAATTTAATTATCTTGTTATTATTTATATTATTTCAATTTAATTGTTGTGTTTTTATGTTTAACCTTTAAATGTTTAGCATTACTATAATCATAATTATTATTATTTTCATAATCATATATTAAATGTGATCATGGTTTAAGTGCATGTTCTCACACAATGATACCCAATATTAACAAAAAGTTCTTGAAGGAACCTAGCAATGTATTTAGCATTCTTGATCCATAAAAGATTTAGGATTTCTCAACATTCCATTTCTAGTGGAATTTAATCTTGAGTCAACTAATGTGTTTATTATCATCATTATTGTTATCATTATTTAACATTTTTCACTTGTTCCAAAATGAAAATATTGGCAACATACTAACACGTCATCAACCCATACACTCATGAATAGTAGCTAAGAGATCCTACCTAGGATTGAAACCACTACCATACACCAAACTCGGGTTCACAACATGTATCAACAAGGATTCAATAGCTAATTCACACAACTATTTAAGCAAAAACATGGGGTTTGATGCAACACTCATGATTACAAAATATGACAAAGAGGACACATTGTGACACGATGCTTAGAAATTCAAACTATCCATAGGTCCAAAATTTGTACACTAGTGTTAGTTTATATTGTATGGTCTTTACCCAGAGATTCTAGTAGTACAGTGGAATTTTCCTCCACTTCCCAAGCTCAATCTCTATCCAATATCATTCAACAAAAGTTTGAAGCCCACATGAATCAACTGAAAAGAATTTGTGAGAATCGAATAAGAAACGAGGCACCACGAAGTAGTTTCACTCCAACGGAATCATGATAGCTCCAGCGAATTGCAAGAAAAAATTGATCAGTAATGGAAGAACTTTATCAATAGAAAAAAGCTTACATATAGAGGAAAGACAATGGAGTGTCTTGGCATGCTCATAAATGAATAGTGAAAGAGTACATATAGGGTGCTAAGTAACCCTAGTGCATGACACACATATAAACCCTAAACCTAACCCATGTGAGATGACCCTCCAATATGAGAGGAGGACACATAGGATAACTCACACTAACACCCCCTTCATCAAAGCTAGGGTAGTGGCTATGATGAGTCAGATGGAAAGGGAAGACACTCCTAAACAACTAAGAAAGATGTGTCAATGGGGCCCGACAAATAAAGGCCTAATAAGGTACCCATAGACAAACACATTATTCCTAGAAGAAGAAGAAGAAAAGGACTACATAGCACGAAGAAGATGAGTAGATACAGTAAGACCTCACCCCAAGAAGAGACCGTAAGTGAAGAAACTTCATCTCATTAAAGGGCTTAGTGAATAAATCAGTAATTTGATCACTGTATCGAATGTACCGATTGTTGATGATACCATCTTGAATAAGCTCCCGTATGAAGTGCATATGGATCTCAATGTGCTTCGTCGCTGATCTTGAACTGGATTTTTGTAAATGGAGATAGTGCTCATGTTATCACAGTAGTTAATGGTAGGCCACCGAAAGTGGATGCCAAACTCTGTCAGAATACCCTATAGCCAAATAGCTTATGTGGCAACGTTAACTACTCCTCTGTATTCTGCCTCTGTAGATGATATCGCAATTGCATTCTGATTCTTGCTAGACCAACTAATGGGACCCGAACCAAGAGAGAAATTATAGCTAAAAGTAGATTTCTGATGATCTAAGTCACCGGCCCAATCAAAATCTATGAACCCAATCAAGTCAATATCTACCCCTCCATGATAGTGAATGCCATCAGCATAGGTGCCATGAACATAATGAAGGATCCATTTAGCTACTTTCCAATGTAGCTCATGTGGCTCCTGCATGAATTTGGACATGATCCCAACAACATATGATAAATTCGGTCGAGTGTGAGTTAAGTAAATCAAGCTCCCCACCAACTATCGATAAAGGGTACCATCAACTAAGGGAGTAGAGAAATCTAAAACCAACTTAACCCTAGAAAGAAAAGGAGTAGGAGAAGACTTGCAATTAGACATCTGAAAATGAGCTAGCAAATCAAGAGCATACTTAGGTTGTGAAATCAAGATTCCTGAGTCAGATTGTGAAATCTAGATCCCAAGGAAGTAATGAAGCAGACCTAAGTCAGTCATGGAAAACTTATTAGCCAAGGCAATCTTCACAAAATCAATAATAGAGGAAGAACTGCCTGTGATCAACAAGTCATCAACATAGAGAACAAGAATAAGTATGGATTCATCTTGCTATAGAATATAAACATTTGGATTAGAGTGACACCTAGTAAACCACGATGTAAGTAAAACGTAGTCCATCTTGGCATACCAATCCCGAGGGCTTGTTTAAGACCATAAAGATACTTCTTTAACTTATAGACAAGGGAGGGATCTTGGACATAACCCGGAGGTTGTTCCACATAGATCTCTTCCTCTAGTTCACCATGAAGGAAGGCACTCTTAACGTCCATTTGATAGAATTTCCATCTATTCGTTGCGGTAATGGCTAAGCTCAATCGAATAGAAGTCATCTTCATAACTAGAGAAAAGGTTTCAATATAGTCAACCCCATCTATCTAGGAGAAACCCTTAGCTACTAATCACGCTTTAAAAATTTCAATGTCTCCATCTACTCCATACTTTGTTTGGAACACCCACTTACATCGAACGATTTTTCTTCCTTTCGGAAGAGTGATGAGATCCCAAGTATCATTCTTCATGAGAGAGGAATAATCCTCATCCGTGGCAAAATCCCACTGTAGAAATACCGAAGCCTCCCGGAAAGAATTTGGATCAGAAGTAAAGGTGAAGAAAGAGTGGGGTCCAATGAAATATGAGTGAGTACGTCTCCTATCCGAAGTATCTCCAACTAAATCTCCAGCATTTTGCAAAGTTTTCCTGGGCCAAAGGGGACTAAGAGGATCAGGCTCAGAGTCGGAAGATTCTTCACTTGAGTGAGAAGGGACATAGTTGTCATCATCACTACTGTCAGAATCAAAAGACTGAAAGGTCTAATGGTCAAGAGGATTAGGAAGAGGAGCACACTTAACAACAATATCATCTGATGAGTTAGAATCCAGGTCAATGAGCTGAAGAACCTCAATAGGTGGAGAAGTAGAAGTCGAAGAAGACTCATCAAACTTAACACTTCTCTCAATATATAGCTCATGATAAGTAAGATTCATCAACCAATATCACTTCGCGCCATCAGGATACCCTACAAAGATACAAGGTTTGGATTGTGGTTCCAAAGCCTTGTGTTTCTTCTTGGGAATCCGAGCCATAGCCTTGGAACTAAAGACTTGAAAGTGCTCAACATCAGGTTTATGTCCAAACCAGGCTTCAAATGGTGTCATCCCTCTAACTACCTTGTGTGGAACATGGTTCTAAATGTAATTTGCACAATTCACTACTTCAGCCCAATACTGTAGAGGAAGAGACTTCAAGTGAATCATACAAGTGGCCATCTCCTTCAGAGTATGGTTCTTTCTTTCTACGACTCCATTATGCGAAGGGCTATAAGAAACTGTATGCTACAAAGAGATCCCTTCAGAAGTACAAAAATCCATGAACCTATTGTTTACATATTCACCTCCATTGTCGGTTTAAAGAACCTTGATAGACCATTCCGCCTGTTTCTTAGCAAGAGCCTTAAAGTCCTGAAAATGTTCAAAGACTTCAGACTTAAGCTTAAGAAAATATACCCAAGTATATCGTAAATAGTCATCAATGAAGGTTAGCACATAAAGATCTCTAGTAAATGAAGGAAAAGGAATGGACCAGAATCATCATTTGTGAACAAGATTTAAAGGACGATTGGCTCTCTAGGCTTTTCCTTTGTCAAAGTTCTTTTCAGGATGCTTTCCAAGGGTACAACCTCACAAATATCCTTATAAAACTCTACACGAGGCAACCCATTGACCATTTCATTTTGGCTCAATTGTTCAAGGTAGCGATAATTTATGTGTCCAAAATGCTCATGCCATAGCTTACTAACCTCATTTGTATGAGTGAGCAAAGAAGTGGGCATAGAATCATAAGAAAAGTGGAAGAAGTTATACAACCATGAATGGTGATCTCGTGTTTCCCTCACCACCGTAGTTTCATTGTTAAGCTCACGAATAATCACCGACTTAGGACCAAATTCTACTCGCATTCCTTCACTAAGGTGAGTAATTTGGTAAACTGATAGGAGATCGGTAGAGAGATCGGGAGCACTTAACACTTGGTTAAATTTTCCCAATCCATCTCTACCAATCCACTATCGGAAACCAACACTGCCATGTCATTACCCATCCCGATTTGGGACATTCCACAAGGTTCAATGTTGGAAAACTCAACTTGTGAAGAACCCATGTCGTGCGAGGCACCGAAATCTATAATCGATGTTGATGAAGGAGAAACTCTGGCTATAAGGGCCCTTCCTTTCTTCTTATCATTTTTAGCACCTTTTGCGGTAGAAGACTCGGCCTTCAAAGCACTTTGTTTTATGGATTCAAGAACACTTATTTTATTCTTATCAAGTAAATAAGATAAGTGATCAATCTATTTCTGAAAACACTGTTTCTCATCATGACCAGACTTCTTGCAATAGGGACACAAATACTTGCTTTTTTGTGCCTTAGGCTCAGAAGTCAAAGTGTTTGTGTCATTTTTAGGTTTGGTCTTGGTTTCTTTCTTAGGTTGATCCTTTGTTTCTTTCTTCTTTTCAATCTTCTTTCCCTTACTAGTACTTGCTACAAGGGCATGTGAATTGGACTTGAGAGACCCCATTTGAATGAGTTTGTCATGTTCTTGAATGAGTTAGGACGAAAAACAATCAAAGGAGGGCATAGTCCAACTATCACCCAAAGTAGCTTTTGTAGTATAGAAAGTTGACATGAAGACAAAATATTTGGGACCTATCTTAGAGAGAATCGACAAGATCGCTTGAGAATCTTTCTTCTCTACTTGACCTCCTTTTAAAAATAATCTAATGTGGAAATTTTTTTAAGAAGGCTTATAGGTTTTCAAAGTCACTAGGATTTAACCCTAGTAGTTCATTTTCCAACTCATACGCTCTCATGTCATCTAGTTGTCCAAACATCACATCCAAAGCATTTTCCACATAGATTTAGGTGTTTGGATGCCTCAATGTGAAAGAGCAAGTCAAGAGTAATGACATGCAAAGAAGACCTAAAGTTTCATCACTACGGTTTAACCACTAAGATTTTTAGGTTCATCATCTGGTTCAGTCTCAATTCCCATGGTGATGTGGAATAACCCTTTACCCATTAGTTTCATTATTATGTTCGATCTCCATTCAAAAAATTTGAACGACGTAAGCAAAGGAATTGAAAGTGCATCCATAGTGAGAGAGAGAGAGAGAAATGCAGCAAAGAAACACAACCACCAGACAATAAGAACCCCCTGCTTTTGGCACTTTATAATTTTGTGTGTTGATTACAATCGGGTCCGTGTATGTGGTTTGAAACACTTGGTCACTCATCTTGCAATCAGTGTAATAACGCACAAGAGAGGAGACCACAATAGTGTTTCGTGGAGTGCAACAAAAGGACACCGTAAAAAAGCACAAGCAAAAACAAGAAAGGAGGTGAAATCCAACCCTAGTGGTGAGAAAAAATGTCTCACATTGTAAAAGGAAACCCCCTTGTTGTAGATCAGATTGCATGCGCTCACTAGTCGCAAGCAATAATAAGGGTGAAATACAAGGTTTTAAATGAACTCAAGGAGTTCAGAGAATCTTCAGAATGCCAGAAAAGAGCTCGAAGGAAAAAAGTGCTCAGAGTGATGTTGCACACTTGAGCACATGATTAGAGAAAAAATGCCAATAACACCTAAATTTTACCGTTTGGAAACACCCAATTTTGCTATTTTTAGAGCTATTGGAGTTTTTTCAAAAAAATGATAAAAAGGGTATTGAAAGAACAATTTTTAATTTACTATAAATCATAAATGAGAGAAAATTAATTTGTAATTAATAAAAATAGATTTAATCAAATTAAATCTAATTAATTACAAAAACTAATTAAGATCTAAAAATTAAATCCTAATTAAGATAATTGATTTGATTTAAATAAATCTAAAAAATTGAAAACTTAAGATCTATGCAGATCTATAAAGCAAACTAATTATCTTTATTAATAGAAGGAGATTTTAAAAAATTAAGGTTATAAATAAAAAAATTTAAAAAACTTACCAAATAAACACTTACTACTTGTTTTTGAAAAAGGAAAGCATTTTTGTGTTTAAAAGGAAAGATTTTTTTAAAAAGGAAAATATTTTTGTTTGTTTTTCAAAACATCTATGAAAATATTTTCTTAAAAAAAATTAGAAAGTATGTAAAAAAACTTATCAAAAAACATAAACACTTTCTAGAAAAATGCCTCTTACCCGGGTAGGTCGTGTGAAAAAATAGTCCATTGAAAAAAAAAAGTAGTGGGCACAAGGGGCGGTAGAATGGTGCAGTTAGAGAGGCCATGGGCTATGGTAGAGGGTCCATGGGTGTGGGGTAGAGGGGTCGTGGGCCGTGGTAGGAGAACCACAAAAACGTAGGCACAACAAACACGACCGCGACCATGAAATGAAATACAGGGTTTTGATGTTTTTTTAGAGTTTGCGCAGCAGTTTGTTGGAAGAGAAATGCGGTTTGTGGCAGGAAAATGTAGTATGTGGCAGAGTAAAGAGTTTGTGGAGGAGGCGTGAGTTTTTGTGTTTGGTTTTGTTTTGCAAAGAAACTGTTTTGTGGGGAAGGGTGGCCAGTTGGGAGCAGCAGATAAAAATGACACCTACTCAATAAAAACTTTCAAACAAAAGTGAGGGCATGGCAAAAAATGAACTCCCACGCCAAAGACTCCATAGCAAACACCACAGCTCGAACCCACATTACAAAAAATGCATTAGCCTACGAGATCGGAAAAGCCAAAAAAAATGTGTACAACAACCCAATCGGCCGAGCCAGAGATCCATCAACATAGGCCAGAGAGGAGAGAATGCTCAAGACAGAGTCCAAACCCCAAAAATTTTTACCTAAATCTGCAAAAAAACATAGAGAAAACCAAAAAATAGAGATTAAAAATTCCAGTTTTAATAAAAAAATTTAAAAACTAGAAAATACTCTATTTTGGATTTAGCTGCAGCTAGCTAAAAAGGCAGCAAAACCCCTGATTGCTCAAGGTATGATGAAAACCTGCACATGCACAAAAAGGCACAAAAATCGACACAACTTTCTAAGAAAGCTTGTTAGAGAGATTAGCAAAATAATTCCAGAAAATAGTGATTGAAAAACTTGCATGCAGAGTAAAAGAACGAAACCAAGAAAGAGTAATCGCAACTAAAAAATAACGAGTGCACGTTTACCCGATCTCAGCTCTGATACCATGAAAATAGTTTGTGAGAATTGAATTGGAAATGAGGCACCACGAAGTAGTTGCACTCCAACGGAATCGTGATAGCTCCAGCCAATTGCAAGAAAGAATTGATCAGTAATGGAAGAACTTGCTCAACAGAAACAAAGCTTGCATATAGAGGAAAGACAACGGAGTGTCTTGGCATGCTCATAAATGAATAGTGAAATTGTACATATAGGGTGCTGAGTAACCCTAGTGCATGACACACATGAAACCCTAAACCTAACTCTAAACCTAACCCATGTGAGATGACCCTCCAATATGAGAGGAGGACACATAGGATAACTCACACTAACATCAACTAAGTGACTCTTTGTACCCCATTTCTCTTTTGATAGATTTTATCTCTTGCTTGAAATTATTTTTATGCTTATATGAATAAATAGTTAATCAAACATTATTTACACACACATATATATATATATATATATAATTTTTTTATTTATATCTTATTAACTTATAGATTGATTAAATTCAATTAGGGTTGATAAATTTTGTTGAATCCACTTTAATTTAATCCTTAAACTAACCTAGGACCGTGTTAAAGTTTCCGTAGGATCAATTTGTTGATAAAAACCCTAGTTTTGTCCTAAGGTACATAAGTGTCTCAATTATGAATATTTAATCCTTATATGTGATCATGTATTACTTTTCTAAATTACCAAGCTATGGTGGTCGGTATCCATTTAATTAGGTCCATATCACTTATGTGAATGTCAATCTTGTAACACCATTTGAACATTCCTTGAATTATGAGGTTGTATTGGATGTTGATCTAGATCCATCTTATCAACCATTAACTGATCATCCTCCCTATTTCTAAACATAATATCCTACTTCTACTACTCGAGATGCCTTTCTAGATTACCCAACTCGGTTTAAATTTATTGTTACTCATGAAGACCCTAAGGATGGTATTGTAAGCTAGAATAGTGACCATGAACCAAATACTATACAAGGCATAAACTCGGGTGATGATGGTAGTTTTTATATTGCACATACACATTACTTTTCCTATATTTATACATTGATTGATGGTATCCATTTTGTTTTTGAGGAAGAAATGATGCATTCCATATATAGCCATGATAATGACATACATGATGTTTCTTGTTCCAATGCATGCTCTAACAATGATTGTGTTTCTACTCCCTCTCTTAAATGTAAAAGTAGTGAGATTTATTGTAGCATTTATAATAACCATAACACTTCTATTACTCCATTTAAATCTACAAGGAATGATAATTTTTGTGGCATTACCTCCATTTCTCATCCATTCACAAATTATAATCTAGATCATGTTGTGAATGATGCACAATGTGTTTCTTCTTCCCTTCTTACAAGAAAATGTAATTTTATTATTAGTATAACTTCTCTTCAACGTATAGGTGTTGATTTATATAATGATTTTGGTAGAAAACATGTGCATGTTTACCTTTTAGTAATTACAAATACCTCACATGTTAATACATATCCTAGTTCCACTACCTTTCTAATCACCGATAATCCTTTAACACCCACTCATGTGAGACTAATCCTAGGCTATCATCATAAAAATAACATTTCAATAATGTTCCTAGGCATGTTAGTGTTCCTATGGATATTTTTAATAGTAAATTACAACATATGAATGAAGCTCTAGGTTCTCATGTTATATACCCTCAAGAGGGTCTTTCCCTCATGCATCTCATAGGTGAGATCCAATACAAGATGAATAATTTTAACTTATAAATAAATGAATATTAAGATATTTTTTATTCCACTATTAGTTAAGACAATAATATTCCATGTATAATATTTGAAATACCATTACATCAATATTTAGTCATTCCTTCATTCAATAGTTTGATGACACTACATATCCATGCCTAAATATTAAACAAGTATCTCACCGATCATGGATCCTTATAAAAATAATAGGATTCTACTCAAGGTGTTATCTAGGATTATTATTTCATATTACTTACTTAAATCACAAACCACTTATCCAATCATTAATGTGTGCACAATATCAAATACCATACATGCAATCAACCATGAATAAGGAAATCAACACCATAACACAAGATATAGGTGGGAAACCCTAAAGGGGAATAAAATAAACTGAAACACAATATTTATATTTATATTTTTAAAATTTAATGAGGAAAAAACCCTACAAAGAGTACCAACCCCTAGTTTAGTAGAGCACCAACTCTACAAGCAACACCAACTCCTAGTTTTGTGAAGCACTAACTCTACAAGGAGGATAAAACCCTCTATGATGATTAAGAACTCACTCAACCATTGTATGACGAATATATCCAAGTATTATTTCTGCCACAATTGATGGAGATCACAAATTCATCTCACACTCCTTCAAACCCTAGGTCTTCAAACTTGCACACACTTACACTATATTCACTTCTCAAAGATTCAAACCCTTGCACACACTTTTTTCATTCTTCAACATATCACACACTTTATTAGTTCTCGTAAGAACATTCCTTTGTACCTATAAAAAGCTCATACATAGGTCAAATTTTTCACACATACTCAACTAGTTACAAATTGCACACAAAACATCACTTTTATAAGCTCTCCTTGATTGAAATTCAGAAGAGGTATGTTTCCCTCATTTATATCTACAATAATGACTCAAAAAAATACCATATGAATCACTAAAACATTAACATTTTACCCATCTAGGCTTGAACATTCCTAAAACCATCCAACTTATACCAAAAATCCTCAAAATTCCATCACTATATCTGAAAAATACTATAACACCAAAAATATTTTTAGTTAAGCTATAAAAATAACTGCACATGCGTAATGTGACATTTAAAATCATCCATGCTCTCAATTTTACTTTATGTAATAAAATTATTTCATTTAATGGTCCCCCACTGGATCATATCCTTCACCAAACAGATTCTTGCTATCAAAAAAATGATTTCACCTTTCATCCTAAAGACCACCCAATATGATCTCAAATATGTCATGTAACAACTCAATGGAATTTCCCAGACCTATACAACTTATATATGAAATTTATAGATCATGAAACATCCAATGGTTTAAACCACAACTTTTATCTTTATCAAATCAAGTTTCCCAAACACCTCTTTTAGTATTCCCACTAGTTAACACCTTTTTGTAACTTTAAAGACCTACAAAGGACTTAATTAGAACCAAAATTCATCCCTATTTACTCTTTAGGTGATATCAAGAACCAAATAATCCATTTTATGCCTCAACCAACTCAATCTTTCAAAAAAAAAAGTCATATCCTAAAACGCAATAACACTTATTACTCACAAAAATAATTGTAAACCACATCAACTCAACTCATCATGAGACCAAAGTTATACCACCATTATTCCCTCCGAATCATTTTTCCAAAAATATTATATCACCTTCCAATTCTAAGTGAATTTCCTCCGACCAAGCTCATCTCTCGTGAATTTCTTGAAATTGCCTTTTGACCAAAGTGAACATAAATTGGGAACACTTCGCTATTTTTATGCATCCTCGTGATCCGAAACCACCATGGAAATCATAAAAAAATCACATACTAAAAAAATTTCCATTTATTTTTCAAATCATTTGGAAAACCTTGTCCCAAACTAAACTTCTTCATAAATAGGCCTATTTGAGTGGATTCCACTCATCACCATAAGTTGTACCATACCTTTATTGAAACCATAGATGATTCATCTACATGATCCAATCATCATCCATGCACGATCAATCAATTCTAGCCACTTATAAGCATTTTCTTTTATACCACTTTTGAGCTAGGGTTTCAAACACATAAAAAGTTGTTTACCTTCTTAACATTCATTCATAAAAATGTGACAATGAAATTACCTCATTTTTTTTTTTAAACCTTATAGACTCAATTTAGAAACATCTCACAAATCTACAAGGTCCCATGCAAAGCACGCAACTTAGGGTGAGTATCATAAGATGCAATTCAAGATGGAAATGACCTTCTTCTTGACTTTGTTTAACCAAAGCTGACATAGCTGGAAAAATACACATCATAGCAACCTGAAATTTTTCCAACAACACCATGACACATTCTACTAAAATATACGTTTTCTTCATGTCACAAATATCACTCCAATTTTCTAGCCACTAATTCTTGCATAGTTATCCCATAGGGTTTTATACTATCTAAGCTAGGGTTAACTTAAAAAAACCTCATAAAAAATCATATTAACTCTAAAAAATTCCCTAATATACCTGGTACATCACAAAACAACTACCTACATGCATCCATGAGTCGACACGACTCTACAACTCAAACTCATAACTCTTAGCACCCATATCTCTGGTCCAAATGAGGACCTGAAATTTTACTATCCACTTGTATTTGTACCCTATAAGTCATGTGAGTTCCTACTTACTCTCCACTTATGCTCCCCATATTTCCAAAATTCTCCTAAAGCTATCAAGAAGCTCTAACCTCAATGCACTATTGCCTCGGCTAGCTAGGTAACCTTATTAGGTTTGTTAGAACAAGCCATTCTCACTGAAACACCTAATAACACCATGAACACCTATGAATCTTCATGTCATTATCATCCTTAGCATGCTTTGACCCTACTCCATCATCTAATTTTTATTAATGGTATATTTCATCGGTGAAAACACCTAAAAAAACAACATGCCAACAAACTACACCTTTTTCATTGATAGAAAACCACCTAAAATTCTACCCTTTTACATTAATGAAAAATGTATACCTATACCTACACATTCTTCATCTTTATCAGCTTCATTTTATCACCATTTGGTTGGAAACATCAACCAAAGATCTCATTCTAGCACAATCTTGAGATTCTTCACAAAATATGATTTTTAGCCATTTTCAAGCATGAACACACTCTTCTCCCCCTGGGAAAACACATACAACATTTAATAATTACAATAATAATGAATATATTAGCATTTTACCTCTTCCTTGAGCTATAGCATCATCATCTACCTTCTAATCATGCAAAACTTGTCATTTAAGCTCCAAACTTTGTTTTTACCTTCAAGAAACCACTTTAGCATACCTATACCTAAAGTATACACCATAGAAATCATGCCAACAATGTTGTAAATGAGCTAAAAATTCCTCCTTACCTTCATTCTTGGGATTACTAAAATTTTCAAGTAACAATCTTGACTTGACACCATCATCTTGTAATCTATATATCTCACTAGAACTAAAATCCTTGAATTGAGCCTTCAGTAGATTTGGAACCAACTTTGACATTCCCTAAAGTACCATTCACCCTATGGAACATCTGTTTATTAATCCACCTAGACTCGTGAAATAATATTCTAGTAGAATAACACAAAAACAAGCTACTTACCTTGTATTCTTGGCTTGAGAACACTTCGAACACTTAGGCTCACCCTAAGCCATCTTTCATTTTCGACACTCAAATTTCAATGAGATAATGCAATTTTGAGTCTAGCATTCTTTTCCCTTTAAAAAAAACAACCGAATCATACCTTTCATAGATTTAAATCATCTAAATCACCTTTTAGGATTAAAACAATATGTCCCCCGACATAAATACTTTCTTATAGCTCGAGCATCATTTTGTTCTTCACACAACACTGTAGAGCATCATATCAGACCTATTGAGGTCTATGAGATATCATTTTAGTCTAAGTGATACAAATATACCTATTTAAGTTCTTATTCACATTCATAATCATGTTAATCAACCTTTATTTTTAATCAACATACCTTATAACCCTCAATAATGACTCCATCAACACCTACAAGCTTGTAGGATACAACTTGGACTAAGAACAACATCTAGATTCAACACAAGTAATAATATATGAAACTTGAATCTTACCTTAAACATTCTTGACCATTCTTTAATCATTTACACACCTTGTAATTATTTTGAGACTATCTAACAACTTCATGAGTGATCTAGATAATCAAACTATGCTTCTTATACATACCCTACACGTGTAGTAAGCTATCTTGCTTATGAATCAATGAGTAAATCAAACCAATATTATTATCCCTGAGATTATCCTATTTTCAAAATTTTAAGGAAAAATACATCTCCACATAAGCCTACACATGATCCTTGAGGCTCATGCTTATAAAAAAGGTTTTAGAATCGTTCTTATACATGTAGAAGCTCATGTTTAACCTTTGAGTTCCGTGACCTGATTATCACTATCATTAGTCAACATTTGACAAAAGACAACCATGTAGACATACCTATGATATTCATTAGAGATAATATCCCTTCTATATCTACCGAATCAAGTCAAGAAGATTCAATAGAAAACTTTTCATAGTTGTAGGGTTTCATTATTTGATTTCACAGACTTTTAAGTATCAACCTCAAACTTGTAACATCTTCATATAGTATTTTAAGTATTTGATAGTTATTCTTGATCCCCATATCCTTTAGGATTTCATTTAAGAACACCTAAGTCATCCTCAGAATATTTTACATACATATACAACATTATCTCAACTAATCATTCACTTTGGGTCATGATATCACACAAATAAAGGCATAGTTCAAAAATGGTTTTGATAGAAGATACTATACAGTCCTGGAATTCATACTTACTGACCACAATAATCTTTATGAACCTTTCAATAGCATCAATAAACTATATATTCTTTCCACAAACAACATTTCTTACCAAAATGAGCATCTTAAGAATTGTGCATTCATACCTCTCGTATCTTGATGTTTTAAGGAGAAAAGACAAGAATTATTCAATTTTACTTTGTTCAATCTTCCATGATCTCTTCAAGGACATTTCAGTCTAATTATTTCTTAAAGTGGCCTTTTTAGACCATCAAGACACCTTTGAATCATCCCTATCTCCTCACTCGATCATAAAGACTACTATCCCTTCATAAAAATAATAATCCATCTATCTTTTTAATAAATGAATTTAATGAAACAAACTTACCTATTTTAGATACCCATTCACCCATATAGTTACTTCCATCAACCATGCAGCAAGATATAAAAGAGGATTTACATAGCTAGCAAGTTCATGCTTTTTGATTAGGTCTCTTATATCTTCATTGTTAACTCTCTAAATTTTCACAAATTTTGGGAACGTCATATCTTTTCAGGATATAAAACCACTTGAATATACAATAAATCCATTTCTAGATTATTTTTTCCAACTTTTAGCTCAGGATTCCACAATAAGCACTTTTAAAAACATATTTTCCTTCATATAGCTCCTTTTAGAGTACCCAAAACTAGTTAAGACAAAGTTACTTCTATAATGCGCATATTTGGGTTTTAAGATCTCAAACTTGGCCATCAACTCCATATCATCATCCTCCTAATGTTTTGAGAGTTCTTACATTGACCAAGAACAATAACAACCATTTACTTTCTTGAAACTACCTTAGATTTCATAAGACATCTTTCATGAGCACCGCCACAACCTTCCTTGTCATGATGGTCCGATCAATTCATCATATTTTAGGAGTTATCTCATATTCAACCTTTCTATTATATGCATATACAATATTTCATACACTTGAGACAAGACTCAATGACACTTCAACTAATGTAAATACAACAACTCGTGATGACCAAAATAGACTACTTAAGAAGAATGTATCCTGTATGAATTTTGATCAGCTTAAAAAAACTTCTAAGGAATTTACATAGCTCCACACACATCATTAACTCTTAGAAAAACTTGATTCATGCATTTAAAACTCATTAAAAACTTTTATACATCATTCTTGACTCAAAGTTGACTCCTTGAGATACCACAGACTTTAGACTCTTCCAAAGAACTCTAACCACCGACTCAAACCAAGAGAATAATTTTTACATGAATCTTATCACACTACATACCTATTATGAGACATTAACATGCCACATATCCTCATTAATTCACATAAAAACTAACTATATATGTTTATAAATTAGATACAATCACGAGGATACAATCATACACACTCACATACCACAAGACTAATATCTTGAATTCACCATATTAAACCATAAGAACAAGCTTAATGACTTGAAGTGACATACCTTGACATCATGGAGGATTTATACACATACCTAGAAATCTCCCCCTCACTCCAATGCTTCATATGAACTAATATACCTCTAAGAAGCATAGTAGAGGCACATGACTACCATGAAGACCTAAAATAACGACTTGAAGAGGTATTAAGCCCCTGTTAGACACCTGAAGAAATCTCTATTTTCCTTGCTTCTGATCTGAGCTATGAAACATACCTTAATTTCCATCAGTATATGTTCTTGATGACACACCATTTCTCCTTCTAGGATCCCAAATTATTCTTTGACCTGTTGTCATGCGTTTGTGACCCCGAAAATATCTCCTTACACTCTAATACCTTGAACTCTCTAATTTTGTCTTGAGAACCCATGAAATCAATTTCTTGCAACATGAAAAACTCAATTACAGTTGTAACATATCATATAACTCTTTCCTTTGTAGTCCTCAACATGTCTAGCCTGGATCATTTAAGCAAAAATAGCAACATGATCTACCTCATTACAATCATAGAACACCACATTCTTAGATTTCTCACCACTACTATATCTCCATGGATGAGCGTATCTAGTAAGAATCCTACACTCTTTCTCCCTATGACAAAATCCATTACATGTAAAATATTAAGCATTGAAATATAATTCATACCTTAAGGCACTATGATACCTAATTAACCTTGACTTCACTTTTTTTTTATGAGTATCACATTATTTTCTTCCTTGATGATTTTTTCATCTACTTCCTTTCTTGGAATAAGGTCCTCTTTCTTCATTTCTTTTCCTTGTATTTAACCTTGAAGCCTAAACTAGCTCTATCACCTGTAAGTTTTGATTTCTTAAGAGATCACAAAGAGATTTGGAGATTTTTCACATTTTTGATATGAAATTTCCTTACTTGTTGCATATGATAACTCCTTATTGAGTACAATACCATATTCCTCCTTAGATTACAAGCTAAGATTCATAGTGCTCATTTTCATCTCTATCTTTTTTACAGTTTCATCAAGATTCTCAGTAATATCCCAATATTTCCTTCTAGTTCCTGAATCCTTGCTTCATATTCCTTGACCTATGATTTCAATTTCTCATTTTCACTTTCAACATGCTTTAATTCTGACTGAACACAAACCAATTCAATCACAATTTCATCTTCTTCTCCTTCAAAACCTTTGCAAGAATCTAACAAAAACTAACCCATCAATGAAGAATCACCACTAGTGGATCTCATAGATTATTTTATCATGAAAATAACCTCATCACCTACATCTTTGTGATCAGATTCAAACTCATAATCATATCCATCATCTTCACTACTTACTTCAGAGGAATATGCCTCTTCCTTAGTGTAAAAAAACATTGTCCTTTTCTTCTTATAATCAAACTTCTTGACATCTTTCTTCTCTTGACCATAATTATGTTTTTCATCTCATAACCACTTTCATGATCATATTTCCCCATACTTTCATGCCTATGAGGACCCTTAGCAAAAAAGTGACCTACTTTATGATAAATGAATCATTTAAGAGGGATTTTACCCTTGTACTTACCATTTCCAACACTCATTCATCTAGCAACCATGGAAAATACCTCTCCATCACCTTACCCATGAGAAACATCATCACCTTTGGCATTCTTTTCCTTTCTCATCTTCTCAATTTTGAAAGTTATTTATTTCTTGGATGGTTTGGAGTCAGCCACCTACATCTCATAAGTAGTCAAAGTACCGTGTAACTCATCCATCTTCAAAGTAATCAAATCATTTTAGTATTCAATAATAGATACTTTGGAATCAAAATTAGGAGTTAGTAACCTCAAAACTTGTTAGAACAAACTTCTTCCTTCACATATTATCTTAATCCTTTCATGGATTTGATCACCTTTTCAACCTTAAGTAAATATTTATCAATAGACTCATCTTCATTCATCTTAAAACACTCAAACTTATTTCTAAAATTTTGAATCTTGTATATTCTTACCTTTAAGTCACCTTCATAAAAACTTGTAGTTTCTCCCATGCTTCCTTTGATAACTTTGATTACATTACTTTTCCCAACTTAGATTCTCCTAGACCACATATGATAGCACTAAAATCCTTTGAATTTTCATCACATGCGTTATTATCTGCAACACTAGTAGGTGGAGTAGTAGGAGTAGTCATTTTCCATAGCTTTCCAAAAATCAAACCATAGAGACATGATATGATTATTCATCCTTAAACTCAAAAAAACAAAGCTTGTTCCATCAAACAATAATGCCTTGCTGGTAGAGAAACCACTATACTTACTTGTCATTTTGTTCTTTAAGTATATCCTTGAAAATGATCAAACTTCTCCAAAAGAACCTAATCTGATATCAATTTTTGAAATTACAATAGACTGATATTGTTGGGTGAATAAATTCAATTTTAGATTACTTACTTAAATCACAAACAACTTATTGATCGATTAATGTGTGCACAATATCAAATACCATACATGAAATAAAAAATGAACAAGGAAATCAGCACCATACCATAATATAGAAGTTATAAACTATCAAGGGGAAGAGAACCCATTGAAACATAATATTTATATTGATTTGTTTCAAATTTAGTGTGGCACCAACACCACAAGGAGCACAAAATCATAGTTTAGTATAACACCAACTCCGTAAGGAGGCTACAACCCCCAAGATGATCAAGCACTTACTAAACCACATTACGATGAATCTCTCTCGAGGATGTTTTCTTCCACAAATTGTTGAGATAAAAAATTAATCCCTATTAACTCTGCATGTGATATAAAGTATCAACTCATCCATTTGATTCCTTAATAAACTCAATCTTTCAAAAATAAGTCATGTTCAAAAGCAAGAAACATTATTGCTCACAAATATACATGGAAACCATATCAAATAAAATCATCATGAGACCAAAATTATGCCACTGTAAATAAATCTGAATCCTCTTGCCATAACATATTAAAAATCCTTCCAATTTGAATTTGAATGCACTCAACAAAACTCATTTATGTAAATTACCCGAAATCGCCCTAAACTCGCCTTTGATTAATCAACATAAATAGGGTAGAATTTTCCATTTTTATGAATCCTCATGACCTAAAACCACAATTTACATCAATAAAAACTTATATACTAAAAACAATGTCCATTTGTTTTCTAACTCCTTTGGAAAATATTTTCCAAAACTAAACTTCTTCATAATAAGGCCTATTTGAGTGGGGTCCACTCATCACCATAAGCTCTACCATAAATTTCTGGAAACTTGGTGAAGTAATATACATTATAAAATAATCATTCATGTAGTATCAAAAGTTATTTCCACTTAGAATCATTTTCTCTCCTACCACTTTTGAACTAGGGTTTCAAACGCATAAAAAGGTGTTTTCCTTTTTAACATTCATTCATAAATTTTTTAAAATGAAATGACCCCATTATTATTTTGAAACCTTCTCAAATAAATTTAGAAACATACCTGAAATCCAAAAGGTCTCGTACAAAGCACACAATTTACGGTGAGCATCGTGGTTACAATTCGAGATGGAAATGACCTTCTTCTCGGACCTTGTTTCACCAAAGATGACACAACTTGAAAAATACATATCATGACAACCTAAAATATTTCCCATAGAACCATGAAACATTATTCTAACATATATAATCATCATCATGTCATAAATATCACTCCATATTTCTGTCCACTGAGACATGAATAGCTAGCCCATAGGGTTGTCCACTGTTTGAGCTAGGTCAACTAAAAACCCTCATAACACATTATATAAACTCTCCAAAATACCCTAACATATCTGATACACCATGAAACAAATTTCTACATTCTTCCATGAGATCACATGGCTCTATAACTCAGTCCCATACCTAGTCTAAATGAGCAATTGAAATTTGATTTTCCACATGTATCTATACCCTGGAACTCATGTGAGCTCCAAATAACTATCCAATCATTCTCTCCATGTAACCAAAATTCTCCTCAATCTACTAAGAAGATCCAACCTCCATGTACTATCACCTAGGATAGCTAGGTCACCTGATTAGGCTTGGCTTTGGAACAAGCCATTCTCACTAAAACACCGATATCACCATGAAAACCTTAGAATTTTAATGTAATCATCATCTTAAACAAGATTTGACCTTACTCCATCATATAATTTGTCATTAATTGTCTTATCCATTAATGAAAACACATAAACAATAGCATGCCAACACCCTAAGGATACATATGATTTTTTTCCTTGTTTGCATCAAGTTGAATATGAATCTATTCTCATTGTATTTTAAACTTTAATGAAAAACATACATGTATTTTCTGTCAACATAAATATTTACAAATGGAATTAATCTATTTTAAGGGACTTTTATCATCCCTTAAAGAATAAATACATTATTATACCTCGTGATTCACTTTATAATTTTTGCTTATGTGTCTTTGACTTAAAATAAGATCTTATGCTAGAAAATAATCTCAACACTTCAAATTTTAATGTTACAACCCATTATACTACACATGATCATAATACTCGTGATTATAATCAAGTAAAGTTTTTACATCATGGTATTTATTCTTCATGTCTAACCCTCACCATGAGTACAACCATCCCCTCATAAGATGGAGTATGTGAAGCATGTAACCTATGTGAAGGAGTATAAATATGATTTTGGCTATGGGATCTATAGAAGTAATGAGGCCAATGAGTAGTAGCATATGTGAAGTAAATTAAGATGTATTTTCAGAAGGTTCCTAAAGAAGAGCAAGGGTTGTAGATACAATATGATATGTCAAGGCCAATGAGCCATCGTCAATAAGAGAATATGCATTATAGGATAAAATGAGCATCTGATGGATGGAGGAGCCAAAGATAAAAATTTTGTAGTAGAATGCCTCAATCAATGGTGACATTTTTATCATGGATAAAATTAAGGCCTAAGTGAACAATAAAAGGTATGGATTTAAAAGATAAGAGCAAAGGGGTTCCTAATAGCATGTCACAATGTGTAACAAAGATACCCAATATTAAAATGGAATACAAATAGTAATATGCCCAATAGTAATGGGTATAATAAAATGAATATGAGAAGTAGGATATATGTGTGTCATATGAGATAGGGAAGCCAATGGACTATAAGAAATATAATGAGCATGCATTTTATTTGAATGTAGGATGTATCATAACATTATTGACAACATGGAGCCCAACATTGGAAGGAATATATAATCTACTTAGATGAGAATGGGGTGGGAAAGTCAGAATCGTGTAAAGTGATAGAAGGTAATTGGAAATCACTAGCACCAATGAATCTAAGTGTATGATCTGAATATTAAGTAGGTGGATATGCATGCTTAGGTATAATTAGAAAATGACTCAAAGCGTTTGAATATTTTTAACTTTCCACCGTTATTGGTATATTTGGAAGTTGAAGTTGTGGATTTAGGCAACTAGATATCATTATTGTCAATGAGATCTTCAATCAAATGGAAAATATTGAAACACTTTTTCATATAATGTCCATTGGACCTACCGTAATCGTAATGGCCATGCTCATCAAACTTCCTACCATGGGGCCTATTAGGATCATACTTGAGAGGAGGTGGAAGAGAATTCAAATATATTTTAATGAGTTGGGGAAACATCATATGGGGAGGATAAATAAATCGAGTAAATACACACCAAGTGGGTTGAATTTGAATCTTAGGAGTTTGAGAAATAAAATTAACAATAGACTTAACATCATTAGACTTGGCTATGAAAGGAACTCTTGCCTGGGAATTTAGAAGAGGAATTTTTGTTAGTATGGCATAGATGGTCAAATCAATTATTGGAATCAAACATCACACATTATTGTAAAGGAGGAAAAATAAATTGATTAAATAGATCTTGAAATTAATATTACACTAATACATTTGTGATTTAGAAAAGTTTCTTCTTGTAATGCAATACATAATCACTAAAATTTTCATTAGATCCTTTTTGTCCATTTGTGCATCATATATTTTCACTTCAATTTTCATAAAATATTGATCTAGAAAAAATCATCAATAGTAATAAATGATTTAATATAATTCAAGGAAAAGTCACAGAATCTTTACAAATCATAATCTTGTAATCTCATAGGAAACAACTTTGTCGAGAGGGTGTCATCACATGCATAGTCTAGGAAAGAAACATGAAAATATCATAGGTTCCCTTAAGGATTTCCATGGCCATCTAATGGATGAAAATTTTATGTAATGCATTGAAGAGGTGGTATTTGGATTTCTCCTGCTAGTCATCTTTGATGTTGAAAATCATTCCTCCATCTACTTGGCATGCCCTTCCTATGCCCCGCATTTTTGGTTTTTTTACCTATTTCATATGTAGTGACCAAGGAGGAAGTCGTGTCTACAAAGATTTCTTGTTTATCTCACATTGCGTGGAAAAAGGAGATGTATAATTTGTATTCCACCTTCGAGACATATTTTTTTGTGCTTTTAAGGGAATCTATGTTCGACTATTCCCTGATGTGGACTAATAAGAAATCTTATAGAAGTGAGAATAAATACAAGTAGAGGAGAAGGATCACTTGAATAAATGAATGAGAGGAAGACATAATTTTTATGTAACACAATGTAATAAATATTATTTTATGATAACATTCCCCTTAGTATATTTTTACAAATGTACCCCTTCAACAATTGAAATTTCACCTTTCTAAGACACTTCATGAATATATCTGCTATCCGAGAATTTTTATGAACTACTGGAGTTGAATGTGGTGGTTCAAGACTTGTTTTTGAATGTAGTGATATTCGACCTCGATCTATTTTTTTCTCTCATGGAAAATTGTATTTTTCACAACCTTCAACTCACCCCGATTATTATAATGAATTATGGGTGACTTTTATTAAGGAATTCCTATATCATCCAAAATTTAATATAACCAAATTTCTTCATACACAACTCATGCAGCATGATATTCTACCTCAATGGATGAGAGAGAAACAAAATTTTACTTCATACTAATCAATAAGATAGATCCTATTGGTGAAACAATTTGTTTATATGGAAAATTTGGTGTCACCAATGTTCATGGGGATACATCCCTTTACATTGAATGGTAAAGCTCTCATTATTGAGTGTAACAAATCCTAATCCTATCTAAATGTTTTGGGTAAGGGATCATATAGGAAGAAATCAGAGTGATCAAGGGAAAGGAGGGAAAGTTTGTAAGGAAGAATACTGTCATGAATATATTACAAAGCTCAGACCTTGTAACCGAAGTATTTCAAAATTTAATATATACAAAATCACAATAAAGCTATTTAGTGAGATTGGAAAACCCAAGACACCAAATTCTCGAGTCATCTATCGAAGATAAAAATATCTTGCATTGTTATACTTGCAAAGTGTATAAAAGAAAGAAATAGAAGAACCATGAGATACATGTAAAAACCATGTTTATCGAGTAAACAATGATATTAAAATATGCACAATTTTTTTTATACATTCATATATCTTAGAAAGAATATACTCTATTACTTGATTGGCATTTACATAAATCGTACAAAGCAAGGGAAAAGAAAAAAGTGGAAGAAACTGTAGCTTTATTTAATGTACATTTGTGACACAAAGTCCAATAAACACCATCCAATATTACCACAAAGTATAAGTCTTCAAAATCTGGAATCCCTTGGAATGGAGAAGCCATCCCAATTTATACAATTTGAATTGACCTCTCATCTCCCTCACATGACTCTTTGTATTCCTATTCCACTTGTGACCTTTCACTTTTCATTAAATTAAGTATTTCTCTCATAATTTTGAGAAAATACTTTTACAATATTAAAATAGGTCACTTAAGTGAATAAGAAAAAATACAATGATGAGGCCCAATGAAGAATTAGAATGGAGAGAGAAATAAGAGGGAGAAAGGGAGAAGGAGAGAGAAGAAGATGCTCTAAAGTGTGGATGAGGAACACTCCACCTCTGGTGTAGATCAACCCTGTTGGTGAATCGGTGATATGCTCTAATGTAGTAAACTTTGGATCCTCAAACTATTTACACGCTGAGAAATAACTTTTGAATGATTCCCAAACAACTTGAATTGATTATTTAGAAACACTATTGAATTATCACCTTGGTGGCTGTATGCGTTGGTCACCAAGATCTACTCTGAAGAAGTTTGAGGATTGAAACTGATCTCTAATGATTTTGATACATACCACCATTGTTTTATTGATCGAAAAATTTGATGAAATACATTTTGAACACTTTTTCCCTACTACTGATGATAAAAATTTCTCCTTTTGCATGATTCATGTACATCTCAAGTCACGAAATGAGTGTTGAGAAACATTCTTTCAGGACTTCTCAATGTGAGCTTGAGACATACATGAGCATTGATCATGATGATCCTTTTTGATACGTGATTTGATGAGCCATTGAAATTTATTTATTATTTGAAAAATTAATTTAGAATCACCAATGTCTCTAAGAGATGAATATGAATTCATCTCGATGTACCTTGTGATGCCTTGCATTACTTCTAAGCACACTTGATATCGGGATGATTCTTCGAAACCAATATGAATTTATCAATGCCTGTTTGATCCTTTGAATCACCTTGTAATCCCACGAGGATGAAAAAACGCAGCGATATAATTTACTAAGGAGATGGTAGTAACTTTCTCCAACTTGAACCAAAAACTATGATTTTTAGAAAGTTGGTCCCAAGAGTTGTTATTTTAGGCAATGTCATTATTTTGTCTTTGTTGTTTTTGCACTGAGGTGTTTCCTTCACATACAAGGTGTGCGAAATATGTCTTGGGGTCAATTTGAAGTACTTTTTATTTTTGGAAAGTTTTCTTTTCTTGTTTTTTTTAACTTTTTAACCAGTGTGCCCAGCTTTCTTCTTGCTTAGTTTTCATTGTTCTTTCTTCTAGAGGGAGTTCTCTATTTTTGGAAAGTTTCGGAAAATGGAAAGTGTAAACCAGAAGCACTTACTATTTTTCGAATATTAACTTTGGAGTGTTAGATTGATGAATTTTTTTATTCCTTCTAGTACTTTTCTCTTGATCTCGCTCATATTTTCAATTCAAACTCGCTTCCCAGGATTAACAGTAAATGAAGAAGAATCAACTTAGGATAAAAATATGTAGACAACTACCTTTAAAAATTAGGGCCACCTTTAAAATTTTATTTTTTTCATCTTTAAGGAATTTGGATGAGGAACATGTTCTCAAACTTTCATGGGGATCCGATGCACGATTTGGGAGATATGAGCAATTTCTTGTTTTTGTGCCCTAGGGTTTCTAGTAACTCGTAATCATGGATTTTTCTTGAAAAATATTTATTTCTTCATTGTAGAAAATGCAATGATATTGAAAATTTGATGGAGGTTTTGTATAAGGTTTGGAATAATCAACAATGGAGGACTAGAGGGAGAATCCGATACTTGAAAAAAATTGTGTGCGCGTGAAGGAAACAACTAGAAGCAAAATGACAAAGATTTAGAATTTATTACATGTTTTTGAGTTTTGGAATGGGTTGAAATTTTTTGCACCACTTGAACCAATTCATTAGTGCACTTGGACAAAAAAAAATTCCCTATCCTCATTGGACCATCTAGCGGAGCACGATTTTCCCTTGAGGATGAGAGAGGGGCTTGAAAAAACACTTTAAAACAACTTCTGGGGGACATGGGTGACCAAAAGCTTAAATGGGAGGGTTGGGGAGTTTCTTGTCCCAACCATCCTAGATATTTGGTGCACATTGGAAACAAAAATTATCCCTTGCCCAGGCTTTATAATTTCACTGGAGTTTGATTACACGGAACAGGGGATGGGAAATGGAGCATGGGGGGCTTATCTTGCAATAAGGATTTGGAACTTGGTCATGTGGAGAGTCTAAGGAAACAAATTGGGTATTGGTGAATTATATTTCACCTTTTGGACCAAATATTTGGTGCACTTGGTGCAAAAAAGTGTGCCACTTTCCCATTGGTTGGATTTCCAAACAAAAAATGACTAACTGTTGAGGTTTGTGCCTTGGAGAATGACGTTTCATGACCATAACCTAAGTTCCCATAGTATTTTTTTGATGATATTGTATATGATCTTGACTTAAAATGGAATTTGGAATCCAATGGTAGGGTTATTAGATTTTGAATCCATAATTTAACCCCTAAAATTTAGGATTTTTTCTCGAGACTCTAAGATTGTTCATGAAAAAAATATTTTATGGAGATATTTCACCTAGGTGTTGTGAAAACTATGATTTTCCATCATTTAGGGATCTGAAATACCTTTCCTAAAATAGTATTATTGACTCCTAAATCCTTCCTGAGCTTCGGAATTGCTTCTAAACCTCAGGAGTTTTTTTACACTATGCACCGCCTAGGCCTCTAAGACCCACTTTTACTTGAAATCGCTCCAAAACTTATGGAACATTCCAAAACCTTCTAAAACTATTTAAAAATTTAATCATCTCTTTGAGCACCTCCATGATTAGTTCAAGATTTTTGCTTACTTTAGGGGGGTGCGCATGAGCCTTAGAAAAGCTAGAAATTGACCATTCCCAAGCTTGCCAAAAATACTGTCTTGATGAATATTGCATTGGAAGATCTTGGAATGACTAGATATCCCTAAAGCTCCTAAGGGAACATCGAAACAAAATTTTAAATTTTCTAGATAAGTAATATGTGAATGACCTTGGGGATTAGTGTGATATGATGTAGGACTCACGATGACCTTTGAGTGACAGTTTCGGGTAGGTTATGGTTGTCATGCTTGAAAATTAGGAATTTTACTATTGCACATTGCAAAAAAAAAAAATAGTATATCTAGATTGGGGACATGTTATGGACTGATCACAACAAGGAAATGACATGATAAATCCATAATCTCAATTTTATTTTTTGTTCCAGTGCCTTATCCATTGGGCTTAGATTCACCAGAAACATAGACTACATAACTTAATTTATCGAACACGCACACACACACATGAAGGGAAGGGAAAGACATGAAATGGGAAATAATATGAAATGCAAAAAGGGAAACTAATTATGAGGAGGGATATTTACAGATGTGGGGAAAGGATATACACATACCTAGAAATGGGTTAAGAGATGTACATGTGATCATGAAATAATGGATTGAAGTATGACCTTTGAAGCACAAAAACTTTTATTTGATCAAACCATGCTTTTTGATGGATTTTCATGGCTTGAGAAGAATAATTCTTACCATGATTACATCTTCTTACCCATATTGCACTGAGAATGTTCTTACATCCAATGAACACTTTGTCACTTTCTCCAAACTCTTGTACCTTCATGCTTCTGCTTAATGCCCTGTGATCATGAAACGTTGTTATTCCATGTCTTCGAGAGTGGGAAGATTTATATTGGCATGAAAACATCCATCCTCTTTTAATTTCAACTTCAAATTATCTCCTACATCACCAAGGTACTTGGAAGGAGTGAGAAAACAAAGTTTCTTCCCATTCAACAACTTCTTTGGATGTCCGACTTTATTTCTCTAAGTAGATGATTTCTAGAAAAAGTGCCACATTATTGACACAGAGGTCCTCATCATCTTTGAGGGCTTGGTGAAACATGGAAACATGTTTAAGACACATTGGAGCTTGGGGGTAAGTGTAATCTAATTTTGGATATTTTCATAAGAATCATGTACCTTTTCACTTTTTTGTCTGGAACAATTATATTTGATGCAAGCCCACTCAACATTTTCCTTATCATCATCCTCCATAGTGGAGATTTTTTCTTCAAGGATGGGGATATTCAAAGGAGATTCAAGAACCTTCCTTATTTTGCACTCGCAAACATCTTAGTACTGTGTGAAAGAAAAATACATGATTTCACATTCACTCTCACCAAATAAGGGATTGTGGAAGTCATCAATTTCATCCATTGTATCTATATCAATATCGAACATTGGTATTAAAAAAAAGGAGAAAAATTGATTCATACTTATCTTGAATCTTCATAGCCCAAATCAAGAGTTCAAGACTGAGCTGAGGATCTTTAGTTTCTTCTGCAGCCTTCAAGATGTCTTGCACCGATGGTTCTTCCGATTTTTCCATAGATTCATCTTCATCCTCGTTGGAAAATTATTTATATTTGTTCCTCTAGGAGATGATTGAAAATATGATCCATACATGCTCATGATTCATTTGGAACATCCTTTTTCACCTCTTTGATGCTTTGTGTTTGTGAAGATTCAATTCCTTGCAAACATGGGCACACTTGATTCATGAAATTTTTTTGACAAAGAGAAGAGGTCCATGATTTTGTGAAGGGAACCCCATCGAGCTCAAAATCCATACCATCTTCTCAATGGGAAGCATAGAACCATGTTGGGGCAGCAATATGAGAATAATTTTAAGCTACATCTTGATCATTCATTATTGAATCCTCTTGCTTATATAGATAGTGGAAGAATTTATACTTACCATGATGATCATTTTGTTCCTTAGGTGAAAATAGGTTGTGCTCGATCTATTCATATGTCTTGCCTTCAAAAAGGAAGTGGGCCTCTTCCATTCAATCATCCATGATTGAATCGGGAAGGGAATTTGATTCTTCATTTGTTTAAATCTCTTCATTTAAAATTTCTACATCACTTGAAGAATCAAAATGGGGAGGAAAAATATCCATAACCATTTGGAACTCATCCTCTTCAATATGAGATATATGATGACTACCTTACACTTCTTTGCATATCTTCATTCCGTCATTATTTGGAAGATCAAAATATAAAAGAATATTTTCCATGGTTACCTTGAACCGGTCATTTTTACTTCTTCATCATTTGTGGAGTCTTTGGAAACCATTGAATCATCCATTATGTAGAGAGAATATTCCTCTATTGAACATATTATTCCTCATATGGGTTTCCCCATCCAAGAAGAATTGATGAATGGCGGTTCCACCTCATTGTATTTTTCATCATCTTTGAAGGTATTTCCTTTATTTTTAGTAGAAGGTTTGAGGATGAGATATTCTTTAGGTATTCTTGACTCTTTTCATCCTTAATTACATGAAGTGATTCAAGGTGTTCATACCTTCTTTGCAGAGCTAAAGCATACCTCTAAATTTCATGATAGGCCTCGTGGTTGTAGTTTCCTTCTATTATGCTATGGTCTTTTTCAACATGTTCATTTCCCCACCACCATATGCAATGAATTCATCGAGAGAGCGGAAGAAAAAGGAAAATGTTCTCAATTTTATAGTGAGCTATGTGAGATTGTAAAAATATTCTCTAGTGGATCATCATTTTCCATAGTGCTGATTTGATTTTCATTAGGTTCTTCCTCCATAGGAAAAATATCCTCTTCTTCTTCCTTGTCATGGGATGATTCAAGTTTCTCATACATCTCTTACAAGGCTTTGACATATTTCAAAACTTCAAGGTAGATTTGGGGATTAGAATCTCCTTGTAAAATGCTCATGAATCTTTGTATATACTCAGTTTTCAAGGATGTCATCTAATAATTTCTATATGCAAGGAAATCATCCAAAAGGGGGTTGATGAAATACATGGTTCTAAGCTTTTCATTTAGTTGTGTGAGATTTCAAGTATTACCTTTAGGAAATTCTTCATCTCCATTGACTTCATAAAGTATCTTTTACCTCCCTTACATATTTTTCATTACTCTCTTGGATTCTTGATTGTCGGACGTAGAAATTTCCATTTTCTTTCCTTTAAAAAAGATCCTCTTGAATTATAGCCACCATGATTTTATGACAAGTTATTCACAAGAATTAATTTTTCTTAGTCTACCCCGTATTTCCTCAATTTTTAGAGCCATGTAATTTCTTGAAGAAAGAGACCCTTCCATCATTCTTGAATTTTCCTCTTTGCAAAGACCGGTCTGGAACCATGGCTAATCAACAATTTTCATTTCTTGGAAACCATGTTCTTCTTATTATTTTTTCCAGTCATTGGTACTTCACTCCAATCTGGTAATTTATTCATGGTGTGTAGGAAAAAATGTGATAGGGATTCATTCCTTAACAAAGTCGCCTTGAAAGAATAATTTTATTTTGAAATCTATTTTTTTGTTTTGTTTTGAATGTATGAATTTTTATTTTATTTTTTGGGAAGAGATCCTTTTATGTGTACTTTGTAAAATATCTCCTAGCGGAGTGACCAAAACTATTGGTGAGAAAATCTGGCCGATATGGAAAGTTAGGTTTCTTCACTAATGTTCATGTGGCTATGCCCCTCTACATTAATTGATTCAAATTCAATTATTGCATGTAACTAATCCTAATCCAATATAAATTTTGTGGGTGGCCAAATTGGTAAGGGATCATATAGGAACATGTACATACCTATAATTGTATGTACTTGTACTATTAGAAAGAGGTTGAAAACCCCGTGAAATCTCCCAAAGTGTTCAAAATCTGCTCACCGAGTATAGCTTCATTCTAACCTCTGCCCCAATTTTCCTTGCATTTTGGTCCTTAAGTATAGGACCGCCGCCCTACCTGGGTGGCGGTCTTGTGACCGCTTCCCAGGATAGAGCGGCGGTCTTATAACCACTGCCCTACACAGGGAAGCGGTCCTGTCTACTTTTTCCAGAACCTTTTAGGGCACTCAACACCATGAAAAATCAAGTTACACATGCAACTCTCTCATCGCTTCTGCTTTGTTTAGAGTTTCCAGCCACTTTGTAATAGTAGTGCTCCATTTTTAATGATAAAGCATGGCAATTTGGACTTGCCTTCTGGTGAGTAGAAATGCTATAAATATTGAGCTTGTTTACAAGCAAATGGCCCCTCTCTCTCTATGTTTTATTATTCAGTGTATTTGGAAGTTCCTTAAGAAGTCTCAACAAGTCTAGACTTAGTGTAAGTTCTCAGCCTCTCAGTTCAAGGCTCCTCATTTTTGGTTTAGAGATCACTTGATCTCTCTAGTTTAATTTTTCTCCATTGTTGTTCTCAAACAACCAACCTTAGCATGATACAGTTTAGTTCTAGATTTAATTCATTTCAATCTTGATTCTGTTTAGAGTTATAGTTTTTTTCATCAGGAAGAATAGGTCCTAGAATTTTAGGTGTGTCTTGTCGTATCCCTGCAACAATCTTGCTAGGAATCACATAGCCAAGCTCTATTCTCTTGTGTTATCTCTCTCCTACCTACATTCCATTTAGTTTACCTCCAAGCTACCACTATTCAAATATCTTCTCCTGTTGCCGTTACTCACATTCTCACCTTTTTGGATTCACGAGAACATGAAGGAATGAAGAAATCACACTGAGGGGACAAGCTACGATACAACTAGATTTTCCTCTGTTCTACAAACTCCAGGTTTGAATTGTCAAAGTTGTAGTTACAATATATCAAATAGAGTAGTGAATCATTTCATTTCTGTTAAATCTTGCTTTCAATATTTCTAGGAAGCTATGGGGAATGATAGCTTCTGAGAAGCTATGATTTGTTTCTCACTTCTGAGGTAAGATTGGAGGTCTTTCAATCAAATTAGTTAGATATTTATATTTGTATCAACTCACAAGTGCACAGGAAAATAGCTACATCTGGCTACCTTGCTTGTTTTAGCTTTATTCTTAGATTAGTTACTTGTTATCTGAATTTATTAGATTAGTTGCTCTTTAAAATTATTCAAGTTTATATCTCTGAAAATACAAAAAGAACAAGCATAGCATAGATTCATTTTCATAGTTAGTTTACTTCATTCAATTAAGTTTGGTTATTTCTTGCATGACTATTACGGGACCAAGAGAGCCCAGGGATTACATATTCGAACTAGTGATACCCCAACCGAATCTCTACATGGCATTAGCAGATATAGATCAAGGTCTTAGGATTCACGTCTTCCAAACAACAACAAACCCACAAGTAATTAGTGAGTAATTAAGAGTGTTAAACATTGAAGATGACAAAGCATACGAATTCTGGTCTAATCAACCCACTATAGATTTCCTTGATAGGATGTCCATATGACCATACAAGAACCAAACAAGAACAAACATTTGGTTGTGATCCATTAGTTCCATGAGCAGATGCAGGAGACCTTCTCACTAACATAGATACAGGCCTACGCATACAAGTTGCTAGGACACCCGTGAGGTATTCCGAGAAGATCACACAACTCTTGATACTAAACATAGAAGTTGAAAAGGCTTATGACTACTGGATAGTCGGAAGACAAGATTGATTCTTTACATGACCATAAAAGGTCCACAACAACCATGAGTTCACGGTTGTGATCCCCAGGTCCCACAACCCAACGGCTTGTCAAACCAATTAAGCATTGACACCGGTTTATGTACACTAGTATTTAGATCCTCACCACTCCCACTGGATATCATCACACAACTTTCTATGTTGAACGTAGAAACCGATCAAGCTAATACTTTCTGGGTCAGACCAGAAAACCATCCATAGTTTCCTATAAATCCATTACACTTATCAATACCACTTTCATGACCTTGTCTAGAAATATATACAAAGCACCCTAGGTCACTTTCCATGAATCCAACAACCAACAGATAGGATCTCGACAGAGCTCGACATTGATTGGAGCCTCCGAACGGTTATAGTGTTGAACCGATCCATAACACCAGTTCAAGTTAGAAGAGCCTTCTTTGCTTTAGATTCACGTAGATCC
The DNA here is from genome assembly GCA_018340775.1 of Taxus wallichiana var. yunnanensis. NCBI lineage: Eukaryota > Viridiplantae > Streptophyta > Pinopsida > Cupressales > Taxaceae > Taxus > Taxus wallichiana. The sequence continues at coordinate 371,370,543 of CM031240.1, forward strand.
CATTGTTGTGTATCGAGGATTTAGGATTTCCTGACTAATTTGTCCATATCCGCATATATCTCATTTCCACCAGCTGTCTCGGCATGACCTTGGGAGGTCGGGTATGGAGAAAGGTTGCTTGATGATTTTCATGCTCACCTGTCACTTTTCTATCGTATAAAATTGGTGAACCCAACGTGAAAGGAATAAGCTCCTTTTCATTTCCATTTCTTTCATCCACCTTCACTCTTTCCCATTATTTTGGGGTTTATATACCCCCGAATATGTTGGGATACGATGCATATGGTAGACCTCTCTCAGGTCTCGAAACATATTTTGGTCAAACGAGTAGACAACAGTCACCCTCACTTTCTACATGGGCTGACAACTATTCAAGCAACTACTTGTCATCACAAACTCCTCCTCAAATAACTAGCTCTAGTTCTTTGTTTTGAATTAAGGAGCTAGACCAACTCACACAAACACAAGAAATGGAGCCCTCAGGATCTAACAATATGACGTTTACTGGAGAATCCATTTCATCTCCTCGGGTTTTATCTAGACCACAAATTAGTAGGAAGTCAGATCCACTCCCATTTTTAGATGAGGAGTACTTAGCACACTACGCTAGAAGTGAAAAACTCCAAAACATGTATCCACCTATAGGAAGTTTGTAAACACAACCCGACACCTACTCCAAGAAAACACCCCCATTCCTCCACCTATGGAGAATACTCTTGGTGAAGCTTGGCAGAATAACGATCAATTCATAGCAGGGTACCATACCCCTCGGAAACCTCAAGGGGTGCCACGCAATAGCCACCATGGTAGAATATTGTATCATCACCAATTGAAGTCATCTCAGCTCTAGTTGAAAGGGTTAGAGGGCTAGAACTTGCTCAAGCAAATCAAGCTTCACACTCGGGGCAAGTAGGAACTCCCAACCCTCCACATCATCCTAGCTAGGTTGACCTCCTTATGGGAACAGCACATTAGGCATGCCTCCTCAACAATCTATAGCTATCCACAAAAAACACCAACTAGAACCATGTTTTCAAACGTTGCTCCAGTTGAAAATATGATACCTCCTGGTTTAGTACCAAACAATCCATATCAGAGCAATGCTCCTCCCTACTTAAACATTTATTCAAAATCACCACAGGGAGATATGTTCTCTTCTCTGGGATGTTTTCTCAACCACAGGGTTTCCTTATGCCCCTACAAATACATATGTTATGCCATATCAACAACCCGTTCCACCTCCACTCCCTCAACAGGCACCATCTATGGTTGAAACCTATGCGGTAGGGACTTACTCAAAATATTTAAAAGAGCCTTTAGATTTCACCGTACGAAGTGTCATGCTTCCAAGACCTCTTCTTCGATTTTCCTAAATTCAAGGGGAGGGAGATCCAAATGCTCATATCAAGGCCTATGCCATGGCCATTTGAGAACTGCTCCCTTGGGATGTGGTTGTTGCTAAAATATTCCCTAAAACCTTGGAAGGTATTGCCCTTGATTGGTATTATAGAATACCTAAAGCCTCGATACATTCATTCAAACAACTTGTGTCAGAATTCATCAAAGCTTTTGACATGAACAAACTATTAAGAATGGGGATCAGGGAATTCTTACACATTAAACAAGAGCACAATGAATCTGCTACCCATTTCATTCAAAGATGGCGTATAGTCCTCTACTCATCAGCAAGTGCTCCAAACATGGATCAGATGGAACTATGTGATTTATTCCTTCATTCTCTCAACAGAGAGATAAAGGAAGAAGTCCAGAAGTTCCTGCTAAGGACTTATGATGAAGTACTTGAGAGTGCTCTCCAAATAGATCAAGTGGAAATAGACAACATCGTAAGACTTATGGAATGAATGGGAGATTAATTACTCCTAATCAAAACACTACGACCTATCCCAACATGGGAAATACCAATCAAGGACCCAAGGTCCTTAACAAAAACCATGGGGTTACAATAGATGGAGTCATTGATCAAGCCAAAAGACCAAATGTTGTGAACACCCGACACCTACTAATAATCAATGCAATAACAACTTTAGTCCAGCGATCAATATGGTGGATTTTAATCATCCACCACAACCACAAAAACAAAAACAACAACAAAAATCAATCACAAGGCCCTGCCTAAAGCCAGATGGATATCAAAACCAAAACCAAAGGTAGACCTCAAAATTACAATTATAACAATCAGCAGCCCAATCAAAACTTTGGGCCACAACAAGATTTAAACCAATGACCATGGAATTATAATCCCAATTTATATTTGGCTTTCACAAAATATGAGGTCATGATACTAGAACTTGCCATGATTACAATAAATTCTTGGAGCGTTTACCAGAAGATCAAAGACAACTCTTTGTAGATATGTTTCTAGAAAATTCTATACCAACCACATCAAATACCTACCAGGGGTGGTTTCTCCTCAAAATGCACCTCTCAAGATTTTCAATGATCCTCTCCTAAATCATTCTAACAACAATGGGTTAGATCCAGTGGAGTGAAAAAAAGGTGTCATAATGGGGAATAACAATCATGAAGCTTCAACTTCATCAAATCCAATGGTCGCACCCCAATTAGGAACTCGACCACAAGCCAAGATAGTTGGATTGGTAGAATTAGACACCGAGTTACAAGTAGAAACTATAACAAGAACACATGGGAATACTCCTCTCAACTAGTCCCAACTTATTCACTAATACCAGACAACACTCAACAAATACCAATAAAACTAGTAGGCACCTATGATTTGATTAATGACTTAACAAAGACCTTCTCTCACATTTCCTTTTTGGATTTGTTGAAGAACTCTCCCACTCATAGAGCTGCTCTCTTAGAAGCATTAGGTCTCGGTCATCTCATCAACATCACCCCTCCCCCTGAAACACAAGTAAACCATGTAGACTTTGACGTCTACCCTCCAGGGAAGCTAGATAGGGATATTGAGTTTATATTGACATAAGTAAAATGCCAATGGATGCTGAAATCTCACGTAGAGGCGATCCACCCTTACATTTGTAGGTTTGGGTTTATAATAACTATGTTAAGCATGTAATGATCGATGATGGGGCAGTGGTTAACATAGTCCCCTTCACTTTCCTTCAAAAGCTAGGATATGGAGAAATGAACTATTCTTCAATGAAACACATTAAGGGCTATGATAGCCTCAAGGCAACTTCAATCGGGACTATAGTGCTACCAGTCACTTTAGGACCCAAAACAATCCTCACCAAATTTTATATTATAGATCGGAAACCAACTATAATATGATTCTCGGTCACCCTTGGATACATCGCATGAAGGCAATCCCTTCCACGTTATTTCAAGAAGTAAGTTTCTACACCTAGGAAAGGTCTTTGTAGCACAAGGCAACCCAAAACCTTTCGACATACACCTAGCAGATTTAAAGAAAAGACCTAGCATCCATTCTGAATTTGAGCTCCGATAAATCAGCTCAACAAACTAGTCAATACAAACCCAGAAGTGAAGTTGGTGCCTATGACAGAACTAGAAGTCACAAACTTAATCAAAGGCATCCCACAATCAAAGATGAGCCCATCACTATAGAAACAATTTCTAGGAACCACTACAAAAATTATCAAATTACTGGAGAAAGATCTACCTATTCTCCTACCATTTGATTCTATGGGTATAGGACATACCCTAGGAATTGGTTCCATACCTGTGGATGAAGTTTGTATGGTGGAAGTAACTGAGACAAGGGAAGTAGAGACTAAGGGTGTCCCAACTTCCATTTTTCCAAATTATTATTGGACTCTCCACTTTGATGGGGCAAAATGTCATTTCGGTGTTGGGGTAGGTGTGATCCTTACTTCACCTGAGGGAAAGGTTCTACCTTTCACTTTCAAATTAAACTTGAGTGCACAAACAATGGGGCTGAATATGAAGCCCTCCTTCTTGGCCTTATCATTGCCAAAAGGATGGACATTAGTAATATTAGAGTACTTGGAGACTCCCAATTAGTTACAAACCAACTATCAGAGGTATATGAGACTAGGGTTGAACACCTGCAACTTTATAAAATGGTAAGTACTAAAACTAATGAAGGATTTGACTTCATATCGATTGAAGCAATCCCCATGAGAACAAAATCTTCTCATTGATTCTGTGGTAACCTTAGCTTCCCGATTCACTCCAAGTGATGAATTGGCTGATACAGATTTCATGGTATCAATACGTGTTGAACCTTTGGTTCACAAAATACCAATAATCCCAATATCAACGCATATGGAAGTTGAGAGTGAATCCACCATTATAGGTCACTCTGATAGTGAAAAGGAAACCCTTGAATATCTAAATGCCTTTGTAGAGCTACATCTAACTCATTCCATAGTGGATCTCTCTTTAATCCCATGCTCCTCTTCCTATTTTGGAAATCCCATGATAGAATCTCCCCCGCAAGAGAATCTCAAAATCTATGAGGTGGAGAATGAAGGGAGTTTGGAATTACCCCCAGCCCCTCCCGAGTTTGAGGAGGGAAACACCTCCTTAATCGAAGGAACCATAGACATAAATATCGGAATAGAGGAAGAACCAAATATTTTGAAGTTGGGATCCTCTTTAACTCTAGAGGAGATAGAAATACATACTCAGATCCTCAAAGAACATCAAAAGGCTTTTGCATTTAGTTACAAATAAATGATAGGAATTGCACCACATATCATAGTACACAATCTTGTCACCAAACTAGATGCAAAGCCAATCAAGCAAAATTCAAGACCAATGAAGCCAAAAGTGGCTCTCATGGTGAAAGAGGAAGTGATGAAACTCCTCCAAGTGGGGTTCATCAAACCAGTTGACTATTCACAATGGGTATCCAATATCGTCCCCATTCTAAAAAAGAATGGGAAGATACATTTGCATAGAATTTCGGGACATTAACAAATCTTGTCCCAAAGATGACTTCCCTTTACCATCCATCGACATTATTGTTGATGCAACAACTAGATTTGAGTTGTTATCCCTCATGGATGGGTTCTCAGGATATAATCAGATTAAAATATCGAGGAAGATCAAGCCAAGACCATGTTTATAACTCCCTGGGGAACCTATTATTATGTTGTCATGTCGTTTGGTCTTAAGAATGTTGGCACTACATACCAACAGGAAATGACATATATATTCCATGATCTTATTCATAAGATTGTGGAATCCTATGTAGATGACTTGTTGGCCAAGGCCAAAAAGTGTTGTGATCACCCAGAAGTGCTTTATATCATTCTCTCATGATTGATCGAATATGGCATCACATTGAACCCAAAGAAATGTGTATTTTGTGTAACAGGAGGTAAGCTTCTAGGTTACATTATATCATCATGAGGGATTGATGTTGACCGGCCAAAATCTAGGTTGTTCTTGAAATGATTCCACCATTAGATGAGTCTGGTATAGATCATTTCTTGGGAAACTCGGTGTAATTTGAAGGTTCATCCTCGGACTTAAGTTTTGTTGTTCATCCAATCAACAATTTATTAAAAAATATTATAGCATTGATTGGACGATGAATGCAATGATCCCTTCAAAGGAGTTAAATGCTTCTTATTGTCTCCACCCATGCTAATGCCCCCTAGACCAGATCATCCTTTGATCTTGTACTCACAAGCTACTGATGTCTCGCTAGCTTGTATGTTGGCTCAAGAAGATGATGATAATGAGAACGTGTAGTTTACTTCATTAGTCAGACATTGCTTGACTATGAGACATGTTACACATAGGTAGAAAGAGAATGTCTTGCCATAGTCTTTTGCAAAATGCTTAAGACATTACATGCTAAATCAAGAAACAAGGGTGATCATCAAATGGATCACTTTACGGACATTCCTCATGCAAGGGTCTTTGATCTAAAAGGATGGATGCTTCATAACCTTAATGGGTGAATTTGAGCTAACATTTGTAAACCAAAAATCCATTAAGGGACAAATCATTATAGACTGGTTGGCTGACAACCCATTAAATGGAGGTGATTTGGTAGATCTAGACTTTCGATGAGTGTGTATATTTCATCAAAACCAGGCCTCCTATCTCTACATGTCCTTGGTACACCGACATAATCAATCTCATCATGGACCACACATACCCAAAAGGGCTACATCCCAACAAAGAAGGTGGTTATGCATCATCATTGCTAAATACGTCATCTTAGAACAAGTGCTCTATCATAAGAGCCTTGACGGGATGTTGTTAAGATGTGTTGACATGGAAGAATCCATAAGGATTATTTACGAATCCCATAGTGGGGTATGTGGAGGCCACTTTGGCGGCCATGCCACTACTCATAAGATACATCGGATGGGCTATTTCTAGCCCACCCTAGAACATGATGTAGTAGAGTTTGTGTCAAATGCCACAAATGCCAAGAATTCTCCCACGAGATTCACATGCCGGCATAGGCTCTGCAACCAATCACAACCCTTGGCCCTTTTCCACATGGGGCCTGGACTTGATAGGGAAATTCTCTCCCTTGTCAACAAATGGCCATAACTTCATAATCACGGCCACATAATACTTTACAAAATGGGTAGAGGCCATGCCTCTCACCACCATACCAGGTTCTATAATTGCTAAGTTTATTCTAAATCAAATCATTTGTAGGTATGGTGTCCCACAAGTCATTATCTCAGATAATGGAACATCCTTCAAGAACGATGAAGTCTGTGAACTATGTAGTAAATTCAAGATAAACCATCACATGGCTTCTCTTTATTACCCCCAAGCCAATGGACAGGTTGAGGCCACAAATAAAACGTTAAAAACCATTCTCCTCAAAACAGTTAAGGAGAACAAATGAGATTGGCACTTAAAACTATACCCAGCCTTATGGGCCTATCGAACATCAATAAGAACACCAACAGGGGAAACCCTTTCTTGTTGGTATTGGAGCTAAAGCAGTTCTACCAATAGAAGTTGAAATACCTAGCCTCCACATCTCATTACAAGGGATCTTAGGAGAAGAAGCCTATAGAGAGGCATGAATCTCTCAATTAGAAAGCCTTGATGAGGCTAGGTTAAATGCCGAGAAAAGGCACAGAGCCTACACTGACCGAATGTGCTAGAAATATAACAAGAAATTCTATGAATGAGAAATATATGAAGGTGATCTCGTTCTAAGATTAGATAGCCGGATTGATAAGAAAACGATGAAGGAAGGAAATTTCAGCCTAAGTGGCTAGGCCCATATCAAGTCATGAAGGACTACGGAAATGGTGCATATCTCTTGTGTACACTAGAAGGTGAGGAATTCAATGAAACTATTAATTCCTTACATCTTAAATGATTTTACGCATAAGTCATCAGCATCACCATTTGTATACTATGTTAGCCTGCATTGCATTAGTCATTTAGTTAATTCATTTTGTTCACTCATTTCGTAAATGTTGTGGTCAAGGAACTTATTCTTAAGCAATTTATTACAAGCTTCTGAAAATATTGGAAAAAGTATTCAAATCATATCTCTTTGATGTTCATAATATCATCAAATGATTTCTAAATCATCTCATCAATTCGATAGACAAAATCTTGACCAAAATCATACAAATGCCTGCATACTTGGTCATACTCATTTTCTTCTACTAGGTTAAGGTGTTATTACCTACGGTTTGTTCTAGAAGCTTATTGCTCTCACATATATCCCTATTACGTATCTTTGAAATATGGATAATTCAAAATTATAGAACACAAATTTCAAAGTTAAAATTGAATCAAAAGTGATAAACAAACAAAATATTTTATTTTTACACACTTCTTTTCCCTACCAATCTTCGGTGATGAGCCCACATCTCTTACTGGTGATGTGAGGTTGGGAAAGGAAAGAAGTGCCCTTACTCACCTATGTCTTACCTTCGGTGATAAGCCCATACTTATTACTAGTAGCATGGGGCAAGGCATAGGGGGTCCATTCATGCAAATTAATGAATCTTAATATTTTAAAATTCAAAACAAAGTGTATTGTGAAAAGTGCAATTAAGCATCCAAGTTCCAAAGAGATTAAATCCTCAAAACTAGATTTTTTCAACCAAGTTGCCATTTATGGATCTAAGTCTAGATAAACTGAAAAGTAAGTTCCATTCGAGCCATGTAGCAGGTTTGAGTAAGGTAAGTGTGTAGGTCCAAATTTGGTTTCTATCAATATTTTGTCTTTCTCTCATCATTTCCATTCAATCAAACTCACACAATTTGCGCCCTTTCTAGCTCTTGGTGTTGAGCCCTCACATCTTACTAGTTGCGTGGAGTTAGGAATGGGGCAAGTTCATCTCATTATCACTACATATTCATCACATTTTTCCAAAACAAGAAGAAGCAACAAATATTTCCCAAAGAAGCCAAAAGTTCAGTACTACAATATGTTTGCATCATCTCATATCAAGTATTACAAAAAAAAAACAAAAGTGAAATATTACATTCAACATTTGTTATCACTTGTCATCCATTACATACATTTTGAAAAAGTATAAAAACAGATATTCTAAAGCATCTAGTGTACACATGAGAGACAAACCAAAAAAATTCTAGATACAAAGAAGATCGAATCAAAAAGATATATATATATATATATATATATATATATATATATATATATATATATATATATATAAGAATCGTGTTTTATATACAATGCCATCATGCACTAGGCATGGTCAAAATGCTCAATGAGCCCAAAAATATAAAAACAACTCATATAAACATCCGACAAAATCACTACAAAAAAACCAAATGTCCTCTCTCAATCCCGTGGGATCCCTCGAGGGTGTGCAGACAACCACATCTAGGACTCCTGCTATGATGGCACTCTAAATGTACTAAATGATGTGAGTGCTCATGACCATGGCCACTCGCTATGGTCTCACTATGAGAATGGCTCCGCCTCATCAAGCGCTCAGCAAGTCTTATATCCAAAAACTCAAGTACAAAGGAGGTCATTAACTTTGTCACCTTCCAGACAAGGGAAAACACATCGTATGTATGTTGGCTCACGAAGGCTCTCCCACGTCCTCAGTAAGCTCAGCCTGAGTGCTCTCTGAGGGGAGAAACAGGGTATCCATGCACACTCGGTGAATCAAATCCTGCCATCCCTCAATAGTCACTACAAATAAAAAGGGAGATAACAAGTTAGAAAATTACCAAAAATGAAATCAAAAAGAAAAACAACAAAAATATCAACTAACATCTCTAGCTAATAGGGTCGAGAGAAGAGTAGTAACTCACTTGGATCTCCGGGCATCCAGGTGGGATCTCTAGGATCTACGCCTACTAGTGACGTTGTTGCCAACTACGGCACCTCCCAAAAATCTGGAAAGAAATAACATCTCCCCACGGACTCATAATCTCCCTCAGTTCCCTGGTGAGGAATCTCTCTAAGACCAAGGTCTCTGTGTGTACCTAAAATTATAGGGTACTGCACCACCGGAACGATGTTACACATACCCCATTGATGATACAGGTCTCCTTGCAAGGTGTTCAGAATCTAGAAAATCTCACCAAGTATACGTTTGTATCCGCATGCCCCACTTGGCCTCCGCATGCTTTGTTTTTCCCTCTGCCCCTTCTTTTCTTGCATTTATGTATTTAGTGATGAAACCTCTGCCCTACCTAGCCGGTGGTCCCATGACCACCGCGTAGGACTGAGGCGGTGTCCTATACGCATTTTCCAGATTCTTCCGACGATCGCGTCAAACATAAATCTTCAATTTTACACGCTTTCTTCAACCACTTTGGCTTGCATTAATGTTTTTGGTCCCCTGGTAATAGTGTTTTCCTTTGTTTATAGTAAAAGAGTTCAATTGGGAGTTACCCTCTGGTAAATGCATTTGCTATAAATCGCCAACTTGTTTTCAAACAAATGGCCGCTCACCTTCTCAATTTTATTATTCGAGTCTTTGAATTTCTTGCTTAGAGTTCTACTAGCTTCATGTTTTGCCTCAATTATTAGTTTTCCTTTGTTGTTTAGAATTCATTCAATCTTCTTGTTTCATCTTATTTCATTCTTGTTCCATATAATCAACTTAGCTTAGAATAGTTTTCATTTTTAGATTGGAATCCATTAGAGTTGCGGGTTTTTTTTATCACAAGGATAGGTTCTAAAACTCTCAGCACATTTTTGTTATATTCGATGATAAATCCAGTTAGGAATTACATAGTCAAGCTCTGTTCACTTGCACTATCCCTCTCCTACTCTCATTGTATTCGGTCTATATCCAAAGTTGTCATTGTTTGAATACCTTCTTATGTTGATACTATCATATACATGCTTTTTGGATTTACAAGGACACGAAGGAATGAGGAGATCACATTGAGGGGATGAAATCACACACAACTGGATTTACCATTGTTATGTAAATGCCAGGTTTGAGCTATCAAAATTCTAGTTATAATGTATCAAATAGAGTAGTGAATTATTTTCTTTCAGTTAAAATTTTGCTCTCGATATCGCTGTGGAAGCTATGGGGATTGATAGTTTCTAAGAAACTGTGATTCATTCCTCACTTCTGAGGTAGGATTGAGAGTCTTTTGATTCAAAATAATTAATTGCTTAGATATTTAGGATAAAATCACAACTGCACAAGAAAATAGCCACACCAGGATACTTTGTTTTTATTTTGTTACTAGATTAGTTGTTCCATTTTCTCAATATACTAGAGTAGCTGCTCTCTAATTTCATTAAAATACGTCATTGAAAATACAAAAATAGAAGAATGCTTGTATAGTGTAAATACTTCTTTCGTAATCAGTTTATTAATTTTAGTTAAAAGTTGAATCATTTTGTATGACAATCATAGGACCTCAAGAGCCTAGAGAATATATATTTGAACCCATATTGCCTCAACCAAATCTACCCACAACATTAGCTGATATAGATCAGGACCTTAGGATACAAGTCTTTGAGCAATAGAAAACCTCAAGCGATTAGTGAACAATCGAGAGGATTAAATATCGAAGATGACAAAGCTTAAACATTTTGGTCAAATCATCCTAACTATATACTGCCTTGATAAAATACTCCAATGAATGTATAAGGATTCGAAAGAGAAAAAGCATTTGGCTATGATCCTTTAGTTCCACAACCTAACATAGGATACCTCCTCATTGACATAGATACTAGCTTACGCATTCAAGTTGCCAAAACACCTGTTAGGTACTCTAAGAAAATTATATAACTTCTAGTTCTAAATATAGAGGCTGAAAAGGCGTATGATTACTGGATAGTTGGAAGAAGGGATTGATTCTTCACATGACCATAACAAGACCACAACAACCATGAACTCACGGTTGCGATCCGCAATTCCCACAACCCAACGGGCCTATAAATTAGTTAAGTATTGATACCGGTTTATGAACACTGGTCTTTAGATCCTCACCACTCCCACCGAGATATCATCATGTAGCTCTCCATATTAAATATAGAATCCAATCAAACTATTATTTTCTGGGCTAGACCAGAAAACCATCTATAGTTCACTATGAATCCACTAAATCACTTATCACCATTTTCATGAACTTGTTTGGAGATATATACGAAGTTCCCATAGGCCACTTCCCACGTATCTAACAACTAAGAAAGAGGATCTCGACAGAGCTTGACATTGATTGGAGCCTCCAAACAGCCATTATATCTGAACGAACAATTACACCAATTCAAGTTAGGAGGGCCTTCTTCGCCTTAGATTCGTAGATTCCATTATTATGTATTGACGATATAAGATTACCGACTAGCTTGTCTCGTATCTATTCATATTCAACACTCACTGGCTATCTCGAAACAACCGCAGGAGGTCGAGTACGAGGAAAAGGTACTTGTAGATTCCCATGCTCGCATGTCACTTTTCCATCATACAAAATTGGTGAATCCAACGTGAAATTTCTACCTTCGATTCGAGTCATATTTCTTCTTGTTCTTCCAATTATTACGCTTTTCATCTTCACCACCTCTTTAGCCTTCACATCAGCTTCACCAACAAAATTGGTGAACCTGACGTGAACCAAGAGTTCTTCCTCTTTTATTTTTCATTTCTTTCATCCACCTTCACTCTTTCCCATTATTTTATGGGTATTCATATACCCCCCGAATATGTTGGGATATGATGCATATGGTAGACCTCTCTCAAGTCTTGAAGCAAACTATAGTCAAACAAGTAGGCAACCATCACCCTCGCTTTCCGCATGGGCTGATAACTATTCAAGTAATTACTTGTCATCTCAAACTCCCCCTCACAGAACTAGTTCTAGTTCTTTGTTTCGAATTGAGGAGTTTGATCAGCTCACACAAACACAACATTGAGCCCTCGTGGTCTAATAATATGACATTTACTGGAGAATCCACTTCATCTCCTTAGGTCTTGTTCAAACCACAAATCAGTAGACAGTCAGATCCACTCCCCTTTTTGGATGAGGAGTACTTAACACACTTTGCTAAAAATGAAGAACGCTTCCAAAATATATATCCAACTATAGGAGTTTACAAATACAATCGATACCCTATTCCAGAAAGCACCCCCATTCCTCCACCTATGGGGAATTCCTCGGTGAAGCTTAGTAGGGTAATGATCAATTACTAGTGGGCTATCACACCCCTTTACAACCTCAAGGTATACAACAAACGCCATTAAGGCAAAGCACTGTGTCTTCACCAATAGAGGTCATTTTAGCCTTAGTTGAAAAGGTTAGAGGGCTAGAACTTTCTCAAGCAAACCAAAATTCATATTTTGGGCAAGTAGGAATACCCAACCCTCTACATCATCCCAGTCAGGTCAACCTCCTTACAGGAATAGGCACATTAGGCATGCCTCCTCAAAATCCTTATAGTTACCCACAAAAAACACCAACTAGGACCGTGTTTTCAAATGCCACTCTAGTTGAAAACATGACACCTCCCGGCTTGGCACCAAACAATCCATACCAGAAAAATACTCCTCCTTACTTAAACATTTATTCAAAGTCACCACAAGGAGACATGTTCTCTTCTCTCGGGATGTTCATTCAACCACAAGGATTCGTTATGTCCCTACAAATGCATATGCTATGCCATATCAACAACCCATTCCACCTCCCCCTCAACAAATGCCATCGATGGTCGAGGCCTATGCGAGTAGGGACTTATTTAGAATATTTAAAAGAGCCCCTAGACTTCACCATATGAAGTGTTATGCTTCCAAGACCTCTTCTTGATTTTCCCAAATATAAAGGGGAAGAGGATCCAAATGCACACATTAAGGCCTATGCCACAACCATACGGGAGTTACTCCCATGGGACGGAGTTTTCGATAAAATATTCCCTAAGACCTTAAAGGGTATTACCCTTGATTGGTATTAAAGAATACTTGAAGCCTCGATACACTCATTTAAACAACTCATGTCAGAGTTCATCAAAGCTTTCGACATGAACAAATTGTTAAGAATAGGAATCAGGGAATTCTTGCATATTAAACAAGAACATAATGAATCCGCTGCTCATTTTATTCAAAGATGGTGTATGGTTCTCTACTCATTAGCAAGTGCTCCAAACATGGATCAAATGGAACTATGTGATTTATTCCTTAATTCTCTCAATAGAGAGATAAAGGAAGAAGTCCAGAAGTTCCCACTAAGAACTTATGATGAAGTACTCGAGAGTGCTCTCGAATCAACCAAACAACGATAGATAGTGGTCGTAAGACATATGGAACAAATGGGAAATTAACCACTCCCAATCAAAACACCATGGCCTATCCTAATACCGGGAACACTAATCAAGGACCTAAGATCCTTAACAAGAACCATGGAGTTACAATAGATGGAGTAACTGACCAAGTTAAAAGGGAAAATTTTGTAAACATTTTGCCACCTATTAATAATCAGTGAAATAACAATTTTACTCCAATAATCAAATCGATGGATTTTAAACATCCACAACGACAACAACAACAACAACGATGATGAAAAATCCAAACACAAGGTCCAAATCGAAACCCAATGGATATCGAGTCAAAACCAAAGGCAACAGCCTCAAAATTTTAACTCTAACAACCAACAACCTTATTAGAATTCTGGGCCACAACAAGTTTTTAATCAACAACCTCGAAATTATAATCCCAATATGTATTGTGGCTTCCACAAGATTCAAGGTCACAATACTAGGACTTGTCAGGACTACGATAAATTCATGCAGTGTTTTCCAGAAGATCAAAAACAAATCTTTATAGATATGTTTTTAGAAAATTTTGTACTACCCATGCCAAACACTTATACAGTGGAAATTTCCCCTCAAAATTCACCCCTCAAAATCTTTAATGATCCACTCCCAAACCATTCTAATAATAATAGGCTAGATCCTAGCGGAACAAACAAAGGTGCTATAACAGAAACAATGATCATGAAGCGTCAACTTCATTAAATCCACCGTCACTTTCCCAACTAGGAACTCGATGCCAAACTAAGATAGTTGGTTTGGTAGAGTTAGACACCGAGCTACCCGTACAAACCATAACAAGAACATGGGATTATTCTTCTCAACCTACTCCAAGTTATCCATTGGAACTAGACAATAATCAACAAACATTGGTAAAACCCATAGGCGCCTACGATTTAATTAATGACTTAACTAAAAACTTCTCTCACATCTCCTTTTTGGATTTATTAAAGAACTGTCTTGCCCATAGGGCTACCCTCTTAGAAGCATTAGGCCTTGGTCATTTAATCAACATCACTCCTCCTTCGGAAATGCAAGTAAACCATGTAGACTTTGATGTTTATCCTTCGGGTCAGCCAGATAGGGATACTGAGTTTATATTTGATATAAGAAAAATGCCAATAGATGTTGAAATTGCACGAAGAGGTGACCCAACTTTACATTTACAAGTATGGGTTTACAATAATTATGTTAAATGTGCAATGATTGACGATGGGGCAGCAGTTAATATATTCCCCTTCGATTTTCTTCAAAATTATGGATATGGAGAGACAAACTATTCCACAACGTGAAATACGCTAAGAGGATATGATAGCCTCAAGGCCACTTCAATTGGAACCATAGTTTTACCAGTCACTTTAAGACCCAAGACGGTCCTCACCGAGTTTTATATTATAGATCGGGAAACCAACTATAGTATGATCCTTGGTTAGCCATGGATACACCGCATGAAGGCAATCCATTCCATGCTATTCCAAGAAATAAGATTTCTATGCTTGGGGAAAATATTTGTGGCACAAGGTGACCTAAAAGCCTTTGATATGCACCTATCTGATTTAAAGAAAAGACCAGGTATTCACTCCGAGTTTGAACTCCCAAAAAATCATCTTGTCAAACCAATTAATTCAAAACCAAAAGAAAATTTGATACCTACCACAGAGTTGGAAATTACAAATCCAGCCGAGGACATTCCAGTACTCAAAAGTGAGACCAATGTCATAAAAATAGTGTCACTAGGGACTACCACAAAAATTGTCGAGTTGCTAGAGAAGGACTTACCTATTCTCCTACCATTTGATTCAATGGGTATGGGACACACCCTGGGAATTTCTTCTCTTCCATCAGATGAAATTTTTATGGTATAAGTAACCAAAGCAAAAGAAATAGATATGACAAATATCCCAACATCCATTTTTCCAAGAAATTATTGGACTCTCCACTTCGATGGAGCTAGATGTCACTTTGGAGCTGGGGCAGAAGTGATCTTTACTTCACCTGAGGGAAACATACTACCTTTTTCCTTTAAATTAAACTTCGAATGTACAAACAATGGGGATGAGTACGAAGCTCTCCTCCTTGGCCTCATCCTAGCCAAAAGAATGGGTGTCGATAACATTAGAGTGCTAGGAGACTCGCAACTGGTTGCGAACCAAGTCTCTGAGGTATATGAAACTAGAGCTGAACATTTACAACTCTATAAAATACCGGTATTAGATCTAAGCAATGGATTTAACTTCATATCAATTGAAGAAATTCCACAATAATAGAACCTTCTCGCAGACTCGATAGCAACCTCAGCTTCCCGTTTCACACCAAACAATGAGTTGGAAGATAAAAATTTCACAGTATCACTTTGTACCAAACCATTAGTGCATAAAATATCAACAAACTCACTCCTGACTCATGGAGAAGCTGAGGATGATTTCTCTATCATGGATCACTTTGACGATGATAGAGTCACTCTCAAATATCTAAATGCCTATGCGGAGCTACATCTTGCTCATCGTATAGTTGATCTTTCCCTAATACCACATTCCTCTTCCTATTTTGGATATCCCATGCTAGAGTCTCCTCCATAAAAGGATCTCGATATCTATGAGATAGAAAATGGAGAAAGTTTTGAACTACCTCTAGCCCCACCTAAATTTGAAGAAGGTAACACTTCTTTAATAGAAGAAACCATCGACATAAACATTGGAACGGAGGAAGAACAAAAAAATTTGAAGTTGGGATCCTCATTAACTCCGGAGGAGATAGAAATACACACCCAAATCCTCAAATAACATCAAAAGGATTTCGCATTTAACTATAAAGAAATGATGGGCATTGCACCACATGTCGCGGTACATAATCTTGTCACTAAACCAAATGTGAAGCCAATTAAACAAAAGTCAAGACCAATGAAGCCAAAAGTGGCTCTCGTGATAAAAGATGAAGTAATAAAGCTTCTCCAAGTGGGATTCATCAAGCCCATTGACTATTCACAATGGGTATCTAATATCGTCCCTATTCTAAAAAAGAATGGGAAGATATGCATTTGCATAGATTTTCGGGATATTAACAAAGCTTGTCCCAAGGATGACTTCCCATTACCATCCATTGACGTTTTTCGTTGATGCAACAGCTAGATTTGAACTGTTGTCCCTCATGGATGGGTTCTTAGGGTATAATCAGATTAAAATATCTGAACAGGATCAAGCCAAAACTATGTTCATAACTCCCTAGGGAACTTATTGCTACACTGTCATGCCATTTAGTCTTAAGAATGTTGGTGCTACGTATCAGTGGGCAATGACATATATATTCCATGATCTTATCCATAAAATTGTGGAATCCTATGTGGATGACTTGTTGGCCAAGGCCAAGAAATGTTGTGATCATCAGAAGTACTCTGTATCATCCTCTCACAATTAATTGAATATGGTGTCACATTAAACCCAGAGAAGTGCGTGTTTGGTGTGACAGGAGGAAAACTTCTGGGCTACATTATATCTTCATAAGGGATTGATGTCGATCCAGCCAAAATCTGCGTTGTTCTTGAAATGATCCCACCATCGGACGAGTCTAGAATTAGGTCATTTCTTGGGAAACTTGGTGCAATCCAAAGGTTCATCCCAGATTTAAGTTTTGCCATTCATCCAATCAACAATCTATTAAAGAAATATTATAGCATTGATTGGACTAAAGAATGCAATGAGGCATTCAAAGTAGTTAAAAATTTCTTTTGTCTCCACCCACGCTAATGCCTCCCAAACCAGACCACCCTTTGATCCTATACTCACGAGCCACTCATGTCTCACTAGCCTACATGTTGGCTCAAGAAGACAATGATAAATGAGAACATGCGGTCTATTTCATTAGCCGAATGTTGCTCGATTATGAAACACGTTACACACAGGTAGAGAGAGAATGCCTTGCCATAGTCTTTGCAACAAAATGTTTAAGACATTACATGTTAAACCGAAGCGAGGTTCATTATAAAGACGGATCATTTACGAACATTTATCACATAAGGGTCTTTGTTTAAAAAGCTGGAAGCTTCATAACCTTAATGGGAGAATTTGAGTTGACATTCGTAAACCAAAAATACATTAAGGGACAAATCATTGCAGATTGGTTAGCTGACAATCTACTATATGGAGGCAATCTATTAAATTTGGACTTTCCTAATGAGTGTGTATACTTCGTCGAAACCAGGCCCCCCATCTATACATGTCCCTAGTACACTGATATCATCAATTTTATCATAGACCATACATACTCAGAAGGTGCCACATCACAAAAAAGAAGGCGGTTATGCATTATCACCACTAATTATGTTGTTTTAGAACAAGTACTCTATCGTAAATCCTTTGACGACATGCTTCTAAGATGCGTCGACACAGAAAAATCCAAGAAGATTCTTCATGAATCCCACAGTGGGATATGTGGAGTCCACTTTGGTGGTCATGCCACCACTTTCAAAATATATCGATGCGCTATTATTGGCCCACTCTCGAGCATGATGCAGTGGAATTTGTACGTAAGTGCCACAAATGCCAAGAATTCTCTCACGAGATTCACATGCCAGCACAATCCTTGCAACCAATAGTGACCCCATGGCCCTTCTCCATGTGGGGTCTAGAATTGATAGGGAAATTCTCTCCCTCATCAACCGATGGCCATAATTTTATAATTACAGCCACAAAATATTTTACCAAATGGGTGGAGGCCATGCCTCTCACCACCGTACCAGGTTCGGTAATTGCCAAATTCATTCTAAACCAAATCATTTACAGGTATGGTGTCCCACAAGTCATTATCTCAGATAATGGCATGTCCTTTAAAAATGATGAAGTCCATGAGTTATGCAGCAAATTCAAAATAAACCATCACATGGCCTCTCTTTACTACCCTCAAGCCAATGGGCAATCCGAAGCAACAAACAAAATGTTAAAGGCTATTCTTCTCAAAATAGTCAAGGAGAACAAGTGAGATTGACATTTAAAACTATATCCAACCTTATGGGCCCATCGAACCTTAGTAAGAACACCAACAGGAGCAACTCCTTTCTCGCTAGCATTCGGGTAGAAGTAGTTCTCCCACTTGAGGTTGAAATACCCAGTCCCCATATCTCATTACAAGGGATTTTGGAGGAAGAAGCTTACGAAAGGAAGGCACACCTCTCTCAACTTTGGAAAGCCTTTATGAGGCGAGGTTAAACACCTGAACAACATCACAGAGCCTATGTTGATCGGATGTCTTGACATATAACAAAAATGTCTATAAGTGAGAAATATACGAGGGAGATCTAGTTCTAAGGCTGACAATGACCAAATTGATAAGAAAACCGGTGAAGGGAGGAAGTTACGGCCCAAGTGGTTGGGCCCATCTTGAGTCATAAAGGACTACGGAAATGGTGCGTATCTTTTGTGCACACTAGAAGGTTAGGAATTCGGTTGCTGTCAATTCCATGCATCTTACATGGTTCTACACATAAGACATCAAAATTGCCACTTGTACATTATATAGCTACTTACATTACATTAGTCATTTAGCTGTTTCATTAAGTCCACTCTTTTCATAAAAATTGTAGTCCAGGAGTTTACTCTTAAGTAATCTGTTACAAATTTTTGAAAGATTGGCAAAAGCATTCAAATCACATCTCTTCAAAACATCATCAAGTATTTTCAAATCTTCTCATCAAGTTTGATAGACAAGTATTAAAAAAACCATACGGGACCTGCATACTTGGTTTTGCTCTTTCTTTCTACTAGGTGAAGTTATCCTTACCTACGGTGTGTTCTAGAAGCTTCTTGGTGTCACATTTATCCCTCTTAAATCTCTTTGAAAGAAATGATATCTCAAATTCATAGATCGAAATGTCAAAATCAAATAGAATCAAAAGCACCAAGCAAAAAATATATTTTATACTACACACTTCTTTGCCCCATCAAATTTTCGTGATAAGCCCACATCTATTACTTGTGGTGTGAGGTTGCGAAAGGAAAGAAGTGCCCTTACTCGCCTATATCTTTCCTTTGGTGAAAACCCATGCTTCTTACTAGTGGCGTGAGGTAGGGTGTGGGGGGTCCATTCACACAAATTAACAAATCTTGGTATGCTAGAAGCAAAAATCAAATTCTATTAAGAGAAAACAAATGTCCAAATTCCAAAGAGATCAAATCCTCAAAACCATATTTTGTCAACCAGGTTTCCATTTATGAATCTAAGTCTAGATAAACTGGAAAGTAAGTGGCCTTCTAAGCTTGGTGGTAGTTCTAAGTAGGGTAGGTGTGTAGGTCTAAGTTTGGTTTCTGTTACTGGTTTGTCTATCTCTCATCATTCCATTCAGTCAAACTCATACAACTTGTGCCCTTCCTAACTCTTGGTGTTGAGCCCTCGCATCTTACTAGTTGTGTGGAATTGGGATTGGGGCAAGTTCATCTCTTTATCACTTTACATTCATCACGTTTTTCCAACATAAGAAGAAATTACAGACATTTCCCAAAGAGGTCGAAAGTTCAAAGCTACCATATGTTTATATCATCGCATATCAGCATTACAAAAGCATAAAAAAGAGAAACATTCTACTCAACATTTGTTATCATTTGTCATCCATTGCATACATTCTGGAAAGCATGGAAATAAGTACTCTAAAAACATCTAAGTACACATGTGGAAACGAGTCACAAAATTCTAGGCACCAAAAGTCTAGATCAAAAAGATATATACATATATATATACATATACATATATATACATATATATATACATATACATATATATATATATATATATATATAAATCAAGTTTCATATACAATGCCATCATGCACTAGGCATGGTCAAAACACTCAATGAGCCCGAAAAGTACAAAAACACTCATATAAATATCCAAAAAAATACTACAAGAGTGGCCTCTCAATCCCTATGGGATCCCTCAGAAGGCACATGACCATGTCTAGGACTCTAGCTACGTTTGCGATCCGAATGCATTGAGGGCTCGCCGTCACTTTGCTAGTAGCTGTCATCTCGCTATGAGAGTGACTCCTCCTCATCAAGCGCTCGACCATCCTATAACTAGCTACCTCAGTGCGGAGAGAAGTCATGATCTTCGCCGCATGCCAGACAGAGGTGAAAACATTGGTATTCCTACCGATTCTTTGAAGGCTTCCCCACATCTACAGATATCTCAGCACGAGTCTTCTCCAAGGGGAAAAACAAGGTATCTGTACATACTCGGCAAATAAAGTCTCGCCACTCATCAGCAGTCGCTCCAAGTAAAGGAGAAAAAAAGTTAGAAAACAATCAAAGATAAAACCAAGAGTAAACAAAACAAAAAGAAATAACAACTAAGATAATTCTAACTAAAACAAATGTCAAGAGAAGAGTGACAACTCACTTGGATCTCTCGGGCCTCCAAAAGGATCTCTAGGATCCGCCCGCCACTAATGCCGCCACTGACTGGTGTCCCTCTCCCACGTCTGGGGAAATGTGACGGCCTGCAATGGACTCGCCATCTCCACCTAATTCATGAGAGAGAAACTCTCGAGACCGAGTCACCCTCTCTATGCTCCGCTCTACCCTCTCATCCCGTACGATCTCCTGAGTATCATGCCACTCGGGATCACTATCACCCCCCACCTGTCTCACTGATCTCCATCTCCTTTGTCTCTCTCCACATGAACTCCTCAGACTCGGAGTCCATGTCAATGGGATCATCACTATTATGGGCACAATTGGCGGCAATCTAAAGTAAAGGTGCCTAAGGAGCATCAGCTCTCCCTTGAGCACGTACTACCCTCCTAGCCGCAATGGGAACACCAGGAGTAACAATGGTCCAAACCCGGCCTCTAGGACCTCCCCGAGCCTCATGGATAGATCTATACACTAGCCTCACCGGAGGAAACATGTCAATATAGGGGAGGCTGAACTGTTGTGGTACTCTATCAAAGGGGTGGATCTCCAACTTCCCCACCCTATCTACCCAATTGACTGTAGTCTGACAAGAAATCAATGTAACAGTATCCTCTCCCCATACCCATGCCATGGCCTAATAAGGAGTGGCCTCCATGTTTGCAGTAGTCAAAGAGGCCACTGGCTGGTGGGGTGCTCTAAGAACTGTCATCCCTATCCACCTTGCTGCCCTGATGGCCCTAGGATCCTCTACCTCTACACCTCTCCCATACGGAGTGATATGCTCATACACCTAACTCATAACAAGAGTCGGGTGGCTCAGTGACTATCCATGTAGTCGAGACCACCTTGTATAAATCATGGTAGGTGGTCTCAAGGATATCTACTCCCCAAGCGTAGACATGTCCATGGCCCTCAATCTATGTAATAATGGGGGCCCAACAATATAAGAGGGTGTCCCCTCCCTTATCCCCAATTAGTCTCGATGCAAGGATGCCCATGATGGCCTTATGGAGCACGGGAATGTATGACTCAATAATGGAGTGGATCCTCACTCCCTTCTTTGATCCCATCGATACAACTGCATCCCCCATGTAGGTGGCCCACTGAACCACCTGGGATCTCAATCTTGTTGTCTTAAGAGACTGACCACCGCCCAAGAATCGAGAACCCCTAGTATACAAGTAAACATCCTCTAGGGTGATGGTCCACTCACCCCTAACTCTTGGTAATCAAAAAGTGTTCGATTTGCATCCCAATATGAAAATAAGTCACATAGTATGTTATTGGCGGGTGTGATGTGAGGTACTTGTGTAATCCTCCAAATGCTAGCCCTCTCGAAGAGTATCTTGCTCTACCTAGGAGAGTGCCTCTAACAATGTTGGGAGCCAATCACACTAACTCTATCAGCTCCATCTAATATACTCTTTCTTCTTCTGCATACACCCAAAAAAACATAAAAAGGAGTGAGTTAGTATCAAAATCCAATTGGAAAGACTATTAAAAACATGTGAAAATGCTAAAAATGCAAAAATAAATAAGAGAAAGCATTGTTTTTGCTTTTTGTTATGAGCGCCACCACAGTGCAGAAGCGGTGGTTCCATAACCACTGCCTTCTAAGGCGTTAGTCCTGTAACCACCACCTGCTTGCAGGCGGTAGTCCTATCCCGCAAACACAAATAGGTCATAAGCCCTAAAAATGCCTAAAAACAAGCAAATGCACCATTTTAACTAAAATAAAAACCTACCCTATGGGCGCCCCTAGAGACCCATTTAAAACTAATATTTTCAAAAATACCCCCCCCAAGACAAATATTTCATCATTTCCACATTTTAGGTTTAAAAATGATAAATTGAGAAGAACTAACCTAACACTTTGTGGGTCGATGTTCCACCTGTCGGAGGCATGATCACTATCTCATCACGAATGTTTTAACTATACTCTCATTAAAAATCATCACCATGGGTCCTAGAGCTCAAAAAATATCAAATCAATCCATGCAAATGAATAGTAATATGAGTTCATTTTATATATACAACTTTTATACTTGGTGAGATTATATATATACGGATCCGTGCAAATGATATATACCCCTTATTTTCATGTATTTTTTTCTTTAGTGATGAAACTACCGCCATGCACGAGTGGCGGTCCGTGACCGCCGCCCTGTATAGGGTGGCGGTCCTGTATGCATTTTCAAGATTCTTCTAACGATCGCGTCAAACGTAAATCTTCAATTTTACACACTTTATTCAACCACTTTGGCTTGCATTAATGTTTTGGTCCCCCTGGTAATAGTTTTTCCCTTTGTTTATAGTAAAAGAGTTCAATTGGGAGTTACCCTCGGTAAATGCATTTGCTATAATTAGCCAACTTGTTTTCAAACAAATGGCCCTCACCTTCTCAAGTCTATTATTCAGTCTTTGAATTTCTTGCTTAGAGTTCTACTAGCTTCATGTTTTTCCTCAATTATTAGTTTTCCTTTGTTGTTTAGAAGTCATTCAATCTTTTTGTTTCATCTTATTCCATTGTTGTTCCATACAATCAACTTAGCTTAGAATAGTTTTCATTTGTAGATTGGAATCCATTAGAGTTGCGATTTTTTTTTATCACAAGTATAAATTCTAAAAATCTCGACACATTTGTGTTGTATTCCCGTAATAAATCCCACAAGGAATTTCATAGTCAAGCTCTATTCACTTACGCTATCCCTCTCCTACTCACATTGTATTCGGTCTATATCCAAAGCTATCATTGTTCAAATACCTTCTTACATTGATACTATCATATACATGCTTTTATGGATTCACGAGGACATGAAGGAACAAGGAGATCACATTGAGGGGAAAAAATCACACACAACCGGATTTACCACTATTCTCGTAAACACTAGGTTTGAGCTATAAAAATTCTAGTTACAACGTATCAAATAGAGTAGTGAATTATTTTATTTTGGATTAAAATTTTTATCTTGATATCGCTTGAGAATCTATGGGGATTGATAGTTTTGAGAAACTATGATTCATTCCTTACTTTTGAGGTAGGATCGAGAGTCTTTCAATTCAAAATAATTAATTGCTTATATATTTATAATAAAATCACAACTACACGGAAAATAGCCACACCGGGGTACTTTGTTTGTTTTTATTACATTACTATATTAGTTGTTCCATTTTCTACATATACTAGAGTAGCTACTCTCTAATTTTGTTAAAATACGTCATTGAAAATTAAAAATAGAAGAATGCTTGCATAGTGTAAATACTTCTTTCACAATCGGTCTATTAATTTTAGTTAAAAGTTGAATCATTTCGTATGACAATCACGGGACATAGAGAGCATAGAGAATATATATTTGAACCCATAGTGCCTCAACCAAATCTACCCACAACATTAGCTGATATAGATCAGGACCTTAGGATACAGGTATTTTGAGCAACGGAAAACCTACAAGCAATTAGTGAACAAATAAGAGGATTAAATATCGAAGATGACAAAGCTTACACATTTTGGTCAAATCATCCTAACTATAGACTGCCTTGATAAAATACCCAAATGACCGTACAAGGATTTGAAAGAGAAAAATCATTTGGTTATGATCCTTTAGTTCCATAACCTAATGCAAGAAACCTCCTCATTGACATAGATACTAGCTTACGCATTCAATTTTCCAAAACGCCTGTTAGGTACTCTAAGAAAATTATACAACTTCTAGTTCTAAATATAAGGGATGAAAAGGTGTATGATTACTAGATAGTTGGAAGAATGGATTGATTCTTCACATGACCATAACAGGCCCACAACAACCACAAACTCATAGTTATAATCTGTAATTCCCGTAACCCAACGCTCCTGTAAATTAGTTAAGTATTGATCTTTGGTTTACAAACACCGATATTTGGATCCTCACCACTCTCGCCAAAT
The DNA here is from genome assembly GCA_018340775.1 of Taxus wallichiana var. yunnanensis. Taxonomy (NCBI): domain Eukaryota; kingdom Viridiplantae; phylum Streptophyta; class Pinopsida; order Cupressales; family Taxaceae; genus Taxus; species Taxus wallichiana. Next base: position 371,395,549 of record CM031240.1, read on the forward strand.
ATCATCACGCAGTTCTCCATATCAAATATAGAAGCCAATCAATCTAATAGTTTTTGGGCTAGACTAGAAAACCACCCATAGTCCACTATGAATCCACTAAATCACCTATCACCATTTTCATGACCTTGTCTAGAGATATATATGAAGCTCCCACATATCCAACAACCAAGAAATAGGATCTCAGTGAGCTTGAAATTGATTGGAACCTCTAAAAAACCATTATATCTGAAGGAACCATTACACCAATTCAAGTTAGGAGGACCTTCTTCACCTTAGATTCATAGATTCCATTATTATGTATTGAGGATATAAGATTACCCAACTAGCTTGTTTGTATCTATTCATATTCAACATTCACTGGGCTGTCTAAGCACAACCTCGAGAGGTCGGGTACGATGAAGAGGTACTTATATATTCCCATGCTCACATGTCACTTTTCCATCGCATAGTCTCTGTTCCACACCTTCCTCCGCCCTCTCTTCCCTCGGGATATACTAGGCATCATGCCACTCAGAATCACTATCCTCATCTGTCCCACTAGCCTCACCTCCAATCCCCTCTCCCACCATCTCCTCCTCAGTCTCCTCTCCAGTAAACTCCTCGGAGTTTGAGTCCACATCAATGGGCTCATCTCCCTCTCCACTATGAGCAGGAGCAGCCCCAATCATAAGTAAGGGTGCTCGAGGAGCACTAGCCTCACCTCAAGCACAAACTACCTCGCCAAACTATAATGGGAACCCCGTGGAAGTAACCACGGTCCAACCTCGGCCTCCTCTAGGACCTCCCTGGGCCTCATGAACAGACCTATATACTAGTCCCGTTGGAGGAAGCATATCAACATAGGGGAGGCCAAACTGCTAAGGGACTCGGTCAAATGGGTGGGTCTCCAACCTCCCTATCCTATCTACTAGTTGGCATGTAGTAGGACAGAAATCAATGTATGTGTCTCCTCTCCCCATAGTCCCACCATGGCCTGATACGGAGTGGCCTCCATGTCTGTAGTATTCAGTGAAGCCACGGGCTAGTGTGGCATATTGAGCACTATCATCCCCATCCACCTCACTGCCCTGACAGCCCCCAAATCCTCTGCTAGTAGACCCCTCCCATAAGGGATGATGCGTTCATACACCTAACTCACAAGTAGAGTAGGGTGACTCAATGACTGCCCTTGTAGTCTGACCACCTGTATAAGTCATGGTAGGTGGTCCCAAGAATGTCTACTCCCCAAGCATAAATATGGCCATGAGCCTCAATCTATGTAATCATGGGAGACCAGCAAGTATAATAGAGTATCCCCTCCCTTATCCCTAATCAACTCGTGAGGCCAGGATACCCATAATGGCCTTACGGATGGTGGGGATAGGAGCAATAGCAATAGACCGGACCTTCACCCCCTTCTTTGAACCAATGGAGACAACAACATCTCCCATATATGTAGCCCACTTCACCATCTGAGACCGGATCCTACTATCTTAAGAGACAGATGCCTCCCAAGAATTGGAACCCCCAGTATACGATAAACATCCTCCAGGGTGATAGTCCACTCACCCCTAACACCTGGTAACTGGAAGGTATTCGGTCTACATCCCAATACGAGAATAAGTCACACAATATGTGACTGGTAGGAGCAACATGAGGAACCTGTGAAATCCTCAATATACCAGCCCTCTGCAGAGTGTCTCGCTTTGTCTGGGTCAACATATCCAACACTTTGTTTGGAGCTAAACACACTCCCTCTCTCTACTCCCTTTTATATACTCCTCCTTCTGCATCTACTGAAAATAGAGAAAAGAGAAAGTTAGTAACATAATCCAACTGGAAAACTCATCAAAAACATATAAAAATGTCAAAAATACAAAAACATTCAAATTATGCATCCTTTTTTGCTTTTTGTTCAAAACCACCGCCCTATGCAGAGTGGTGGTTTTGTGACCACCACCTTATGAGGCGGTGGTCCTATGACCACCGCCTCGAGGGGGGCGCAGTCCCATGATCGCCACCTTGTGCAAGGTGGTGGTCCTATCCCGAATTAACAAACGCCCTAAAGCCCTAAAAATGCTCAAAACAACAAAAATGCATCATTTTTGACAAAATAAAAACCTACCCTATGGGTACCCCCCCTAGAGACTCATTTAACACTAGCATTTTCAAAAATGATCCCCCAAGCCAAAGATTTCAACATTTCTACATTTTAGGTTTAAAAATGATAAATTAAGAAAAACTCACATGAGACTTCATGGGTCGATATCCCTCTCTTGGAGGCATGATAATGAACTCGCAATGAATGTTTTGACTATAATCTCATCAAAAACGGTTACCATGGGTCCCAGAGCTCAAAAATTACCAAATCAATATGCACAAATGAATATTAAAATGAGTTCATTATATATATATATATATAGGTAATATTCTAATCTTGTTTTGAGTGTTCTCACACAGAGTTGGAGCGATGACGAAGGTAAGTTCTTACCCCCATGCAAATGGTAAGTCTTTGTTTCATTTTAATTTAATATTTATTTTTCGATCTCTTTTATCTATCTACACTTGAGTCCCCTCTTTCGTTTTACAGGTAGCAGGAACTTGGATGGCGACATTGTGACACACAGGTATGTCAGGTATAGCTTCTAACTCCCCATTTTGGGACTGCCATACTTGGACCCACCATTTTACACCTCTTCATGGCTAAAACGATTCTCCGAGGGGAAAATATGTACGTACCCAAAATTGTATGTATTGTATTTTCGAAAGAGGTTATGGAAAACCCCAATGATGATTTAGATCTCTTCGCAAGGTGTTCGGAATCCAGAAAGCTTGCAAGTATACATTTGCATCCTAAAATGCCTTATCCAACCTTTGCATGCTTCATTCTAACCTCTTCCCCCTTTTCCTTGCATTTTGGTCCTTAAGTTACAGGACCGCCACCCCTGCCTAGGTAGTTGTCCTGTGATCACTGCCCAGGACATGGTGGTGGTCCTGTATCTACCACCCTGTGCAGGGTGATGGTCCTATCTAGTTTTTCCAGAACCTTCGGTGCACTCAACACCATGAAAAATCAAGTTGCACTTATAACTCTCAGCTGCTTCTCCTTTGTTTAGAGTTTCCAACCACTTTGTAATAGTAGTGCTCCATTTTTAATGAATTTGGACTTACCTTCTAGTGAGTAGAAATGCTATAAATACTGAGCTTGTTTACAAGAAAATGGCCCCTCTCTCTCTATGTTTTATTATTCAGTGTATTTGGAAGTTCCTTAAGAAGTCTCAACAGGTCTAGACTTAGTGTAAGTTCTCAGCCTCTCAGTTCAAGGCTCCTCATTTTTAGTTTAGAGATCACTTGATCTCTCTAGTTTAATTTTGCTCCATTGTTGTTCTCCAAAAACTAGGCCAACATGATACAATTTAGTTCTAGATTTAATTCATTTCAATCTTGATTTTGTTTAGAGTTATAGTTTTGTTTCATCATAGGAAGAATAGGTCCTAGAATTTTAGGTGTGTATTTTTCGTATCCTTACAATAATCTTGCTAGGAATCTCATAGGAAAGCTCTGTTCTCTTGCACTATCTCTCTCCTACCTGCATTATATTTGATTTGCGTCCAAGTTGCCACTATTCAAATATCTTCTCCTATTCTGCTACCACATTATCACCTTTCTGGGTTCACGAGAACACAAAGGAATGAAGAAATCAAACTAAGGGGACAAATTACGATACAACTAGATTTACATTTGTTATGCAAACTCCAGGTTGAATTGTCGAAGTTGTAGTTAGAATATATCAAATAGAGTAGTGAATCATTTCATTTATGTTAAAGCTTGCTTTTAATATTGTTGGGGAAGTTGTGGGGAATGATAACTTTTGAGAATCTATGATTTGTTTCCCTTCGAGGTAAGATTGGAGGTCTTTCAATTTAAATAGCTAGATATTTACATTTGTATCAACTCACAAGTACACAGGAAAATAGCTACATCACTACCTTGATTCTTTTAACTTTATTCTAAGATTATTTACTTATCATCTGAATTTATTAGATTAGTTGCTCTTTAAAATCATTCAAGTTTATATCTCTGAAAATAAAAAAAGAACAAGCTTAGCGTAGATTCATTTAAGTAGTTAGTTTACTTCGTTCAATTATGTTTGGTTATTTATTGCATGACCATTACGGGACCAAGAGAGCCTAGGGATTACGTATTGAACGGTGATACCCAGACCAAATATCTGCATAGCATTAATAGATATAGATCAAGGTTTTAGGATTCACATCTTCCAAATAACAACAAACCATGCAAGTAATTAGTGAGCAATTAAGAGTATTAAACATCAAAGATGACAAAGCATATGACTACTTGGTCTAATCAACCCAACTTTAGAGTGCCTTGATAGGATGTCCACATGACCATACAAGAACCCGAATGAGAACAAACATCTGGTTGTGATCCTTTATTACCACCCGGATGCGGGAGACCTTATCATTGACATAGATACAGGCCTACGCATACAAGTTATTAGGACACCCATGAGGTATTCCAAGAAGATCACACAATTTCTGATACTAAACATAGAAGCTAAAAAGGCTTAATACTATTAGATAGTTGGAAGACATGATTGATTCTTTATATGACCATAACAAATCCACAACCAAGATTTCATAGTTGTGATCCCTAGGTTCCAAAACCCAATAGGCCTGCAAACCAATTAAGCATAGACACTAGTTTATGTACACTAGTATTCAGATCCTTAACACTCCTGTTGGATATCATCACACAAATTTTTGTGTTGAATGTAGAAACCAATCAAGCCAATACTTTCGGAAAAAATTCATAGTTTCCTGTAAATCCATTACACTTATCAATACCACTTTCATGACCTTTTCCGGAAATATATACGAAGCACCTATAGGTCACTTTCCATGAATCCAACAACCAACAAATAGGATCTTGGTAGAGCTTGACATTGATTGGAGCCTCCAAACGGTTATAGTGTTGAACCGATCCATAACACCTAGTTTAGGTTAGAAGAGCCTTATTTTCTTTAGATTCACATATCCCATTGTTGTGTATCGAGGATTTAGGATTTCCCAACTAATTTTTCCATATCCACATATATCTCATTTCCACCAGCTATCTCGGCACTATCTTGGGAGGTCGGGTACGGAGAAAGGATGCTTGATGATTTTCATGCTCACTTGTCACTTTTCTGTCATACATAATACTCTACTAAACCTATGACAAAGTGTTTGTATGGGGTACAAGGGAGGAAATTAGAGTGATGGGGGTAAAGGAGGGAAAGTAGGCAAGGAAAATTGCTACCATGAGTAGATTGCAGAGATCAAACCTAGTAATGAAAGTAGTTTGAAATTCAATATAGAGGAAAGAAAAATAAATCTATCTAGTGATATGGACAACCCAAGATATCAAGTTCTCAGATTCATCTATCGAAGATACCAAACTCTTCCATCACTATACTTGAAAATTTAATAAAAGAGGGAAATAGAAGAGCCATGAGATTCATGTAAGAACCATGCTTATTGTGTCAATGATGAGAGGAAACCATGCATACAAAGATGCACACATTCATACATCTTGGAAAACATAAACTCTATTCCTTGATTGAAATTTACACAAATTGTACAAAGAAACGGAAAAGAAGAAAGTGGAAGAAATTGTAGCTTTATTTCATGCATATTTGTGACAAAAGAGTTCAATAAACAACATCCAATATTGCCACAAAGAAGAATTCTTGAAAATATGGAATCCCTTGGAATGTAGAAGCCATCCCAATTTTAAAAAAATTGAATTGACCTTTCATCTCCCTCACATGACTCTTCGTATTCCTATTCAACTTATGACCTTTCACATTTCATTAAATTAAGTATTTCTCTCATAATTTTGAGAACAATATTAAAATAGGTCACTTAAGTGAATAATAAAAAATAAAATTATGAGGCCCAAGGAATAATTAGAATGGATAGAGAAATAAGAGGGAGAAAGGGATAAGGAGAGAGAAGAAGACACTTTGAATCATGAATGAGGAATAGTCCACCTCTTGTGTAGATCAACACCATTCACGAATCGGTGATACGCTCCAATGTACCAAACTTTGAATACTCAAACTATTCACACCCTAAGAAATATCCTTCAAATGATTCCCAGACACCTTGAATTGAGTGTTTAGAAACACTTTTGAATTATCACCTTGGTGGCTACAGACGTTGCTCACTAAGGTCTACTCTGAAGAACTTTGAGGATTGAAAGCGATCTATGATGATTTTTTCTACATAGCCCCCATTTTTGTACTCATTGGAAAAATTTGATGAAATTCATTTTAAACACTTTGTTCGTATGACTATTAATCAAAATTCCTCCTTTTGCATGATTCTCGTAAATCTCGGGTCACGAAATGAGTGAGTAGAAACATTGTTTCAGGACTTCTCAATGTGAGCTCAAGACAGACATGAGAACTAATTATGATGATCCACCTCAATATGTGAATGATGAGCCACTGTAATTCATTGAATTCTCTGAAAAACTCATTTTGAATCACCCAACTCTCTGAGTGATGAAGATGAATTCACCTAATGTACCTTGTAATGCCTTGCATTACTTTTGAGCACACTTGAATTCAAGATGATGCTTTCAAGAAAAATATGAAGTTATCAATGCTTTGTTTGAGCCTTGGAATCATATTTCAATCCCATGAGGATGATAAAAATTAGTAACATAATTTACTATGGAGATGGTAGTAACTTTTTGCAAGTTGGAGTGAAACCCGCTATTTTTAGAAATTTGGTCCCGGGAGTGTTATTTTAGGTAGTGTCACACTTTTTCCTCTTTTTTTGCATTGAGGTGTTTCCTTCACATTTTGGGTGTGCTAAATATTTCTTTGGGTCAATTTGAATTATTTTTCATTTTTAGACAAAAAAATTACTTTTGTGAGTGTGCCCCAATTTTCTTCTTTTGTAGTTTTCATTGTTCTTTCTTTTGGAGGGAGTTCTCTATTTTGGAAACTTACTAAAAATGGAAAGTGTAAACTAGTGATACTTACTATTTTTAGAAGGTTAACTTTGGAGTGTCAGATTGATGAAAAAAATTATTCCTTTTGGGTTTTTCCTCTTGATCTCTATTAAGATTTTCAAATCCAACTCGCTTCCTAGATTGACAACAAATGAAGAAGAATCAACATGGGGCCAAAATATTCAGATAACTACCATTAAAAATTAGGTCCACATTTCATATTTTTTTTTTTTTCACTTCAATACATTTGTATGAGGAACATTTTCTCAAAATTTCATTGGGATCCGATGCATGGTTTTGGAGATATGAGCCATTTCTCATTTTTGTACCCTAGAGTTTCGACAACTCTTGATCATGGGTTTTCTTGAGAAACCTCTAATTATTAATTGCAGAAACATGGAATGATAGTGAAAAGGTGATTTATTCTATGTAGAATGTTTGAAAGTAGCAACTATAGAGGATTGGAGGAAAATTTAGTAGTTGAAAATTTGTGTGTGCATGAAGGAAGCTAAAAGCATGACGATACTTAGAAGTTTTTACATGTTTTTGAGTTTCAGAATGGATCACACTTTTGTACACAACTTGAAAAAATTTATTTCTGCACTTTTTCCAAAAATGTGCCATATCCTCATTGGGCCACATGGTGGAGCGCGATTTTCCATTGAGGATAAGAGGGGCTTGAAAAAACACTTTAAAGCGGTTTAAGGGCACATGGGTGACCAAGAGATTAAATGGGAGAGCCGGAGAGTTTTTGTTGCAAGAATCACAAATATTTGGTGTACATAATAAAAAAATTCATTCACCCTGGTTTGACAAGTGGTTGATCGTGTTTGCATGGAGCGATTGTTGGGAAATTGAGCATGGGGTGCTTATCTTGCAAGGAGTCGAAACTTGCTCATGTGGAGGGTCTAGGAGATCAAATCAAGTAGGGGTGAATTTTATTGAACATTTTGAACCAAATATTTTGTTCACTTGGTAAAAAAAAATTCCACTCTCCCATAGGTTGGATTTTCAACCCTAAAAATAACTAGTCATTGAAGCTTGTGCTTGAGAGTGAGTGATCGGGACCATAACCTCGTTCTTGGAGGAGGTTTTGATGAAATTTTATATTATTTCGAATTAAAATTGCCTTATGAATCCAATGGTTTGGTAATTATATATTTATTACACCATTGAACCACTTAAATTTAGGAATTTTTCTCGGGGTCCAAGGTTGTGCATGTAAACATCTAGTTGTGGGAATATTGTGGTAGGTGTTGTGAAGAATATTATTTTTCCATCCTCTATGGATATGAAATAACTATCATAATTTATTTTTTTCAACTCATAAATCCTTCTAGAGATCCCTAAATTTCTTCTTGAGTCTCGAGGGTTGTTTTTGCACTGTGCCTTGCCTAGGCCTCCAAGACCCACTTTTTTTGAAACTACTTCAAAACTTGTGGAACCTTGCTAAACCTTCCAAAACTATTTTAGAAATGTTATTTCTCTCTGATGTACCTCCATGATGATTTCAAGCCGTTTGTTCACTTCTGGAGTGCATACGAATCTTAGAAAATCTAGAAATTGACCTTTCTTAAGCTTGCTAAAAATATTGTCTTGATGAATCTTTCATTAGAAGAACTTGGAATGAATAGATATCCCTAAATAAACTAAGGGAACATTTACATGACATTTTAAATTTTCTAGATAAGAAATATAGGACTCACCTTAGGGACTAGGGTGATATGATGGAGGACTCAAAACAACCTTTGAGTTAAAGTTTTAGGTAGGGTATGCTTTCAATGCTTGAAAATTGGTAATTTTATTGTTGTAAATTTGAATGACATCTGGTCCAGACCCAAGATGAAAAATATAAATTGTATTTGATTTCTTGTCATCAAAAAATCCAACATAGAATGAGTATGGATACCCTGCAAGAAGAGATGAGATTTCTTCTAATACTTTAAATCATAGTCAAATTTACCTTAGACATATCTCGACACATGTTTTTCTTCTACCCAATGACATTTATTCGGTTCATGCATGAATATGGAAAGATAGATCACAACAAATAAAAGTTATGGTATGGTATAAGTCAATTAAATGAGACTCCCAATAATTTTTCTATAGTAAGTACCATCTACTTCAGGTGAATCATGGAATCTAGAAAGTTGCAAAAAAATTCCATTGGACAAGACATAGGTTTACAATTTGACATGTCATACTTTTCTAGGTGTGTCTTATCATATTTCATCTAAGAGATGAAAATACAACGCTTCTTCTATCATATCTCCAATCAAATACAATAATTAAGTGGCCCAAAATATTTCATGTCGAAGGATTTCTTTAAATAATTATTAACATCTTCAACAAGATTGTTTGGCCTCATTGTAGTCACAAGATTATGCACATAAAAACAAAAATATAATTCATGTGCCTATAACTTAAATATACAAATTTGAATCATAGAGGCTATGAGTGAATCCATGATGTAATAAGTGATCATCTATTTTATTGTACCATGCCCTAGGTTCTTTTTTAAGTCCATAAATATACTTAATTAGACAACATACCTTATGAGGATTATGTTAATTAAAAATACTTCTAGTTATGTCATGTATACTTCTTTGATATCATCTTTCAATAAATCACTTTTAACACCCATCCACTAAGGTTTCCATCCTTTTTGTGATGCAATTTTACATATATCTTTGATGTTTTTTATCTTTTTGGTTGGTGTAAAGGTATCCTCAATGTCAATTCCTTCATGTTAAACATATCCCTTTGTAACCAGTCGTACTTTGTAATTTTTGATAAATCCACTTAAAACCAATGGATTTATTTCCTATAAGAAGATAAACAATTTACCACATTCGATTCTAAATCAAAGATTCATATTTTGAATATATGGCCTTTTTCCACTCTGTCTTACTCGAGTGCCTCACAAATTGTATTATTTTTTGTGCTATTAACCACTAAATTCAAGGGTGTGATATTTACCTCAATCCTCACTTGTTTTCTCATTTTAAATTCGATGAATTACCTAGAAGATATTTCATGTGGGAGTCCCTCATGGTGCTTTGGACCCACTAGGGACATTGACGCTACTACGATATGAAGCACTATTTTCCAAATTACCAATATAAAAAAATAATCCTCCTTACAACTCATCTTTCTTATGTGAAGAATCCTTATGCTGATCATGTGAGTATAAGATAATTCTATCGAGGAGATTTATATTGATTTTTATTTCTATAGAAATGAATCAAATAATGAATCATGAAAATCCACATCTCTACTCTCATATATCTTATTCATTTTCAGGTCCATCGACAATATGCCTTTGAGGTAGTATTGTACCCAAAAATTATAAACTAGAGTATTTTTGTATCGATATTCTTCCTCTTCTTATATAATACATGTATATATGTTGTAAAACAAAACACTCTCAAATGAAAAATAAAAGGTTTGTGATTACTCAACACCTTTTCTGGTGTCTTTTCCTGCAATATATTTATAGGTACATGGTTTAAATGATATACGAGTTCTATGGATTGGTTACGCCCAAAATCTGTTCTCCAACTTCGTAGTGGAAATCATGAAATGAGCCATCTCCGTGATAGTATGATTACAACATTCTATAATACCATTATTTTGGGAGTATAGGGGACAGCTAAGTGTTGTGTGATGTCGTTCTCCGTTAATAATTCCAATATTTTTTTATCAAATCGAACTCCATTTAGTTATACACTTGTCGATGGTTTCCTTACTAAAAACTATCTAAACCAGATTTAGATGAGTATAATTTATGTTTCTTGTTTTGTTTTAATCATTCAATCATTCATTAAAATATGGTCTTCCTCTCTTCCATTATACCTAGGATCAAGTCAATAATCGGTTGCTTTAGGTGTAATAGGACTATGAAGAATAATTGAAGAGTTAAGGGATGGGAATTAAGAATTAGCTTATTGAAATTGACATATTTTTTCTTGTAAATCATGATAAATGAAATTTAAAGCTTGGGTTTCGGAAGAATAATTAGTATGAATTTGGTAAATAAGAGGATAAGAAATATTAGAATTGGGTGTAGAACTCATAATATGATTTGTGAAAGATCTCGCATTTATAGGGGAAGAGGAAAGAGGGATAAAAGATGTGGTAGTATTAGAAATACTTGTACCAAAAGGAAAATATGCAACAATCCTTTGGGCTTCCTCACGGGAAGAAACAAGTAACAAATCAATATTTTAGGATTATTTGCAAGATAATAATTAATTTAATTTTGATCCTCGGTAGAAAAGTAAAGAGAGGTATTGTGACATCCTTCTCTTTTAGTCCCAAAATTTATTAACTCATATAAGCGGTCAATAGACCATCTTTAGATTTGTATAAAGCCATTAACCATGATTCTTAGCTCACTCTAGAGCTTTGTTAGATATATGATATTATTTTCGAGTAATGATAACAAATTTGATTGATTATTTCCTAGATCATTAGTTTGTAATAAGTGTTTTATAAAATTTATATGACACAATTAGAGATACTATTCTTGGCTACATTGAAAGTGTGAATAGTGTTCAATCAAGGGACCACCTAAGCTTGTACATAGCTTAAATTTTGTAGTTAAAAGTTTATAAATGTTGTGGTATGTAAATTTACAAATTTTTATGAATGGTAAATTAGGTAATGATATTAAATTGAGGCATAAGTTAACATTATTGAATGAAGGTACAAATACATAGATATATATAGATGTTGTTAGTTAGTGGCATATGTTATATTTTATATCAAGATATATATACTAATGTTTTAAGTGGAGGCATAAATTTTAAATGTTAAATTCATGTCGTCTTTTTTGAATATTAATCTATACCTAGCTAGGAATTATGTTAGCCAAGCTTGAGCAATCTAAACTAGTAAAGTTGGTGTTAGAAAATAACGGATAAAATATGTGGAATAATCCCACTCAAAATCACAATAATATAAACTAATATGTAGAAAATATTACAGTGTTGAAATAAAATAAAACAATATGTAGATAGTATTTAATGTTGTTTTCCCAATTTGAGCTACATCCACCAAGAATCACTTGCTCATATTTTATTACAAGCCACCCTCTCTCAATACAAGACTACCCAGATCTATTTGGAGCTATTCTCAACAAACACACTTGAACTCACACTTGAACTCACACATGCCTATAATGATATGTCTCACCTATCAAAGTTACATTAATAGGAAACTTCTTAATCAGTGTTACAATACCACAAGTACCAAAACGATGGGCCAAAACCATCCCATAAACCTATGGGTCAAAAATGCACACATGAAAATAGGCTCCACAACATAACAATCTCCCACTTGAAGAATAGTTGTCCTCTTGGCAAGCTTATCAACCCATCAATATCGTATGAGAATACCATCCAATTCTAAACACATCTTCATTTTCTCCCTTTTGACCACCTTGGTTATCATATATACATAATTCTTACTCATATGAATATTCTCCAGCTTCAACTTCTCTTCCTCCAAAGTTTTCCTAATGAAATAGTACCTAAAGTGTATATGTTTCATCCTAGAGCAGTAAAAACAGTTCTTATCTAGGTGTATAGCACTCTAACTATCAATATGAAGATTTCCTTCCTCTTGCTTATGCCCCAAATCCTCAAGCAATTGTTGTAACCAAATCATCTCTTTACTTTCCTCTATGACAACAACATACTCATCCTTTGTGGTTGACAAAGCCACAAGCTTATGTAGTCATGAAATCCAACTCAATGTTGTCCCCCATACATTGAAAATATAACTTGTTTTGATTCTCCTAATGTCTACATCTCTAGCCATATTTGAATCTACATAACCACGCAAAGGGGCATCCGATCCACTTTAGCACATAACTATGCCCATTGTCCCTCTTAAGTCATTGAAGGATCCACTTGATTTCTGTTAGTGATCTTTACTTGGATCACTCATAAATCTACTCACTACTCCCACTACATGGGAAATATCAGGCCTAGTGCACACCATGGCATACATCAAACTACCAACCACTGATGAGTAAGGTACCTTGGACATATGGTTTCTCTCATACTCTTTCTTTGGACACATCTCCTTTGATGACTTGAAATCACGCCAAAGGTATCCCAACCGGTTTAACATCCCGCATATTAAAACCTCTCCAAGACCTTCTTAAATTAATCTTCATGAAATAAATTCATATTTCATTCCTTCTTATCTAGAGATATACTCATACCAAGGATTTGTTTAGCTGCCTCCAAATCCTTCATAGGAAAGAATTCACTTATCTACTCCTTGAGTGCTTTTATTTCCTACATGTTTTTCTTTGACAACCAACATGTCATCCACATACAAGAATAAGATAATCTAACTTTCATCTTCAAATTTATTTGTATACATGAAATGGTCATAATGGCATCTAATTTATCCTTTTTCCATCATGAAGCTTCAAATTTCTTATACTATTGACGTGGAGCTTGTTTCGTGCAATACAAGTTCTTCTCCGGTTTGCACACCATCTCCTCTTTACCTTTGAAATCATATCCCTATGGATTATGGATATATAGATCCTCATCTAAATCACCATGGATAAATGTAGTATTTACATATATCTTCTCAAAGTGCAAGTCTTCGATTGCCATTATCCTAAGAACAATTCTAATAGAAGTCATTTTTACTACAGGAGAAAAAATCTCATCAAAATCTATACCTTTTTCTCGTGAAAACCCCTTGACCACTAACTAGTGTAGACACAAAAAATCCACTTACAAAACCTTTAATGCTAAGATTGCACTAATTATCCTCTTTCTCATCATTTCCGTAATAATTAGCTATTTTTTGCTAATTAGCTAACATTCTTCTTCATATTAATTAATTGATTACCTTTCATTAATTAATATCCACTTCTACTTGGGTTAGTTAATTATTATTAATTTATTACACTCATGAACTCTAAAACAATAAATTACCATTTATTAGATCAAATTCCTCTCTTAAATCCCACAAATCGTATTGATTTTCCTCTAATTAGCTTCTTTAATCTTACCTCTACTTATTAATTAATCATGTTTGATTAATTAAAACTTCCCCCAACCCCCATGACTTACTAATGACAAATTAAACTCTTCTAAATCAAGATTACCTTTTATAAAGAAACCTTATCCATTCCTAATCTTGTTTTACCTTTATCCCACATTCATCAATTTTCTAGCCTTACCTCATTAGGAAAGCTATATAAAGAACCCTCCTTCTTACCTTTATTCTTACACCATGCTTTTGAATAGTGCAAACTATAAGCATTTTAATCTTGATTCATTCTCCATTGTTAGAAATAGCTTCTCCATCTTGCATTCTTTCACTCAAAATTGAGTAACATGGGAAGATACAAAATGACCTTGTAGCCATTCTTGGTGAGATTCCATTCTCAATCCTTGATCAAGAAATAATCCGCTTTGATTGCTTATGTTATTCATAGGTTCATAGTTTAAGTTAGCAATCATAGAAAGTAGGAAATAGCTTAGCATGTAGTTTCATTTATGCATTGAAGAAGAATTTCGTTTAAGTTCTTATCTTGATGGTTCATTATTTAATTAGCACTTGATTTTTAAGCTATTTAGATATTAGTTTCAATTTATAGCTTAGTTAATAAAACATTAACAAATTTGGCATGCCCGGTGGGACTTACTCTATTTTCCTTTGAACTTAATTTCAAGTTTTTGTAGTTAAGTTTCATTTTTGGTTACTAACACTCTCTTACACATATTGACATAACTTATTTTTCTTAACTTGCTTTGTTGATTTTGAATTTGTTGAGTCTTCCTTATAGGTATAAAGGAGGTGAAGTACAATCAAAATTGGAATTGATGGGAAAATTTCAAGATTTCTCCATGTTTCCATTTTTAGATCTTGATTTTTCAACATTCTACATGCTAGTTTTGTCAATTTCTTGAAAATATTAAATTCTTTAGCATGTAGGTTAGTGTTTGATAGTGGTGAGTCTTATATTTACATATTAATGTGGTGAGTTTATGTCAAAATTAAATCTTGGTGAGAAAATTTCAAGAGTTCATTATTTTTTCATTTTTAGAGCTTACTTTTTCATCATTCTACATGCTAACTTTGCCAACTTCTTGAAAATCTTAAATTCTATAGCATGTATGTTAATGTTTGATAGAGTTGAGTCCTGTATTTACATATTAGTGTGATGGGTTGTTGTCAAAATTGAATCTTGGTTGGAAAATTTTGACCATTTTGTAGGTTAAGGGACGTTTCTTTTGACATTTTTTGAGTGCATGTCAAATGCATACCCATGAGCATAAGAACATATGTGTAACCCATCTTCCGAAGGCCATAAATTTTTATCCCAAACTCAAAATGAATCCATTTTGTTTTGCGTTGGAAAGGTATTGAAGTTAATTGTGAAATGAAAACATAAATTTGGGATTTATAGTTACAGAAATTACAGGTTTTCAATTTATTTTAAAACAGGGTATTTTCTAACACGTCTAATGTTTTGATGAATGCTTTATTTCCATGATCTACTTGATTCGGACCAAAGCGTGTGTATTCTCTTCTCTTTCACCTTTTGGTGATCTTGAGAATCAAAAACAACTTTGATCTCTCTTTTTAACATTGGGATTAAACTTGGAAATTTGAATATTCATTTTGCTTAAGGGAATGAAAATTTTACAAATCATTTTTCAATGGTCCTTTGATTTGAAGTTTTCTATTTCTATATAGTTGGGATAAATTCTATGTATTCTCTTCTCTTGCACCTTAGGGTGATCTTGAGAATCAAAAGAAACTTTAGTCTTCATTTTATAACATTTCGTAGATTGGAAAGTTCATCTTTCACTTTTGGTTTAAGGGAATAAACATTTATCAAGATTTTTGTATGGTTCATTAATTGAAAAGATTTTATTTACTTTTTATTTGGATTATTTTTTGTGTATTATCTTCTCTTGCATCCTTGGATGATCTTGAGAATTAAAATAAACTCTTAATCCTCTTTTAAATAATGTGATTTTCTTGGAGAACTACTAACGCTTGAGTGCAGGACCTAAAAATGTTTGTCAAAGAAAGGAGTTCAAAACAAAATTAAACTACTAATACAGTTTTCATGCAGGTTTCCAAAAGGTGTTCAAGTAAACTACATCAAATTAAACAAGATAAAAACACATAATCAATACACTTTGTATTTTGAGTTCAAATAAGGGTACGTCTCGTCCGCTTAAAACTAGGACATGACCCATTTGGCATAAGCCTTAAACTAAAACAATGGGGGTGGTGCTAGGAACCCCAAATTAGTCCACATAAGAGGGAACTTTGTGGATGAAACGGGAAGTTGTTCGCATAACCTACTTGACTAGTACTTTTGCAATTTGTGAGATTTAGCATCACAAATCGTTCGTATGGTGACCCCAGTTAGAGTACATGATGGATGTAATTATTTCTCATTGTGCTTGAAGGGGGTAAAGTAAAGCCGAGATACTCTCAAATTAGTCAGTGTAACTTTTTGGGTAAATCGAGCTCACTTAAGGCAGTCTTCTGACACCTAGTTAAGTGAACCACCCAAGAAGCTATCTTTGACAAGGATCCCACTTGGACCACATCAAAGCCAATTTGAGTTGAGAGATATTGTTCAACACGAAATGTGTGAAGTGTTACTTTTTCTTAGTTTTTCACTTTCCCTAAGGTGAGGCGACATTCGCAAAGTGAGGCCAGCATTTTCAATCCCAATTAATCTATTTCCTTCACTTTCTTTTGACACTTTGTTGATCAAAAGGAGAGTGACTCGCCTTTGCATTATCAAATGATTATTTGACCACTTTTTGTTCCATTTATGCCCATCCATGTTTTCAGCTAGGTTGTTAAATGTCTAAAGTGTGTGGAGACGTTTTTATATCATTGGTAGCCTTTTTGATCTTGATAGCCAATTCAAGATCATCATCGTTGTTAGGCTTGGTTCATCACTTTGATTCTCCTTTGAACGGTTATCTTATTTATATTGTGTCAAGTAAAATTTTGGCATTTACGTCTTGTTTCTTATAAACTTGACCTAAATACCTATATATTATAAGGTTACACTATATGCACTTTACTTAATTCCTAGGTATACTATCATTTTATTTTGATTTCAATTATTTCCTCGATTAAGAAGAGTGTTAAGTGTTACGAATTGTGTGTGTTATATCAATATCATCCCGATATCAATACCTTAATTTCTTGCAAATTTTGGTTAACATATCTTGGTGAAATTGTTGTGTCACCCACAATCGTAACTGACACCCTTTGGAATATAGGTATTGATTGGATTCAAGCTCACTTTTAGTATAATTTGTTTGGGGATCGCATTAACTTATTATTATTACTTATGCCTTGTTCATTTATTTGAACTTGACATAAGTGGTGACATTTTGTTAATCATCTTGAAACACCAACTATCATTTGGAAACAAACTTAGGAAGTAATTCGATGATTGATTGGTTTAAAACAAACTTTGTGTGATTGTGTCTTGTTTATAACTTTTGACTTATCAATTTCAGATAATCACTTTGATCCATTGATTCTTTATCATTCATTATTCTTTGGTCATTAATTTGGCTTCGTGTTTTGAACTTGCGTGATTGTTCCTTTTTTATCCTCCTTATAAAATCATTTATAGGACAATCTTTTGGGTCTTTGATCCTCTTGATATTCTTGTTTTTTTCTAAGTTCATGATCATTTTTGAACACATCTTTCAAACCATGGAAAAATGATTCAAGAAACTTTTCATCTATCGAACATTGGAAATATTTCCTTTATATCTTTTATGTTGCTAAAATTTTGATAAACCCTTTGAAATTTATGCCTTCATCCCTTGTTGGATTATCACTCTTGAGTCATGATGATGTATGTTTTCCTTATCTTCACTTTTGGAAAATCTCAAAAGCCTCCCCATACTTATGAAATGTCTAGTTGGTTGTCTTTATGCTGCCAAAATCAACATGAAATCTTCTTGATTTGAAAATTTTTGATCATACAATGTAGGTTTAGACCTTTGAACCTATTACACAACGAAAATGACTGATTATCGTAAGGTCCCTTATATGTATGAAAATAAGGAATCAATTTTTTAGTGTTCACATCAAAATACACCCATAATGATGAAACCTCGATTGGTTCTTCATTCTAGAGAACCCATTCGAGTAACCCATTCCTCACCTTCATCTCATAGTTGGTGGTATGGTTTGGACACTTCTGATCCAAATTATTATTTGAGTTACCCCCACTCTTCTTCTAATTCTAATCCAAGCATTTCCTCTTCTTCTAAGGATTTTAATCCAAATATTTCCTCTTACTCTTCCGATGTATCATATCCAATCTATTATTCAAATCCAAACTACTATTTAGATTCATCTAATTCAAATCCTAAGTCATGGTCCTCCCCTTCTTCGTAGGACCTCTATTATCAATCACCTAAACAACGTTCTCCTCCTCTAAAGATTTTTGTCGCCACAAATTATCTTCATCATTCATCTAATGCAACTCCTACATCATGGTCCTCCCTATCTTCATAGGACCCTCTTCATCATACATTTAATACGAATCCTATGTCGCGGTCCTCCCTTTCTTCACAGGACCCCTTTTATCAGTCACCTCAATGATGTCTTCTTCCTTTGAAGATACGTGTGACTCCAAATCCCTCCAATCAAAAATATAATACAATTCTTAAATCGCGGTCCTCTCTTTCTTTGCAGGACCCTTGTTATTATTCATCCAATATGATTTTTGAATCACAGTCCTCCCCCTTCTTCGCAAGACCTCTATTATCAGTCACCTAAACAATGTTCTCCTCCTCTAAAGATTTGTGTCACCACAAATTATCTTCATCATTCATCTAATGCAACTCCTATGTCACAGTCCTCCCTTTCTTTGTAGGACCCCTTTTATTAGTCACCTCAACGATGTCTTCTTCCTTTGAAGATACACATGACTCCAAATCCCTCCAATCAAAAATATAATACAATTCTTGAATCGTGGTCCTCTCTTTCTTTGTAGGACCCTTTTTATTATTCATCTAATATGATTCTTGAATCACAGTCCTCCCCTTCTTCATAGGACCTTCTTCATAAATCACCCCCACGAAGTCTTCCTTCTTTGAAGATTCGTGTGACTCAAATTCCTTCTTTTCAAACATCTAAATCAACCCATGCATCGCAATCTATAGACATTGGACTTAATGCTACTAGTTTATAGACGATATACCATCATATACATAGGTCCACACTACCTTCTTCTACTCCTGAGACATGTAGCTCCACATCTTCTTTGTCCCTTATGTCATCTTCTTCTATCAATCATCTTCTAAGTCTTCCACACCAATTGAATCTCTTTCTTCCAATCAACCCCTCATGGTCGATAAAAACTCAACCAATTTATATATTTCAGAATGAAGAAACAATTAGGGCATTTATAGGGGACACGAATATATTCCTTTATCGATTACGAACAAGGATTTTCTTTAGACTTCGATGTGTCTACATATTGTGAGGAAAATCTTGATTCATTTTATCAAGAAACATAGAAAGAGCCTCAAATCATGTAACTTGATCCTCCACTTATTCTTCCATCTCCACATTATTCATTATGTGATGAAACTCCCTAGTCTTGCCTTGATCTATGGCCTATCTTCTCATCACCCAATCACTCTTCATCTATCATAATTCCTCAATCACAATCTCTTATGGGGTCAATGCCTAGTAGCTCTTCATCTTCATCTAGGTGTGGGTCACCTTCTAGTAGCCCTCCCTCTGCTATTTTGGGGACATTTTCGAGTATTCCATTATCTTCTACTTTGGGGGCATGTCCCACTACCCCCTTGTCTTCTATGTATGGATCACCCCTGAGTAGTCCATCATCTTCTATTCTTGGGCCACATCTTAGTATCCTATCATCTTACATCTATGGGTCACGTCCTATTAGCCCATCATCTTAAATCTATGAGTCACATCCTAGTATCCCTTCTTCTTCTATTCTTGGGCCACATCCTAGTAGCCCTTCATCTTCTATCTATAGGTCACCTCCTGGTAGCCCATATTATTTAATCCTTGGACCGTATCATTTTCATCCATCACATTATTCTTCTACCAAATATTGTGGCAAGCCCACCACCTTTCCTCTCATCAATCCTAAACATCCACATTCTTCTCTCACTTCTCGGGATCAGACAAGTTAATAATTAGCTTATAAGAAATCTAGACATGTTCTTTATCAAGATAAGATCAAAAATTTGAAGAGCTCAAAAGCTCCCAACAACTCAAAAAATTATAAAATTAAAAATCAAACATAATTCCAGAATGCACACCAATGTACCCATCAAGTATGGCGTAAAGTGCAGAAACCTATGGATAGGGAACTCAAACTCCCACATATGAAACCCATGTTTCAAAAAAATCATAGTCATTTTTTGAGTGTGAACTCACCACAATCATCGAGATCGGGGATAATATCACTATTGATAAACAAACGCGCTTAGTCTCCCTTATTAAGGAAGTCGCACACATCGTTGTTAGATCCTATCATGCAAATTGACATTGTTGGTCCCAAATCTCAAAAAATAACAAAAAATCATAAAACTATTCAAAAATATTAAAAAATCATAAAATAGTTCAAAAATATAAAAAAGTGAGAAAACATTAAAACATTACAAAAATAATATCAAAGGTGTTGGTATCCAAATTTGTTCTCCTTTTCAAGCTAAGCAACATCACAAATTTTTCATGGACCTTAGAGACATATAGATCATAATGTATGTCATTTTGTAGCTGGAGATTGGATCTAACTGGCCCTTTGTCACTCAGATTGTGGAGATATGGATAACACCTTCAAGAGGATTTGACCTATCCTCACTACTTTAGGTTTTGCCTCTTCAACCAGGGTGAGAGGACCCTTAGTGTAACCTCTATTTGATTCGGGAGATGGAGATATCCTTCTTTTGCAAAAATTTATGAAGAAAACCTTGGGAAAGTATGATCAATACTCCATAATTTAACTCTAAAGAGTTGTCACTTCTAAAATATGGAGATACTTTTAAAACAAGGCTAAGGTTATGAAGACATTATGAAATATTGATTGTTCCGCATATTTTAGTAAATAGATTTTGTTCTTTTGTGGATATACAAGGTAAAACAAGGGTAGTACATAGTAGGATTAGTCATTTGAATGACTTTTTGGTGGGATATTAACCAAGATAAATTAGACTTTTGCGGATCTTTGAGAAACTTCACAACAATGGATAACTCAACAATAAAAGCTTCAAAATAGTTAAGACATTCCTTTAACGAGAAGGTGTGCATTAATGGAGGCCCAAATTTACACGTTTTCACACAATATTTTAGAATCTAGCACGAAGGCCCTCGAGTTAAAAGACTCAATTAAACACTGAAATCTTTGATCAATCACGCCTAAGGTACACCCAAAGACTTACAAACAATCTCTCACAACAAATGAAGGTAAAGTGGTTTTAAATTGTTTATTTCATTACAGGTGAAAGATATTCTGTTAAATGAAATTACAAATGCCACTAAACCATCACAAGGATGCGATTTGTGTGATTTCACAAATATTTCAATGTAATATTGCAATAGGAACAACGAAACCATTTTGAGACATTCTCAAATAAGCGGACACATATTTGCAGGAGATTAAACACAAATTAATTTCAAAATTACTTAGATTCATCAACAGGGAAGAGATTCTAGAGAAATCTCAGAGCTTTTCAATGGCTATATATCTGCAACCAACTTGACATGATATAAAATCTAACACAGAATAAATTAACTGGGTATCTCAGACGGGTTTCTCAAAAGATGGATTTTCTAAAAAAATTCTCGTGTAATTTAACCCCTGACCCTTCACATGTCTAAAATCATGCATTATATAGAATTCTATTACATCCAAGCATTCTTTCCCAATAAAATAATATCCTAAGCATCAATTTTGTTACAAATTTCACTCATGATTTAGAGAAAGGGGCGTGTAACAAAAACACGTCCAAAAGTTTCTGGGTGTTTTTAAAAGGTGAATCATTGCAAATATTTCCATAATTTCTTCAACTAGGAGCATATTTTTCATCTTCTATGCCTAAAAAACCCCTTTCCAACATCATTTTACCTTTTCCCTTTTGAAATTTTGCTCTGCAAATTTTAGATCTGGCATTTTGCATTTTACACGAGCCCGAGCAAAAATTCACTTCGAATGCTCAAATTTTGCACCTCAATTTACAAATTGAGCCTCCAAAACTATTTAATTGCACCTTGCATACCAAAACAACACAAATTCATCAAAATTTGATGAAGAATGATGTAAAAATTGCATCTCCAAACATCCTGGAGCTCCAATGGTGGAAAAATCAAATGAAATACATGACTACCATTGATATTGCCCTTTCATCTTTTAATCTGAGCCATCCACATGGAGAAATTTGATTTGAAACTAGCCTGGGGCCACTTTTACAACTTTTAATTAGATCTAGCCACATGGAAAAATATGATTGGAAATGGGCCTAGGAGCACCTTTTAACATTTTATAACATTTTGGGAAAATGGAAAATTTTGACACTTTTCCGCCCCCGCCTTGACTTTTCAAAGGCCATGTGTCGATCTTTGATTCATCTGGGGCCATTTTTCTGTCATAATTCATTTCTAAAAAGGAAAAAAATCAATTTTCTCTCGAGGTCTGCGCCTGCCTCTAACCTTGCCATGTGTCCTTTCTTTGATTCATTGCAGAGGCATAGTTTGCTTTATAACCTTAATCCTTTTTCAAAGCCAAAAAAACACAAAGTATTCTACCGGTCCACTTCCCTACCCTTTGAATTTTCAACTATGCCACATGTCTCTCTTTGATTGGTTGTAGAGTTAAAATTCTCTTTATAACTTTAACCCTTTTCACAAAAAGTTAAAAGTTCTAAATTCCTCCGATGGCCCACCCATTCACCTTTTGAATTTTCAAAGGTGATGTGTCTTGTTCTAATTGGTTGCAGGGCCTTAAGCATTTATTTTACCTTTTACTCTTTTTCCTTAATTCCTTAAGGCATAAAAAGGACCCACCCAACAGTGACCAATTGGAGATGAACACGTATACACTTTCGGGAAAAAATAAGAAATTTTCCCCACCACTTAAATTTTGCTTTAATCGAGCCAAAGAGGCCACGAGGCAAGTTCAAACTTTTTACCAAAGTATGTAGCCAAAAATAACAAGTTTATAAAACAAAGGTGCCACACCTCATCTAATTAGAAGAAGCCACATAAACACTAAAAGAACCAATCGAACTTAGCGGAGCCATGGGACCAAATTTTCCCTCTTGCTAAAATAACAAAAAGTGATAAGTTTAAAACATTTATCTATCATCCCTCGACCAATCAATAGATTCCACGTATATTTTGAATGCTGAGGTATAATTTGATGGGTAAAAGACGCTCGTCATTTGTCAAAAACATAGAAATTTACCAGTTCACACACAAGATCTGATTTTTTCGCTTAGGACGAATTTTTTTGAAACAAAACTAGGTAAATCATGGCTCCAAGTAGTTTTTGACCATGGGAATGAATTTTCAAAGTCATAAAGAATAAATTTGAACATTCTTTAAGCATCCATGATTAAGAAGACAAGAAAAATGGCAGATCCCGTAAATTAAAAAGATTTAGGGAAAAATTAGGCACATTTGGGGATTTCTTTAAAATAAGGCATGACAAGGAAACTTGCAAACAATTCGTGGTATACATATAGAGATAAAAATCATTTCATCCATTCAAGAGATAGAAATGTTTTAGAACACACAGATCAAAAGGAAAATTAGCGAAAATGGTGTGAGTTTTAAATGAGCTTTAAAAAAGGTACAAATATCAAACATTGCAATCGGTATTACATATCTATGGATGTTCTTTCCTCCCTTTCTTTCATATTCCTCTGCAAGTCATCCACCATTTTCATCCCTTAGATGTTATTGTGGTTAGCCTATTCACACACATTTTGTGACATTTATCTCTATGGTATCCATTTGACATTGGTCTTTCATAACCTTGGTAAATTAAAGAACAACTGACCTCTTAGAGATCCTATCACTATCTACATATAATAAACTTATTGGGTAGAATTTTTTGGCATATTTGTTGACACTAGCCAATGTCATCATCACAATCACTTCCACATCCTTCCATCAAGCCATCAATGGTTCTTAACCCCTTGTCAAATAAGAGACCTGAAATAAGTTTTCATAAATAAAAAGAATTAAAATTAATCAATCAAAAAGAAAAAGTGTAAAAGCAAATTGATATATAACTCTCTCTTGGGGTATTTCAAAAATATCTACCGGGGCTATGGACATTTGACTGGTAGTAGAGAAATTTTGTGATTAGAATCAAATACATCTCCGTTGGGGCTATGGATGTCGACTGGCAACGGAGTAATGTACAACTCTCCTTCCATAATCCATTCACACATCACCTTTCAAACTAAATCATTCCTACACATTGGCTAGTGTCTTCACTTATTGTCTATCAACTCTTTCCTTCAAGAGGTAATTCATTTCCATGTGCACACACGGGATCTTGATGAGTAAACAAGATTAGTATGTTACCAAGTGTTACTTTTTGGACCTTGTTCAAACTCTTGCTTTAGCGCATGTCTTGTCTCATGATTTGTGCCTTGAGCTAATCACTTTTTCATCAACCGTCATATAAATATTTTCATAGCATCTTTTTAATGCAAAAATCATTTACAACATCCATTTGTATCAGATGTCCTTTTTGCCATGTTTGCAGGAACTTTTTTTCCCTTTTAATAAGACAATTTTCTACTTCCTTTCTCTCATGTGTTTCTTTGCCAGCTTATGTTGGGGGCATCCTTATTCCCTCATGATTGAACCTATTTTATATTTTCCTTGATCCCCCTTCAGCGCGTGAAGAGTTTTCCTTTGCATACTCCCACCTAATCACTGTGGAATTTTCATATCTTCACTTTCTTGTGCATACACATGGCATTCTTCTCTTGTACATCCCATCTATCACCTGGGGAATCCATGCTTCTTTTTCTTCATTTACGTAGTTTTAGAAAAATATCAAAATAAAAAACATTCAAATATGTTTCTAAAAATAAAAATCATTCTACAAAATCTCTCTCTTTGGTTCTCGCTTGTTCTTGTGTGCAACTCACGGATCAACTTGATCTACCTACATTAAAAAGCTTATTTTCTTACTATGTATGTACTATTAGGCACAATGAGATGTCTAGTATTATTTCATAGTGTACTACTTTTCATAGGACCCAAGTGTCGTCTGTTATTCCCCTTGCATGTATCCTTGCTTGGGGCACCATCTTTTAACCCTTTTTCGTCAATTTTCACAGGTCAGAATCAAATCTTGATAACAAAAACATTGCATTATGTTTCTCTGTTAGGTTATGTTGTTTACTTTCTAGTATTGTATTGCAGCATTATGTATGTTGCAGGGAGCTAGGCATCTTTTACTTTCTCGAATTGCATTGCATTTTTTATGTTGCATGGAGTTCATGTTTTTAGCTATGGACATTTTTTTATATATGGATTTTCATGTCATACTACACTTCTAGTCATTCTTTTTAATATGGACCGATGATGTCGATCATAAGAAAAATGATGAAATAAAGTTTGTTTTTACATCGGAAATATGATAGCTATTTCTATCTCTTTCCATCTTCATTTTTCTTCCATTTCACTCTCATTCTATCAAATTTTTTATTCAAAAGTAACTTGGCACAATAGGGATCAATTCTTCTACTTCTATTATGTTCTTTCATCTTTTCAATCGTCAATCTCCCTCTTTCATCACACCATCGACACTTGAGGGGGAATCCTTCATTCTATTAATTTTTTCTTCTATTTCTTCAAAAAATTATTTGTTTGTACTTTTCTACTATCTTTGAAGTGGCGTCACTTACGCCACCCCAAAGAGGGGCAAATGTAGACACCTAAAATCTGCTTACGCAACCTTTAATGCTAAGATTGCACTAATTATCCTCTTTCTCATCATTTCTATAATAATTAGTGTGTTTCCACTAATTAGGTAACATTCCTCTTCATATTAATTAATTAATGACCTTTCGTTAATTAATATCCACTTCTACTTGGGTTAATTAATTATTATTAATTAATTACACTCGAAACTCTAAAACAATAAATTATCATTTATTGGATCAAATTCCTCTCTTAAATCCCACAAAACATATTGATTTTCCTCTAATTAGCTTCTTTAATCTTACCTCTACCTATTAAATAATCATGTTTGATTAATTAAAACATCCCCCAACTCCCATGACTTACTAATGACAAATTAAACTCTTCTAAATCAAGATTACCTTTTATAAAGCAACCTTATCCATTCCTAATCTTGTTTTACCTTTATCCCACATTCATCAATTTGTTAGCCTTGCCTCTTTAAGAAAGCTATATAAGAACCCTCCTTCTTACCTGTATTCTTACACCATGCTTTTAAATAGTGCAAACTATAAGCATTTTAATCTTGAGTCATTCTCCATTGTTGGAAATAGCTTCTCCATCTTGCACTCTTTCACTCAAAATTGAGTAACATGGGAAGATACAAAATGACCTTGTAGCCATTCTTAGTGAGATTCCATTCTCAATCCTTGAGATCAAGAAATAATTCACTTTGATTGCTTATGTTCTTCATAGGTTCATGGTTTTAGTTAGCAATCATAGAGAGTAGGAAATAGCTTAGCATGTAGTTTCATTTATGCATTGAATAAGCATTTCCTTTAAGATGTTATCTTGATGGTTCATTGTTTAATTAGCATTTTATTTTGAATCTATGTAGATATTAGTTTCAATTTATAGCTTTGTTAATAAAACATGAGCGCAACTGGACCTTATATATTTTCTTTCCTCCTCCTTCCCCTTTAACTCTATACACCCATGTGTTATACAATGCTCTTTTACCTTTGGGTAGCTTCACCATATCCCAAGTCTAGTTCTCCATGAGATCCCGATGCTCATCATCCATGGCTTGCTCCCACTTCTTCATAGCATCTACCTACATTACTTCATCAAATCTCTTTGGATCTCCAATGTCAACGACTAATAAATAATAAGGAGAAGAGAAAAATGTCCAAGTTCTCTTGTTGCCCTAGAAGGCATCCTCAATATAGGAGTTTAGGGTTCTTGTTGAGTAGGTTCCGAACCGATTAAAGTGTTACTTTCCCATCCGAAATATCCTCTACCATTGCATATTATTTCCTAGGTTCTTCCTTGTTTTCCCGCAATCGTTGTTGCTTGTACAAAAATTTCTCTTTAAAGACCACATCCCTAGATTGCATTATTTTCTTATCCTTGATAATCAAACATTTATATCCAAATTCAACACTCGCCATAACCAATGCAAGTGCATTTTTCAGATTTAGCCTCTAGCTTGGTCCTATCATCCTTGTCAATATGAACAAACACCTCACCCAAGGAATATAATAAATGAGTAATCAAATTTCTTACCAAACCAGTCCTCCTAAGGTATTCCTCCATCTAAGTAACTTGAGGGTACTTTGTTTATCAAGTACATAGTTGTGTTCACTACTTCTTCCCAAAAAGAGGCAAGATTGCATGTAACATCATGCTCCTAACATGATCTATTACCTGTTTTGTTCATCCTTTCGACACCCCATTTTGTTGTGGAGCTCTGGAAAATTATTTTTCCTATGGATTCCATTCTTAGAACAATAATCATCAAACTCATTACTTTGCATTACTCCCCTACATTATCTAACTTGAGAAATTTTAGATTAAGACATCTCTACTAAGGATTTCCATTTAACAAAATTTTCAAATACATGAGACTTATTTCTAATAAAATATAGCTAATATTTCCTTGTTACATCATCAATAAAAGTAACATAATATTTTGAAACCGCAAGAGATGATACTATAGCCGACCCCCACACATCAAAATGTATCGGCTCTAACTTACTCTCTTTCTTCATAGGTCCAACCTTGAGAAACCTTAATCTCTTTTGTTTCCCATATACACAACTCTCACATAACTCCAAACCTATTTTTATATATCCGAGAAAATCCTTCTTTATGATCTACATTCTCTTATGGCTCATATGACCGAGCCTACAGAGTGACAATTTTGTATATGCTTATGATGCCTCAAGATTACAAACATTAGTGCTACCAAAGTGGTTAAATACTAGGTTCAACCCTTCTTACCTCTTGCCACCATAAGAGAATCCATGGTAACCTTCCAAGAGTCCATTGTAAATATCGTAGTATAACCATCACTTCCCATTTTCCCCACCGATATCAAATTTTATCTTAATGTAGGCACATGTATGACATCATTCAATAACCATATATTCCCATTCTACATCTTAACTGAATAGAACATTTTATAGCTATGTTGCAAGACTCGTCATCACCAAGAAAAACATGCCCAAAATCCCCTTAAACATAATCAAAAAAATAATACCTATGTGGAGTATCATGGAAATAATCCCTTGAATCTAAAGCACAAGATTTAGCAATATTATGCAAAGAAAGAATCAAAGCATCCTTACATACATTACCCGTTTCCACATTTACCTCCTTTTCTTCTTCCCCGTCATTTATTCTTGTTCAAGCTCCCACCTATCCTTCTTTGCATGCCCGGACTTTCCATGCTGTGACAAGATACCATATTTTTTTTGGATTTTGACATTCCCGATCTTTCAATATTCCACGACTTCCTCTATTATTTTTTCTCCCTCCAGTTTCCACTATCAAAGTATTTCCTGATGTAGAAGATTCCATAAAGATTTTTCTTCACATTTCCTCACTTAGAATCACCCCTATAATGTCTTCAAACTTCAACTTTGAGTTAGTTGGAACCAAGTTTCATATTTCCATGACTAGGCTATTCTAAATCTCAAGTAAAGGTCACATAATTAATAAATACCTAACTTCGTGATCAAATTCTATCAGTAACCAAAGTTAGCATATTCACAATCATATTAAAATCATTCAAATGATATTCTACTAAACTATCCTTAGACATCTTCATATTAAATAACTTTTTATTAAAAATATCTTGTTAGAGGCGAGAGGTTTTTCCATATAACTTCCCTAATGCATCTATCAATTGTTGTAGTATTTTCCTTTGAAACATTAAATAATACCAAATATGTAAGACATATCCAGAGTATTCCACATGCCTTCCTATCCATAAAATCTCATTCCTCATCTAACATGCTCGAGGGTTTGGTCCCTTTTCCATACTGCAGAATATAAATATCCTTTTGATAAAGGTAATATTCCATCAAGCATCTTCCAAAGACTAAAATTTTTCCTATTGAATTTTGATGCTAAATCTCTATATTTTCATAAATAAATTAAACAATACTTAATTGAAATCAATGAATGAAATGAAAACTATAGAATATAGAAACCAATGTCAATAGAATGTGTTGGTGCTCAATTTGGTCTCGCCCCATTTGTCCTTAAAGTTCTCAAGTTTACGGGATCTGTTGTCTTCTCTATCTCCCGTATTGATGCATAGAAACTTTGTCCTCCATTTTGTTGCTATGATCAGTCCTGTCCTTGGTCAAGGATCACTTAAAAGTCCAAAATTTGTTTTTCGTTCCTCTTTCCAAATGAAAGAGTCTGTAACTTGGGTGAAAACTCCGGTTTTTTCCCTTCCTTATGTTTTCCACAGTTAAGTTTTATTTTCCCTATCATTTTTGTCCCAAATATCTATGGAAACATGATTAGATGAAGCTTGGAGAATCATATTTTGGCCTTATAACATTTTGAAACTCTCTTTCCTTGAAGAAGGATTCATTTCGAGCGTAAATGGTGATTTTCCTGCATTTTATGGTTTGACGGGTGTATTTTTCCCAGTCAAATTCATATCTCAACATTTGTGGAAATGTGGCCCTTTTTGGTTGGATGTGGCTCGGCGAGGCACTTTGAAACTCTAAGGCCCACTTCAGACTCGAAAACTTGTCCATGTGGAGGGTCGGCGCTCATATGAAAATTCACCTTTTGGTTTGACCTTGGAGTTGCATGGGGAGACACGTGGAGGTTTCTCGCTACCTTTCCTAAACTTAGACAATTTTTTCATGTGGCCGGTATAGTTTTGGCAGACCATGGACACGTGGAGGGAAGGCGCTCATTTGAGGATCTGCCTCAGGGTCCCACCTTAACAATTGTGATCAGAGAGACATGTGGAGGTTTCATTTGGCTCCTCTCTACACTTAAACTTTTCAAAGCAATTTTGAAAGGCTTGGGACATGTGGAGGTACCACACCTATTTGGGGATAAGCCCCTAAGTTGTATTTTAGAGAAGCGCTAGGGAGGACACTTGGAGGCTTCTACTCACTCTACCTTTGCTTGGACTTTTGAATGGCCAAAGAAAATTGTCAAACCCCTGGACACATGGCACCTTCCGTGATCCTTCAAATTTATTTACAAATTTTCTCGGACTGAGACACATGTTGAGCCCGCACTTGTTTAGGATATCTACTTTCTGGGACCATCTCAAAATGTGCCATTGAGACATGTGGAGGATTCCGCTGGCTCCTTTTTTTGCTAAGACTTTTCAAGGTACAAAAGTTGTTTTTCTTAGGCCCAGGCACGTGGAAGGCCCTTGCTTTTTGGAAACTTACCAATGTACCTCTCCTTTGCGGTTGTGCAAGCAAGGAAACACGTGGATGGTTATAAAATAAAGTGGAGAAGGGGTAGAATCAATGGTTTTTGTGTATTACGTCTATTTTTTCGCCATTTTTGCTCCAAGACTCCTAGAGATGTGAATACACACTGTTTTTCATCATTTTTTGATGAAATTCCTTGTCATCTCTATCTGTAAAGTGCCATTGAATGGATTTGGAACTTAATTTTTGATTCCAAGGATTGTTAAGGTCAATATTTTGAAGTTGGAATTGCTTAGGAACTTGCAAAAATGGGAATTACCAAAGAAGTTGGATGTGGGACAGAGTTACAAAGGAAAGAAAGGGAAAAGGATGAAATGATGAAAGTTACAGGTGTAAAAGATGAAAAAGGTGTTGCCTCGAGAGCAAAAAGGATTACTGTCATATCCAACTGTGCAAAGCCTCCGAAAAATGATTAAAAGGGGATTTCTCACATGACAGAATTAGAATGATTAGAAGGATTGCTAAAAAAATTGGCCTAGCATCCTAGTCATTAGTCGAGGGCCCAAGAAACGTGATCAGTTCACAATTGGTCCACCTGGCAGCTTTCGGATGTGAATTTGTTAAATGTCACTTTTTGAGGCAAATTGGTAACAAGAAAAGGTCCCTCGAATATTCTTTCTCTTTTGGGGGGGAAATTTAGCTAGTAAATTGTATAAATGCAATGAGAATAATCTTGCAAATTGTCATGGGTTGAATTCTTAAGAGAAAATTTGAGCAAATCTGTCTTCCTGAGAGACCAACCTGAGATAACCTATTAATTTCTTATGTTTTATATTTTCTATCATGTCAAGTTGGTTGAACATCTACATCCATTGACAAGCATTGAGATTTCTTTGGAAGCTTTCCCCTGCTGAAGAATCTAAGAAATTTTGAAATTAATTTGTGTTCAATCTCTAGCAATTTGTGTTTGCTTTGTTTCTGAATGTCTGCAAATGGTTTCTTTTGTTCCTATTGAAATCTTACATTGAAATATTTATGAAATCACACATGATCTCATCCCTATGACAATTTAATGGCATTTGTAATTTAATTTCAAGAAGAGCCTTCATCATGTGATGAGATAAATAAATTTAAAATCACTCCACTATCATTTATTGATAAAGATTGTCTATAAGTCTTTGGGTGTACCTTAGGCATGATTGATAATATATTTTGGTGTTTAATTGATTCATTTAACTCGAGCCTTTGTGCTATATTCTCAAAGATTGTGTGAAATGGTGCTGATATGGGCCTCCATTGAAGCACACTTTCTAGTTGAAGGAACATCTTAATTATTCTGAAGCTTTCTGTTGTTGAGTTGTCCATTTTTGTGAAGTTTCTCAGAGATCGGTATAATACACTTTATCCCGCTTAATCTCCCACCAAAATCATTCAAAACCATGACTTCATCCTAAACTACCCATGTTTGTCCTGTATATCCACAAAGGAACAAAATCTATTTACTAAAATATGCGAACAATCAGATTTCTTAATGTCTTCAAGAACCTTAGCCTTATGTTAAAACTATCTCCATATTTTAGAAGTGACAACTCTTAAGAGTTGAATTTTGGAGTATTAACCGTATTTTACCAAGGTTTTCTTCATAAAATTTGTTTAAAAGAAGGATATATCCATCTCCTTCATCAAACAGAGGATACACTATGGGTCCTCTCACCCTAGTCAAAAGGCACAGCCTAAAGTAGTGAGGATAGGTCAAATCCTCTTGAAGGTGCTATCCATCTCTCAAAAATATGAGTGACAAAGGGCCAGTTAGATCTCATCCCCAACTACAAAACAACACACACTATGATCTATCTATCTCTAAGCTCCATGTCGAAATCTTATTGCTCGTCTTGAAAAGGAGAACAAATTTGGATACCAACACTCATGACAAAAAAAAAAAAAATCACTCCACTGTCATTTGTTGATAAATATTGTCTATAAGTCTTTGGGTGTACCTTAGGCGTGATTGATAAGAGATTTTGGTGTTTAATTGATTCTTTTAACTCGATCCTTCATGCTATATTCTCAAAGATTGTGTGAAACTATATTTGATCCGGGCGCGCATTGAAGCACACCTTACAGTTAAAGGAACATCTTAATTATTTTGAAGATTTTTGTTGTTGAGTTGTCCATTTTTGTGAAGTTTCTCAGAGATTTGGTATAATACGCTTTATCTTGCTTAATCTCCCACCAAATTCATTCAAAAATCATGAATGCATCCTAAACTACCCATGGTTTCCCTGTATATCCACAAAGGAACAAAATCTATTTACTAAAATATGCAGAACAATCAGGATTTCTTAATGTCTTCAGTAACCTTAGCCTTATGTTAAAATTATTTCTATCTTTTAGAAGTGACAACTCTTAAGAGTTAAATTATGGAGTATTGACCATATTTTCCCAAGGTTTTCTTCATAAAATTTGTGTAAAAGAAGGATATCTCCATCTCCTTCATCAAATAGAGGTTACACTATGGGTCCTCTCACCTTGGTCGAAAGGCACAACCTAAAGTAGTGAGGATAGGTCAAATCCTCTTGAAGGTGCTATCCATCTCTCCACAAATATGAGTGAAAAAGGGCTAGTTAGATCTCATCCTCGGCTACAAAATGACACACACTATGATCTATCTGTCTCTAAGCTCCATGTCCAATCTGTGTTGTTGTTCGGCTTGAAAAGGAGAACAAATTTGGATACCAACACTCGTAGCATCATTTTTGGGGACTCTTTGAAGTATTTTACAAATGTAATACATCCAAACCCTAGTAATATATCTTACATGATCTAAGTGTTAATACATTGTTAAAGCATCATTATATGTTCAGATCAGTAAGAATTGTTCAAATTTGTGAGTTCTAAGTGCAATATTTCCAACTTATACAATTATTACACTAAATTTTGTATCATCATTGATAAATTTGGGTAAAAGAAGAGTAGATCTTCTAATCTTTTCATGAATCTAGTATTGATTTGGTATTTGATAGGTATTTCATAACGATTTTACACAAACTAAGGTGAAAATCCTTAGAGGGGACTCTGTGTTGTTTAAATTCTTTATAAATACTAGTGTCTTAACATATATCAAGTAAGATTTTTCATTAATATCTGTAAAGCTGGAAGGAAGAAGATCTTTCTTCGCCAAGGACCCTAGTAGAAGGTTGTTTCAAGATTTGGGAAAGTCTAATTTAGAAGGAAGAAGAATTTGGAAGGTTGTTGGAGATCAAACATCAAGAAAAGAGATCTCCATTGGTGAAATTGATCAGCCTATGATTGAAGATTGTAATACTTCCTCAAGTGCTTTTGAATCAGGTAGTCTCTTTGTTAAATTGAATTCTCCATTTGGAGAGGGTCCTTATTTTGTATTTGAAACATTTTCTTCTCAATATGCCCTGGTATTTTCCAAATCTAATAGAGTTTTCCAAGAAACAGAGCCTTTAGAGGGAAGTCATTCTGAAAATTGCATCCCTATACCACAGACCCCTCACTCCTCATCATTCTATTTCTCCTGTAAGATCACCTCCTCAAAATAATATGGCTCAAAGCATCCACCCAGGACCTCCATTTTTTTTATACTTTTGGTCCCATCAATTTTAGAGGTATGGTGGCTATCCAAATGTTGTGCCACAAGATGCAAGAAATAAATTGCCTAAGTTTCGAGGAAATAATGTAATCACCGGTGATTAGCACTTGAAGATCTTTGTCAATATGATGGAGGACTTTGAAATAGAATTTGAGGATGTTTACATTAAATTGTTTATCCATACTTTAGAAGAAGATGCAAGGGACTAGTATAAATATTTTCCGAGATAATTCCATTGACTCTTGGATGATATGAAGAATGCTTTTAGAATGTAGTATTATGATAAAACAGAACCTAAATTTCTTTTATCAGAGTTTAAAAATATAAAAAATAATTGTAATGAATCAGTGCATGATTTTAAAAAAATATTTAACAAAACATTGAGAAGACTACCTGTTAATTTGAGGCCATGTGATGAATCATCTCGATAAAGTTTTGAGATGCATTTCATAAAAAATTTGTTTACTATTTGAGGGATAAGAACTATGGAACTTTGAAGGATTTTACCATGGCTCTGCAAATTGAGAACACATTAAAGAAGTTAGAAAACCTCCTAAGAGAGAGGGTGTTAAACTGATCAAACATGAGAATACTCAATCAAGTAAGGCTATGGATCTTGAGGAAGTTGTAAAGACTTTGGTCAGGGCTATGAAATAAATCTCTTACAAGCTAGCCAAGGAAGAGAAGGGAATTGGACAGGGTTCTCAAGGTCAGCATAGGAAACAAGGATAAGACATATTTACAAATCATCCTAGAAATTATTAGAGATCTGATGACAGAGGTAAAGGACCTATGGGAGCTAGACATCCCTAAGCTAGGGAAAATAGAGTAGTTCCTGATCCTCGAAATGCCAGAGTTGTTGTTATTGAAGAGACAAATGAAATTTAATTATGTGATAAGTGTTTCTTGCCCCACACACCATGTGAAGTAGATCAGCAAGTTGAAGAAGCTGATGATGATGATAACATTGATGATGATGCATGTATGGTGGACTCTCTGCAAGCTCATAACAAGGATAAAATTCAATGAAGTAATAAGTGCAAGAAATACTGCAATTTTTTTAGGATTGCATTCATCAAGTACCTCTTCTTCCTCCCTCTCATGCTTTATAAATATATATGGTAAAGCTTTTGAACTTCCTAATAATGATTTTGACTACCTAAGAGCTCTAATGATTAAGAATTATGATGGAGGAATCTCATCGAAGATGATAGACAAATATTAATGAATGTTGTTGTTGCCCAAGAAAAAGAGTATAACAAAAGAAGTAAAAGTCATCAAAGGGGTAGGGCCTCAAGCCAAACCAAAGACCCTAGTTCTCACCAATGTCCCAAAAAACTCCAAAGAAAGATGCATCTGGAAAAGGCCGTATTGTCTCAAGTAGAACCTGGTGTTCCCACTTATGCCCAAAATGTGAAAAATCTTGTGCCATCTCGATGAGTTTGTAAATATTTCTCCAAATTCTACTTTGCCCATATACATTCCCTATGACATTGCCCAAGTCTTGAGTCGGATCAAGGATTTTATCCCAATTGTGGAACTACTTAGGATTCCTGAGCACAAGAAGAGCGATTTTAAGTATTTGGGATTGGAAGAAGATAGGAGTACCCAAATCCTAAATATAAATAATGTAAGAACTCCTCATCCAACCATTGCAGACCTAGAAAAACCACCAGAATTGGAGGAGATAGGTGAACCACTTGAAGTTTACTTAGGAACATATTTGGTTGAGTCTCAATTAAATGTTGATCCATTTTTTACAACACTGGTTATTAAGGACATACTATTACACAATTGTATGTTTGATTCCAGAGCATCATGCAATGTTATGCCTCTATAATTCATGAATGAATTAACCATTAAAGTGGCACCAACTTATGGAAAGTTTACTACAATGGATTCTAGAGATGTGGCAGTTTATAGGGTGTGTAAAAGGTTTGGTGGTACAACTTGCACCTTATCCAGGTAAGAACTTGAAACTTGATGTTGTTATTGTTGATTGCCCTACCAAATGGGGCATGCTATTATCAAGAAAGTGGGCTACAAGTGTTGGTGTAAGTGTTCATATGGATATGTATTTTTTCACCATTCCAATTAAAGGCAACCTTGTAAAGTTGTATGGAGAGAAGTTGATGTTTGCACCTCATTGAAGAACCCAATAATGATTCTTATGAAGTGTTGTATGTTGATGTAGATGCAGATAAATTTTTGGGTTTGTTGATGGAAAATAGTATAAGATTAATCAATGTAAATGTCTTGAACAAGTAGGTTTACTTTGGACCTTGTTATTTGATGGAGCCTGTTCCAAGTTTGGAAATGGTGTTGGCATTGTTCTAATTTCTCTAGGCCATGAAGAGTTTGATTTTATTTCAAACTCAACTTTGAATGCACTAACAAAATTTCTAAATATGAAGCATTGTTATTAGGTTTGAGAATTGCATGGAAATATGGTATAAAGGATATCATTGTCAAAGGGGATTCATAATTGATTGTCAAGAAAATTAGAAAATTGTATGCTACTAAAAATCAGAGAATGAAACAATAAAAGCATGTAGTCTAGAATTTGATTGAAATTTTTGACTCTTTTAATATTGTGCACCATGATAGAAAGTTTAATGATGTTTAGAGAGAAGTTAGCAAGTGCTAGGATCCATATTTGGGAATTATACATAAGTGTCTCTATTTTGTGAGTATGATGTTGAAATACTAAGAAGGTCTTTCATCTCCTCGACAACATTAAAAATTGGCAAGTCTTTGATGATGATGCCCAGGTGAAATGGTTTTTGTAGAACCAAGGTGAGTTTTCTCACCAAAATATAGATTGGGAACAATGGTGTGTGCTGCTGAAGGAAAGGAAACTTTATTTGGCAAAGACATCATCCAACTGAAGACAAACACAATTCCTAGAGGTTTGGTGGCTCTTGAATCAAACTTTGATAATGTTGATTTTGTTATTAAAATAAGTATGTTGGTTTCAAGAGATGTGGAAGAGCACGACCTAGGCACAAAGGAAAAACCACGTAAAATCTGGTTACGAAGCAATCTCAACAAGGAAGAGAAGAAGTGTTATGCTTAATTGTTGAAGAAATATAAAGATTGCCTAGCTTGGTCTTACTCTGAGTTGAAGGCATACAGGGAAGATTTGTTCCAACATGAAATTCCTCTTGAATCTAATGCCAAGCCTTTCAGGAAAAAATAGAGGCCCATAAATCCACTCCTTTCTTTAAAGATGCAACAAGAACTTAAGAATTTGAGGGATGGAGGGATCATTCATCCCACAAGGTACTCATCTTGGGTTACAAACCTAGTGCCTGTTAGAAAAAATAATGTTGATATAAGGTTGTGCGTAGACTTTAGGAACCTAAATAAAACATCATTGAAATATAATTACCCTCTGCCCAACATGGAGAATATGCTACAATTGGTAAGCTCGGTTCTGAATTTTTATCCACTTTGGATGGTTTCTTTGGCTATAATCAAGTTGTTGTGAAGGAGTCGAAAGAATAAATACTACCTTTACCACTCCTTGGGAACTTATGTCTATGTTAGGATGCCTTTTGGATTAATGAATGTTGGAGTGTTAAGGACAAGATAATACCTGGGAGGGGGTGAATCAAGATTATGATATTCTTAAAAATTTAACACTTAATCTCGGATCTATAATCACAATTAATTAGTTTCACAGAGAATATATCAAAGTAATCAATGAATGCAAAGAAAACCAACACACCGCAAATAGACATAGATTTAAGTGTAAACCCTTTCAGAGAAAACCGCGGAGAAAATATTCTTTATTATATTTCTCAAATGTTTGTAGGCACCAACCAACGGGAGACACCAATCCCCAAATTACTATTTTTTAGGCACCAACCCCTTTTTTCTAAGCACCAACTTAGCAAGAAACACCTATCTCTTCAAATATGAAGGCACCAACCTTCCTCACAAAAAAACAAACTCTTTTCTATCTTTTATGTTGTTGTTACTTCAAAAAGTGATAGAACAAAAACTGCTGCTTAGAATATCCTTTTTTATTTATTTCAGTCCCTTCACATAAATAAATCAATGCAAATTTTAATCAAAAATAAATATTCCCTTCACTCTTTTTTATTTTATATTATGCTCTTCCTTTTCTCTCTTCACACAAAATATTCAATATGTGTGCTTTTTTAAATCAAATGATTCTATCTCCTTATATATCCTTCTCACATCCATTCAAAAAGACACATCATTCTAACCAACACAACCTTTCAATTATTTAATTAACACAACTTAATTAAGTGCATTAGTTAGCTTAAAACCAAAAGTAATTAATGCAGCCCATAAAAATTAATAAATGCACATTAAACAATGCAATATACTTCATTAAATGTGCTAGCCCTTTCTTTAAAAAAATTGTTGTCATCATTAAATCGCTGCCAGCCATCATTAAATCTTCTTTTTCACCATGAAACATGGCATATGAACACCTTAAAATGCTAATATATTTATCATATGTACAACTGTGTATATCTCACTTATACCATGTAACAATATTTCTTTTCATGTAGTTAAACTTTTATTTTCAGCCTTTCTATACTTCGCTAGTTATTTCCATTACTTTCTACCATTTATGTCAACATTCGTCAATAGTTCCGTCAACTTTCGTTGTCAACATCCATCAATATTTTTGTCAACTTCCATTACACATTTCCATTAACCAAATACATCAATGACTTAGCCTTTGACATCAATGACAATATTTCAAACAATCTCCCCCTTGGTCATTGATGGAAACCTTCAAAAAAATTCTGCAACTACCCCTTATTTGTAACTCCCCTTACAATCATTCTCCCCTTTGAAATCAATGGCAAAGGGACAATCTAGAGCTAAATATTACAATGTTTAACTCCCCTCAAACGACGCTTCTCTTGATTTTTCAATGGGAAGAAGCAAAGGATATTACTCCTAACTTCTGTCATAGATATTCAAATGGAAGGAAGTGGCTTGGTGAAGATATCTGCTATTTGTTCGGATGTACCAAAAAATTCTAACTTTACCTACTTTTCTTCCACCTTCTCTCTTAAGAAGTGATATCTTATGGGATTATGCTTTGTTCGGAATGCATAACCGGGTTCTTTGAAATACTTATCACACTCGGTATTATCACACAATATGGAGATTGGATGATCAAACTCAAATTTGATATCTTTTCAAGTTTGCTTCATCCATAAATTTTGAGTACAACATAACACTTTGCTGCTATATACTTTGCTTTTGTTGTGGATAAGGATACAAACTTTTTCTTCTTACTTAACCACGATACCAGGCTGTCTCCAAGGAAAAATAATCCTCCACTTATACTTTTTCTATCATCCACAAATCCTGCCCAATTTGAATCGGTATAAGCTCCCAATGTGAAGTCTTTACCCCTTGGGTACCATAACCCATAATCTGTAGTTCCCTTTAGATATCTAAATATGCATTTTATAGCTTACACATGTGTTTCTTTTGGCCCTTCTTGAAAATGAGCAACCATACCCGCTGCTTGCATGATGTCCTGGTCTAGATGTCGTCATATATAGTAAACTCCCAATCATTGATCTATAGAGAGTTTGATCAATATTCGAGATTCATTATCTTGGCTCAACTTAGTCTCGGTAGCCATAGGTGTGCTAACAGTGCACACTCTCCCATATCAAATTTCTTCAACATTTCCTTCACATACTTGGTTTGGGATATAAATATTCCTTTATTAGATTGAAAAATTGCAATCAAAGAAAAAATGATAACTCTCCCAACATAGACATCTCAAACTCCTTTTGCCTTTCTTTGACAAATTTTTGGGCATTTCCTCGTTGTCTCCTCTAAAAATTATGTCATCTACATATACAAAAACAATCGGTTGGTGCTCACCTTAAGTTTTAATGTAAAGATTGCTATCGCAAGTCCTCTCTTGAACCCTTTGTCTTGTAGGTACTTATCAAGCCTTGAGTACCATGCTCTGGGAGCTTGTTTTAATCTGTACAAGGCCTTTTTCAACTTACACACATAATCTTCATTTTTTGATAGGAGGAACCCTTCAGGCTGTTCTATGTATACTTCTTCTTCTAACTTCCCATTTAGAAATGCTGATTTGACATCCATTTGCTAGACTTTGAAGTTCTTGAATACCAAAATCAAGAAAAATTCTAATTAATTTTAATATAGCAATGATCCAAAGAAAAGTTTCTTCAAAATCAACACCTTCTACTTGAGCATACCATTTACATACTAACCTTGCCTTGTTTGAGTGACTTGCCCATCTTCATTAGATTTATTTCGGAATACCCACTTAGTTCCAATCACGTTATGATCCTTTGTCCCACGTACAAGTTCCCGGTTTTCATTCTTCTCAATTTGATCTAACTCGTCCTCCATTACCTTTATCCAATTTTTATCATGGTTGGCTTCTAAAAAGTTCTTTGGCTCTATTTTGGATAATAAGGATAAATTTACTAGTTCGATGCACTTACAATTCTTCTTCTTGTCTGTACTCCATCATCAAGGTTTCCACTGATCTTACTTTCAACATGATTCTTCTTAACAAAATGAGATGGTGTTTTGGTGTCCCGCCTTTCAGATTTACTTAATTTTATAACATCTTCTTCCTCTTCTTTTTCTTCTACTACCTCGGGTATTTGTAAGGGCTCTTTCGTAGGTTCTTTAGCTTTTTGATTCATTATTTCATCCACTCTCACATTTTCAGTTTCTACTATAGTTTGTATTCTTTTTTTGTTATAGCATCTCGTAGGCTTTTCTTTTAATAGAGTAGCCAAGAAAAATTCCTTCATCCACTCTTGAATCTAATTTTCCCAAGTTATCTTCATTTCTTTTAATAAAGCATCTACTTCCAAACACTTTGAAATATTTTACAGTAGCTGGTCTTCCTTTCCACAATTCATAAGGAGTTTTGCCATGATTAACTCTAAATTTCCTTCTATTCAAGATATGAACAACTATATTTACTTGCTTCTCTCCAAAATTTATCGATAGCTTAGATTCATTTAACATGGTTCTATCCATTTCTTGGATGGTTCAATTCTTTCTTTCGCCACTCCATTTGAGGTGAACTCACCTCCATGATCTGACCTCATGCACTTTATTTTCAATCCGGTTTCATTTTCTATTAAATCCTTGAAATATTTGAACTTCTCAACTGCTGCTGATTTTTCTTTTAGAAAGGCTACCCAAGCCATTCTAGTGTAGTCATCAATGAATAACATAAAATAACTCTCACCTTTTATGCTTTTTGTTCTGGTAGGTCCACGCAGATCCATATGAATCAAATCTAGTGGTTTGGTGGTCAAAGAATCCTTTGTTCTAAAACTTTCTCTGGTTCACTTTCCATGTTGACATTTCTCTCATAGAGTACTTGTAGGTTTCCTTACCTTAGGCATATCCCGCACAACTTGTTTGTTGCTTATTTTCACAAGATTATCAAAATTTATATGCCCCATCCTTCTATGCCATAGCCAACTCCCTTCAACCTGACTTGAAAAACATTTATCTCTGTTTACTTCTTCGAGCATGTATAGGTTATTTGTGGTTCTATGTGCATCTACTACTAACTCTCCCGTGTCTGCCTTCCTTATCTCATACCCTTTACCATAAAACTTAAGTGTGTGTCCTTGATCACACATTTGGCTTACACTTAAGATATTATTCTTTAATCCATCAACATATAAAACATTCTCTATTTTTGTTTTACCATTATCAAGACTCAGCGTACCTTTTCGAACGATATTTTCTTTAGTGTTATCACCAAATTTTACCATACCTTCATTTACTATCTTCAATGAGATGAACCTACTTTTATCTCCATTCATATGTCTTGAACATCCACTATCAATGTACCACAACTTCCCTTCATCCTGTGTATGGAATGTTGTTTGAACAAGCATAGGTTTCTCTTTATCTTGCCCATCATCCTCTTTCTTCTAATTCCATGATTTTGTAGCTTCTTTCTTCTTTATTTCTGGATCATTTACCTTTTGGTTCGATTTGGATGGTTCTACAAAATCTTTCCATATGTCCATAGTTATTGCAGTTATAACAAACAATATCTTCAACATATTTCAATAAAGGAGCAAAGGAGTTGTAATTTCTATTTGAGAATCCATACACACCTTTGTTCTTTATATTGTTGTCTCTCACCCGTATTCTACAATCTATTGCTTTATGACCAAAATGATTACAATAGAAGCAATAGCCATAGAAAGAATTTTCAAACCTAGACATGTGAGTATATCTTGG
The DNA here is from genome assembly GCA_018340775.1 of Taxus wallichiana var. yunnanensis. NCBI lineage: Eukaryota > Viridiplantae > Streptophyta > Pinopsida > Cupressales > Taxaceae > Taxus > Taxus wallichiana. Next base: position 371,438,092 of record CM031240.1, read on the forward strand.
AGGATTTGGTCTTCTAAACTTGTTCTCATCTTTTCTTTCCTTGTAAGAAGTGTTGATATTCATAAATCTCTTCTCCCTTTTCAACTCTTCATTCTTTGTAGGTTTCTTGAGTGTCTCTCGCATAGGTCTTTTAATTCTCTGCTCTTGTCCCTTTCAAAACTCTATACCTTTTGTGTTAGTGGTGTCTTGCCTTTCTATATATCCAAGACCAGTCTTGTCGATGTTGACTTCTATTTGTTCAAAATTTCATCTAGTATCTCAAGTACTTTTCTCGAATTTTAGATTACTTGTAACTTTAGCATTTTCCTTTTCCAAGTCCTTTCTCAAAGCAACAATCTCTCGACTCATGCTTTTAACAATCTTATTTCTTAGTTCTTAGCTAATTTCTTAATTCTTCTTCAACTCGCTTTTTCTTCTTCAATTTGGGTTTTTAGATCCACGATCATATTTCCTGATTCTTCAAGAGATTGTGATATCTTAGCTTCAAAGTTACGATCTTCTTCTTCATACTTTAGGATTTGTAACTTTTGTTTTCTGATTTTTCTTTTTAAATGCTTTCAACTCTCCCAAGGCACAGATAAGTTCCTCTTTAAGATTCACTTCACTTTTTTCCATGTCTTCATCTCTTTCTAAGTCATCTTTTATAGCCATGAATAATATTTCTTCATTATTGCTATCCGATTCACTTATCCCACCTTCTTCGGATGTTCTAATACTTCCTTTTGAATATAAGCTTTTCTTTTTCTTTCCAAATATTTTCTTGCCTTTGTTTTTCTTGAATTCCCTTTTGAATTTAGGTTTTCTTTCCTCATCATCACTATCTTCTTTTTCTCTGGACACTTAGCCGCAAAATGACTAATTTTACAACAAGCTAAAACATTTAAATGGTAACTTACCTTTGTCTTTCTTTAACTTTCAAATGAACAAGGCTTCTTTATCATCTTCTTCACTTCTTGAGTTCTCATTCAACTCAGGTTCTTTGATTTTCTCTTTCTATGGGACTTTGAACGCATCTTCCTTCTTTGATGGTCTATTCGACTCAGTCCTCATTTCATACGTGGTCAGTATTCCATGTAGTTCATCCATGCTCAACTTATCAAGATCCTTCATTTCTTCAATGGTAGACACCTTAGAATCAAATATTAATGGTAGAGATCTTAGAATATTTTGAACGATTATGGATTCTTCAATATTTTTCATAACCCTCTTAGGAAGTTAACAACCTCATCCATGTGAAGAAGATAGGTTGCAACATTCTCCTCATCCTTCATTTTCAAGCTCTCAATTTGTCTCATATGAGTTTGAAGCTTAGCCCTTTAACCTTGTCATCACCTTCATAGATAATTCAAAGTTTGTCCCATATCTCCTTCGTCGTGTCACATTGCATTACTTTAACAAACTCAGATTCTGACTAGCCACATAGGATAACATTCATCACCTTGGCATTGTTTTCAAATGCCTCCTTTACAGCTTGATCTATTGGTGGAACTAATGGGATTGTATATCCAACTATTATCTGTTGCCAAATATCAAACCCTAGTGCCATTAGATATGTTTTCATTCTTATGCTCCAAAATGCATAGTTTATTCCATCAAACAATGGAGCCTTGTTTGATGAAAAACCTTCTTGTATTTGATGAGTAGCCATATATGCTTATGAAATCTACATTCCAATTGTTAGATTTTTCCCGAGGGCACCCGCTCCGATACCAATTGTTAAGCACAAGATAATACCGAGAGCGGGGTGAATCAAGATTATGATATTCTTTTAAATTTAACACTTAATCTTAGATCTCGTAATCACAATTAATCAGTTTCATAGAGAATATATCAAAGCAATCAATGAATGAAAATCAAACCAACACACTACAAAAAGACAAGATTTATGTGGAAACCCTTTCAGAGAAAACCATGGAGAAAATCTTCTTAATTATATTTCTCAAATGTTTGTAGGCACCAACCTATGGGAGACACCAATCCCTAAATTACAATTTTTATAGGCACAAACCTATAGGAGCACCAACCCCTTTTTGCTAAGCACCAACTCAGCAAGAGACACCTATCTCTTCAAATATGAAGGCACCAACCTTCCTCACAAAAAAACTCTTTTCTATCTTTTATGTTTTTGTTACTTCAACAAGTGATAGAACAAAACTGCTGCTCGAATATCCTTTTCTATTTATTTCAGTCCCTTCAAATAAATAAATCACTGCATGCAACTTTTCATCAAAAATAAATCTGCCCTTCACTCCTTTTTATTTCATATTCTGCTCTTCCTTTTCTCTCTTCACACAAAATATTCAACATGTGTGCTTTTTTAAAATCAAATTATTCTATCTCCTTATATATCCTTCTCACATCCATTCAAAAAGACACATCATTCTAACCAACACGACCTTTCAATTATTTAATTAACACAACTTAACTAAGTGCATTAGTCGGCTTAAAACCAAAAGTAATTAATGTATCCCATAAAAATTAATAAATGCACATTAAACAATGCAATATACTTCATTAAATGTGATAGCCCTTTCTTTAATAAATTTCTTGTCATCTTTTTATCACTACCACCATCATTAAATCTTCTTTTTCATCATGAAACATGGCATATGAATGCCTTAAAATGATAATATCTTTCTCATATGTACGGTTGTGTATATCTCGCTTATACCATGTAACAATATTTATTTTCATGTAGTTAAACTTTTGTTTTCAGCCTTTCTATATTGTTGGTTATTTCATTACTTTTCTACCATTTCATCAACATCCGTCAATAGTTCCCTCAACTTCCGTTGTCAACATCTCACAATATTTTCGCCAACTTCCATTACACATTTCCATTGACCAAATACATCAATGATTAATCCTTTGACATCAATGACAATATTTCTAATAGGAGCAACTTTCCAAAGAGCAATGGATGTAGCATTTGTTGGTTATATTAATGATTTCATTGTTGTTTATCAAGATGATGTAACTGTGTTTTCCAGAAAAAGAAATGATCACTTGCAACACTTGGAGAGAATGTTGTTAAGGTGTAGAGAGTATGACATATCATTGAATCCCAAGAAGTGCCACTTTGGAGTGCAAAAGGCAAATCTTCTTGGTCACATTATATCAAAGGAAGGGGTCATGATTGATCTCGAGAGAGTGGAAGCCATCAGCAAGGTTCCAATTCCAAGAACTAAGAAGGGAATTTAATCCTTCTTTGGACAAATAAACTTTATCAAAAGATTTGTGTCTAACTTTGCTAAGCTGACCATCCCCATTACTAGCATGCTGAAGAAGGACCAAGTTATCAAATGGGAAGAAGTTTCCATTCAAGATTTCAATGGGATCAAAGAAGAACTAAAGCATGCCCCTATTTTGGCAGCCCCAAATTACAAGAATCATTTTCAAGTGTTTTATTTTGCTTCAAAAAACACCATTGCATCTGTTTTGTTGTAGAAGGATGATGAAGGGGATGAGAGACCAATTGCATTTTTAGTAAGGCATTGCAAGGAGTTGAGTTGAAGTACACCATCATGGAGAAGAAATAATTTTCCTTGGTGAAAGCAACAAAGGTTTTTAGACCCTACATCTTGAGCTCTAAATTTGTTACTTATGTACTGCACACCATGGTGAAAGATATCTTATCAGAGATGGAGTTCTCAAGCAAAAGATGCGAGATGGGTAAAAAGCTGTAGGAATATGACATGGATATCCAAACCATGAAATTGGTAAGACGTTTGGGCCTAGCTAAGCTTATGGATGAGAAAAACTTGCAAACTATTGAGGTGAATTAATTAGAAGGAGAAATGGTGGATGTCCTTGAAAATTTGGTAAGCTCGAATGGTACAAAGATATAATATTTTATCTCAAACATCTATGCTGCCCTGAATATTTGAGTAAAAATCATAAAAAGAGATCTTAAGTTAGCCTCTCAAAAATATGTCATTACTGATTTTGGGTTATCTTGGAAGAACCCAGAGGGAGTGCTCTTAAGATGCATTTCTAAGGATGAATCCCCAAAGGTAATTATTGATCTCCATGGAGGAGTTTGTGGGGGAAATTTTGCTGGAAGAGTTACAACACATAAAATATTGAGGGCTGGTTATTGGTGGCTAACTCTTTTCAAGGATACAACTCTATTGGTTAGGAAATGTGAAATTTGCCAGTATTTTTCTAGAAGAATGAAAGCTTCAGTCTCCCTTCCTTTGTATCTTGTGTCAGTTGAAGCCCCATTTAAGCAATGGGGAATGGATTTCATTGGAAAATTATTTTATCCTTCTAGTGCTGGTCATAAATGGATTCTTGTAGCCACTGATTATTTCACTAAGTGGGTGGAAGAAATCCTCACCAAGAAGGCAACACACCAAGTTATCATGGACTTCATTCTGAATCAAATAATATGCAGATTTGGAGTGCTAGCTAAAATTGTTGGTGATAATACCATGAGTTTTAGAGCCAAACCTTTGGTGGTAATGTGTAAAGAGTATGTAATCAATTTGACATATGCTTCTAACTACAATCCCCAAGGAAATGGACAAGCTGAGTCCGTAATAAAAACTTGTTAAAGATCATTAGAAGAACCTTGGAGCTGAACAAAAAGAAGTGTGGTGAGCAAATCAAGTTTGCTATTTGAGCTGACATAATCACCATCAAAAGAGCTAATTGTAAAATCCCATTTGATTTGGTATATGGAACTCGAGTTTTTCTACCCCTTCATTTACAATTGTCTTCAATTCAGTTTGTTCAACAAATTGAAGATCAAGAAGTTAGCCCATATGATGATCGAATCAATCGATTATTGAGTTATATGAAGAAAAAGGGCATCCCATCAGCGGTATGTGAAGTTCAGATATAATTTGAAGAAGTTATTTGACAAGAAGGTGACTCCAAGAGATTTTAGTATTGGGGATCTTGTGCTATTATGGGATAGCATGAATGAAGATAAGGGAAAGCATGGTAAATTTGATGCATTGTGGATGGGCCCTTATTCAATTGATATTCAAATTGGTGAAAATACCTTCTTCCTAAAAGACTTAGATGGGGAACTACTTGAATTACCTATTAATGGCAGGCATTTGAAACATTTCCTTGATTGATTTCTCAAAATCAAGGTATACTCCATTCTACTATGTATAGTCTTTTGGTTTCTTTTTTTTGCTTCTATTTTTTTGTTTTTATCTGTCCGATCCTTGGGGAGTTGGTTATTATTGTTTTGCTTTGCAAGATTATTATTTGACTCCATTGTGCAAGGGTATGTTTTTGGCACTTGGTCTACTATTTTTTTATTGTGGCACTCACAGGAGTGTCCATCCCGATTCAAGCTGCTTATTGGTGCTCAATTTGGTCTCACCCCATTTTTCCTTAAAGTTCTCCAATTTACGTGCTTTTTGTCTACACTATCTCCTTGTATTGATGCATAAAAACTCTATCATCCATTTGGTTTCCATGATCAGTTCGTTCCTTGATCAATGATCACTTAAAAGTCCATAATTTATTTTTCGTTCCTCTCGTCCGTATGAAAGAGTCTATAACTTAGGCAAAAACTCAGGTTTTTTCCCTTCCTTCTGTTTTCCACAGTCACATTTTGTTTTCCTTTCCATTTTTTTACCAAATATCTATGGAAACATGATTAGATGAAGCTCAGAGGGTCATATTTGGGCCTTATAACATTTCCAAATTATCTTTCCTTGAAGAAGGATTCATTTCAGGTGCAAATGGTGATTTTCCTGCATTTTACGGTTTGACGGGTGTTATTTTCCGGCCAAATTCATATCTCAACATTTGTGGACACATGGCCCTTTCTAGTTGGATGTGGCTCAGCAGGGAACTTTGAAACTCTAAGGCCCACTTCAGACTCAAAATTTGTCCACATGGGGGATGGCACTCATTTGAAAATTCACCTTTTGTTTGACCTTAGAGTTACACTAGGGAGACAAGTGGAGGTTTCCACTGCCTTTCTCAAACTTAGACAATATTTTCATGTGGCTGGTATAATTTTGGTAGACTATGGACACGTGGAGGGTAGGCACTCATTTGAGGATCAGCCTTAGGGTCCCACCTTAACAATTGCAATAGAGGGACATGTGGAGGCTTCCATCGGCTCTTCTCTATACTTAAACTTTTCAAAGAAATTTTTAAAGGCCCGGGACATGTGGGGACCATGCTTATTTGGGACCGGCCACTAAGTTTTTTCTAGATAAGAACTAAGAGGACACTTGGAGGCTTCCACTCACTCTACCTTTTCTTGGACTTTTCAACGGCAAGGAAAAGCGCCGCAAACCCTAGACACATGGCGCCTTCTGCTTTGATCCTTCAATTTTTTTAACAACTATGCTAGATTGAGACAATTGTTGAGCCCGAACTTGTTTGGGGTCTCTCTTCTTTGGGGACCATCTCAAAATGTGACATTAAGACATGTGGAGGCTTCCACTGGCTCCTTTTTTGCTGAGACTTTTTCAAAGGACGAAGGCGGTTTTCATGGGCCCAAGGCACATTGAAGGCCCGCGCTTGTTTGGAAACTTGACCATGTACTTCTCCTTTGTATTTTCTCCAAGGAAACATGTCGACGGTTATAAAATAAAGTCAATATGGGGTGAAATCAATAATTAATGTGAATTGCATCTATTTTTCCACCATTTTTTCTTCAAGACTCCTGGAGATGTGAATACACAGTGTTTTTTATCATTTTTTAATGAAATTCCTTGTCATCTCTATCTATAAAGTGCCATTGAATGGATTGAACTTAATTTGTGAGTCCAAGGATTTTTAAGGTTAATATTTTGAAGTTGGAATTTCTCAGGAACTTACAAAAATGGGAATTATTAGAGAAGCTAGATGCAGGAGAAAGTTGCGAGATGAAAGAAAGTGAAAATGATGAAAATTACAGGTGCAAAAGATGAAAAAGGTGTTGCCTCAAGAGAAAAATGATTACCTGTCATATCCAGCTATGCAGAGCCTCGGAAAATGATTAAAAAGGGGATTTCTCACATGACATAATCAGAATTATTAGAAGGATTGCAAAAAAATTGTGGCATGGCATCGTAGTCATTAGTCAAGGGCCCAAGAAATGCGATCAGTTCACAATTGGTCCACCTGGCAGCTTTCAAATGTGAATTTGTTAAATATCACTTTCTGAGGCAAATTGGTAACAAGCAAAGGTCCCTCGAATATTCTTCTCTTTTGGGGGAAATTGAGTGAGTAAAATGTATAAATGCAATGAGAATACTCTTACAAATGGTCGGGGGTTGAATTCTTAAGAGAAAATTTGAAAAAGTCATCTTCCTGAGAGGCTAACCCAAGATAACCTGTTAATTTCTTATGTGTTAGATTTTCTATCATGTCAAGTTGGTTGTAGATGTATAGCCATTGATGAGCACTGAGATTTCTCTAGAAGCTTTCCCTCTTGATGAATCTAAGCAATTTTGAAATTAATTTGTGTTCAATCTCTAGTAATTTGTGTCTGCTTTGTTTCAGAATGTCGTAAATGGTTTCTTTTGTTCCTATTGCAATATTACATTGAAATATTTTTGAAATCACATAGGATCTTGTCCCTATGACAATTTAGTGGCATTTGCAATTTCATTTCAGGAAGAGCCTTCATCCTGTGATGAGATAAACAAATTTAAAATCACTCCACTATCATTTGTTGATAAAGATTGTCTGTAAGTCTTTAGGTGTACCTTAGGCATGATTAATCATACGTTTTGGTGTTTAATTGAGCATTTTAACTTGATACTTCATGTTATATTCTCAAATATTGTGTGAAAATGTGTTGATATGGGCCTCCATTGAAGCACACCTTCTAGTTGAAGGAACATCTTAACTATTCTGAAGCTTTTTGTTATTGAGTTGTCCATTATTGTGAAGTTTCTTAGAGATTTGGTATAATCAACTTTATCCTACTTAATCTCCCACCAAAATCATTCAAAACCATGAATCCATCCTAAACTACCCTTTTTCCCTTGTATATCCACAAAAGAACATAATCTATTTCCTAAAATATGCGAAACAATAAAAATTTCTTAATGTCTTCAAGAACCTTAACCTTGTGTTGAAAGTATCTCAATTTTGTAGAATTGAAAACTCTTAATTGAAAAATTATGGAGTGTTGACCGTATTTTCCCAAGGTTTTCTTCATAAAATTTGTGCAAAAAAGAATATCTTCATCTCTTTCATCAATCGGAGGTTACACTACGGGTCATCTCACCTCGGTGAAAGGCATGGCCTAAAGTAGTGAGGATAGGTCAAATCATCTTGATGGCACTATCCATCTCTCCACAAATCCGAGTGACAAACTTGCTAGTTAGATCTCATACCCGACGATAAAACAACACACACTATGATCTATCTATCTCTAAGCTCCATGTCCAATCTATGTTGGTGCTCGGCTTGAAAAGGAGAACAAATTTGGATACCAATAGAATGGAGCAATTTCTCTTTAATTTGAGAGGGCATTTTATACAATTGCTTGCTCATAAAATCATGGAGTCAAGTCTTATAATTTTATCCCCATATCTCTCTTTTATTCCCTAGTCTTACTCTCAATCCCAAGATATTCTCACACATTCCTATCTCTATGAGTTGTGCATGACAACTAATTGTGCACACTCACATATTATTTAAATATTAAATAATACTAATATTCAAACCATATGTTCACACTATGAACACTAATTTCCTAACATTCACCCCCTTAGTGTGAACATGGGTGAGTTATGTCTAGTACCTACTCATGTTCTACAATACGATGGTTTTTAAAGAGTACCATCAACTCCAACAGGTTTTCTAGTGGAACCATTAACCACTTTGTATGTGATTTTCTAAGAGATTCACAAACTCTCAAATTGGTTCTCTAGTTGACCACCAACCACTTCATAATAGCATACATGTTTCCTCGTATACAATTTAAAAAAGTGAACAAAATATAATAAATATGTTCCTAACTATGAACAAGAATTACCCATCTGTTCTTATTTACTCTCACACATGCTAAAAGAAAACACACAAAAAGAAGAAAATAAATGATCACCAATATAATGAAGCAATCTCTTTGTTGGTGACTAATAAGAGATGCTTATTTTTCCTTCATCCTCCTTTTTCTCCAGGATCCATCATGATGCTACTAACTTAGCTGAATTTGTCTTTGAGTCTCATTTTACAATTCTATTGGGTGTCAGTTTCAACCGATAATGCACCCCCTCACTATGGACGTCGCGTACAAGTGAAAATGTGTCTAATTTTTGACAAGTGGGGAATTTTTTTATTTTTTATAATATAATTTTACAATGACTCACAAATCTACAATGATTTGACACTTTCAGATGACTGACTATGACACAACAAAGTTGACAATTTTAATGGAAATACACACAAATGATTCCTAAGAGGTAGGACATAGACAATAGGACCACAACTAAAAAAATGGCTTGAGATGAATGATAATATCTTGAAGCAAAAACCAATGTATGATTAGATTGAACTCACACCATATCTAATCACCATTCCAAATAGATGCAGAAAACAAAATTTGACAAAAAACATATATTTTAATCATATACAAATTCCATAATTTCTTCGAATGCCAGGATCTATTTCACGTTTTAGCTTAAACTGGAAACTGGGTTGTTCTAAAATTTGAACTATAGAGAAATAAAATACGTATCTTTAAACCTAAAATTTTTTAGTATATTTGGAATCTGGGTTTCTGAGAAAAACATGATTTACGAGTCATTTTTTTTTTAAGATCAAAATCCAAAAAGGCGATGTAAGGTTAAAAACTCTCATACTTGCATCCTAGAGGCCATGGTTTTGTCTTGCAATGACTCTCATAACTTTTACTAACCTGATCTAATACCAGGTGATGCAAAATCTCTAGATTTTCATAAATAAATTAAGTGATAATTAATTGAAATCAACACATGAAATGAAAATTACAGAAGATAAAAACCAAATGTAAATAGAATGAAGCAATTTATATTGAATATGAGAGGGCATTTTATAAAATTTCTTTCTCCTAAAATCGTGGATTCAAGTCTTATCATTTATCCCCATATCTCTCCTTTATTCCCTAGTCTTACTCTTAATCCCAAGATATTCTCACACATTCCTATCTCTATGAGTTGTGCATGAAATCTAATTGTGCACACTCACATATTATTTAACTATTAAATAATACTAATATTCAAACCATATGTTCACACTATGAACACTAATTTCCTAACAATTTTATCAAACATTTATCTTTCATCATCTTTCATAGCTCCCTCTCAAGCTAAAAATTTCCCTATGATTCAACACTTCAAAGCAAACCAATCTAGGCTTTGATACCAATTGCTAGAAAATAAGGGATAAAATATGTGGAAAAATCCCACTAAGAATCGCAATAATAGATAATAATATGTGGAAATATTATAGATCTAGAATAAAAGTGCAGAAAATAAAAGAACACAACATAAAGACAGTATTTAATGTGGTTCACCCAATTTGGGGTACGTCCACCAAGAATCACTTGCTTAGATTTTATTACAAGTCACTCTCTCTCAATATAATACATAGATCTATTTGGAGCTATTCTCAACAAAATCTCCTGAATTCAAACTTGAACTCACACACACCTACAATGATATGTCTCACCCATCGAAGCTACATTAATAGGAAATTGCTTAAGTAGTTTCTACAATAGCGTGTATATCAAAACCCTTGGCCAAAACTACCCCATAAACCTATGGGTCAAAATTCCCACCCATATGAGAAGAGCACATTTCTTGAGATATCGGGCACATTTTTCAAGGCCCTGCAGTCCTACTCAAGGTCCTACCTAGCCCCGAACCTCGCAGAGAAAAAAATTAGATATTGTACAGTACTTTTAGTGTATAGTCTTCAACACTTCCACACATGAAAATGGGCTCCACAACATAATAGTTAGAAATTTGAAGTACGGTCTCGCATTGAAAATCATGTGAAAGAACTAAGGAAATGAGTGGAAAGGAAAAAAATGTGGCATGTTTTGGGTTTAGAGGCATTAATTGAGAAATACTACTCGTGAATGGTTTTCTCCAACGAGAACCCAACAAAAATCCATTGTTATTTGCATTATTTCATTTGGTCCATTTCATGTGTTTTTTTTTTTTGCTCTAATATTATTTAGGATCGTGGAGAAAATAAAGCCTTGCTTCCATTGCATTTGTTTTGTGGATTTTGGAATGATGTCTAGATCGATTATGGAGCTATTTCGTTCCAAAAATAAATATTTCACTTTTAGTATTGTTATTTCTAATTTTAAAGAAAGTTTGTAAGAGGAAGAAAGAGAAGCTTGGTAAAAGACAAGGTATATATGGAATGAGCATATTTCTTACTCTCTGTAACATGTTTTTATATTTTTATAATGGTGAACTAGTATTTTTGGTCTATTTTGTTTTGAAAACACGATACATCATTATAATGTTTGTCTACTTAAAATATAATCCTTACATGCAAAAATATGAACTCGGGTTAAGTAATTTTTGTTTATGTAGTTTAGAATTGAACTAGTATAGTTAGTGCGGTGGATTTGTGAAAAAAACTAGGTGGGTATGTGATAAATTTTACTAAAATATGGTCCAAGTTGTGTATTGTTTACATACATATCTATAACTTGATTGAAAAGGTAATACGAATTGGGTGTGTTCTAGCTATTGCATGAAAACATATATATACAATTGTGATATTTGTTTTATTTGAGTATACTACTTTCTTGTAAAACTATTAAAAATTGGTATAACATTTTATTGGATTGTGAATATTAATGTGAATTGGGTTTAGTTATTTTTGTATCTACACAAATAAATATGATCAGGGTAGAGTTTTTTTTGACTATGAATGATATGGAATGGGTATGAGTATTTTCTTTATTGTGATGAAATAATGAACAGGTAAATGTTATTTTCAAGTCTATAAAAGGAATGCAAGTTGTGTATAGTGATTTTCATAACTATGAGTCATTATACAAATCAACATGCATTATTTCTTATATGTGATGTTGGTATAGATATCGCTTACATGCGGACTATGAATATTTTTTTAATTTGAAAATCGAAAGGAAACTAGGTAGTCATGATTTAAGTTATTTGACCTATTGATGTGTATGAAGAAATTGTATAGTGAACCTAGGTATAAATATTTGAGAAAAACTTGAAATTGAGTTATATTTGGATTGTTTGATAGGTATACTATTTTTAATTGGCTTTAGAGTCTTGAAAGATGATAAATTTATTGACTAAAATTTAAAACTCGGTTTGTGACCTTATGTTTCAGAAAGCAATACCAAAAAGGGTATAGTGATTAAGGATACCGGAGTTTTGATATAGAGTTGATTTTTTTATATCGCCATAAAATGTGTGAGGAAATAAATAATGAATGGTTACATTCTCTTATTATTCTTTTTTGTATTTTGCTCCATCACAAGGTGTAAGGGATATTATTGTTTCTTCATTATTTTTTAAGCTATTGACAAAAGGTATTGCATATTGATCTTTATCTTGAAAGATAGTGTATTGTAGGTAAAGTGTTACATTATCTTATGATTTTTAAAGTAAGCAATGTATGGAGATGGTTTGAAAGTATGACAGTTATTATGTTGTTTGATATGAGTCTCGAAATTAGGAAATTACGGAAATATGTTGATTGTAACTTGTTAATCTGATTAAATTAAGAAGATGATGTTTTGTTTAATGCTTCAGATAGATAATAGGTTGAATATTAGTAATATGAATTGCAAGGTCAACACTTGTCTACTATTATCATTTTATAATAGTTATGATATAGAAGATAAGGAAGTTGTATCATCCAGTTCTATGAATGGTGACACATATATGTTTTTATATTCTAACGATTGTACAAGTAAATAATAATGCCATGAAGCATTTACCTGGATTGATTATAATACTTGTGAAGATTTTGGATCATTTTGATATCTTTGTTAGGAAATCCTTATTTAATATAAACCTCTAGTTGTAATGTCGATTTTATGATAAACCAAAATGAAAAATGGCTTAAGACCCCGATGTAAATTAATAATTAAGAAATTCTACGGAGAGAATTTGTTTACAATATTGTAAACATTTTGGTATTAAATAAATTATGAATACCTAATTATGCTACTATGTATATTAGTAGACATTTCTTACATTTATGTTAAACTCTTATAATTTGTATGATATGATTTTTTAGTAAATTATTAATTGATCGAGAAAACCCTTATGTTGAAATAATAATTTGTGTACTTAGTATGAGTTCTTAATGATACTAATATTACATGTGGATTTAAATTAATAGTAATAAGGATTGAACCAAATAGAGTAAAATAAACAACTATATGGGATGTTAATATAATTTTATGAAATAATTCAACACTAAACGAAAATTGTAATGATATCATCTTATTATTCATAATAGAAAAATATTATGATAATGTACACACAATATAATATTAATTATGAGTAAGAAGTATGAATATTACAAACCAAATATTCGAGAGTTATTGATCCTTAGGAATTAATAGTTAATCCCGATGAAGGAAGATTTTAATTAAATTACTTAGTAATTTATAAACGTAGGTAATTAAATTACTTAGAAATTTATAACCCTGTTAAGTTGAGTTTGCATGTGGAAAAAGATGACTTAATCAACAACACAATTAAATTGTGAGGTTGTGGAAAACATAAAAGATTAAATTAAGAATCCATAATTAATTGACACGAAGAAATAATTGTGAGATGTCAAGTAGTTGTTGTGGTAAACATGAAGAATGATATAGATTAAATATAATATTGCATCATCAACATATACTTTTACAAAGAACTAACTAGGGGTTATGAAAAATGGAAAGAGGACATAATGGAAATAATTCCATTACGTGGTCTCTCCCTTTTCCGTAAGAATCCCAAGTAAATCATGGATATTTTCATTTACAAATATGGTCCTGTAAATAAAGTCTACTCCTTAACATGTTCACCTTCATAAATAAAAAGATACAGATAATTGTCTCAAGATAAATGTTTGGTAACGGAAGAATATATCTCTAAGCTTTGTGTAGTCTCGACATATGCTATTTTTTCAAAGTGAAAAAAATTTGGCCAAAGTAATGCAAATGGCTGATTGCATTATTTTTTCATCGTATCCTTGTATGTATGTATGTAAGTATGTAAGTATGTATGTATGTGTGTAGGATACTAGAATACGAAGATTGATTTATTGTGGTAGACATATAAGATGGAAACATGTATGTCTCAATTTTGAAAATGGTAAACCTAAACATCTTATCAAATTATTTATTATATAAGTGTATGTATGTATGTCGATACTAGAATACGAAGATTGAATTTTATGGTATACATATAAGGATGGATACATATTTGTTATAACCTTGAAAAAGGTAAACTGAACATACTAAAGATTTTATGATTACTCTTAATGAGTGGATTAGAGGGATAAACTAATAATCTTTGTGAGTTGGAAAATTTTTATACATAGATGAGTTATTATATAGATCAAACTACATTAATATCTAATAACCAAAATTGAAAATAGATTTCTATAAATAATATTTATATCACTTACGGGTAAGTGCACGAAGTTGGTGGATAATTCCGTGGACATAAAAATGCAAAATTAAAGAACCACAATCACGGAGCTGTTTTTAGTAGGTTCGGAAATAACCAAACCTAAAACCGTGATCGCGGTTTAGAAACACGATCACGGAACTCGAGACAAAAAATCAGTCCCGTGAGTCCTCATTTTCCCCATTTTTCATTTCAAACCGCAATTTCTCCTAAACGTTTTTCACTGGAGCTTTATGCCACCTCAAAATTACTCATCGGACTTCTAGATCGTGATAGATTCAACCATGCCACCAAGAAAAGGAGGTAAGCCCCCGATTTTAATCATTTTTTTTGCATTTTAGGTTATTTTTTTGCATTTTCATGGGATTTTTGAAATGTTTGTTTATGTATACAATTTTTTTGTTTTGTCAGTTGGTTGCAAGGCTGAAAATCATGAAAACCATAAAAACATTCCTCAAACCCTCCGAACATTCCTCAAAACCCTCCTCCAAACATAGATCCGCCTCTTGTGGCTCCTTTTGTCCCCACTGAACTAGCAAGAACACAAGATAATATCATTGGAAGAATCTAAGAAAATAAAATTGTCATTGAGAACCTTATTCAGACTATAAGACAAAATCATGCCACAAATCCATCCCGCATGACTTTAGCCAACACATTGCAAACATTGATTGGCGAAGTCAACTCTCCGTAACCAACCAAATACATAGATGAAATACCTTTAGAGGTGATTGTAGTGGTGGTATGCGGATAAATTATCCCATGCGGCCGTAAAAAATAAAATTGGAAAAGACCTCATTTGTGCATTATTTACTGACCCAAGAACCAATGCCCCCCCGCAGCTACTTGTAAATGGTTATCAATCCATTGGTGCCACGATGACCAAATAAAAAACAATTTTTGGGACTGATGGTGGATGGTTTTTTATTATCCACCATGCAACAACAATGAGGTTCCTCTCTATTTTTTGAAGAAACTATATTGTGAGTTTGTACTTGATGAGGTCCCGAATTATTTTGACTTTTCGACTTTTTGGGCAAGGAGGTGGCTTTGCACTGAGTAGACTGGTGCATGTGTAGGTCAACCAAGGATCCCCTATGCCCCAAAACCTCCACCGCCTTGATTATCCCTACTACGGTGAAGGAGGTTGTGGAGATTGACACACAACATGCATTGAGGAGCTCACTAACACTCGACCCAACATAGTGACTAGATTGCATCTCGGTGATGTTGGTGGAGGCGTTAGTTCTAGCACACCACATGATTTGTGGATCATGTGGTGCCGTATGCACTACTGCAAAGCGAGACATCATTTGCTGGTTCACATGATTTCTTTTCTATAGATGAGATCTTTGGGAATGTTTTTGGAATCGGTGCCACTAATATTGGTCTTTCATAGGTAAATTTCAAATAAATATAAATAATATATATATAAAATATTTTAATTCATGTTTGATATTTTAATATATATTTATTTGATTGTACGTCATGTACATACATGTAAAAATAATTTTTTATTTTATTTTAAATAGCAAGAGCTAGTGAAGGAAACATCCGGTGTCAACATGCTAGCTACTACAGTTGAGTGTGTTTCAAATGTAAGTTTCAAGTTGTACAAACTTACATTTTTAATTTCATTTGATTGCACTCTTATTATTATAATGTTTCATGTGTATGTTGTACATATTAATATGTTTGTCTTTTATACATAGGAGCCTCGGCAGTCATCATCTACTCGAGAACTAAGGCTACTTGGCCCACCTCACATGATTTTTATGCCGTTAGTTTCTCTTTACACTTTGTTTCTAATTGTGGAATTCCACGTGGATTACATGCTTTGGACCTCTATTATGTGGTGCAGTCATGTAGATTAATATTGATTTGTACATGTTTTTGTATAGCTTATGATCGCGGATAGACTCCTCCATATATGCAGATTGTGGAGGTTGTTATAGATACTACCATAAAGATCTGTAGATCCACTAACTGAGGTATAATTTTTCAACTTTGTTAAATTTTGGAGGTTCATTATTTCTTATTACTTAAATCTACAATATCAAATTTTGTATGTATGTGAAATATTTAATTTGAAAATTAATTATTTGTATGTAGCTTAACCCTCGTGAGTCTATTGTTGTCCTTGCAATGCATCAAAAATAAATTGATAGGGATCATGACATTGCGGTAATATTTCACATGAATTTTTACTAAATTGTACAAGTTTCTAAATTTTGAATGTATTTTAAAATTTTGGGCATTAAAAACTTGTTGTTTATGAATGTGCAAAGTTAGGTTACTGAGACCTTCTTAGAGATGCCTAAGACCACCTGATTAAATCCGTAGTGGCATCTCCCTCCACTACATCCCCAAGTCGTGGAGGTGCCACTTCTAGCAGGTAAAGAGAGGGAAGATGTTTCATGATTAGATTTATAGTCCACTGGATGTACATAGATATATATATATATATATATATATATATGGGCCATTTGGTCCTAGTGAACATGTTTTTTCATACAATCCATTGTATATATATAGCCTTTTTGACCACATGTGGTCCTATATGTATGACACACTTAGTTCGAGATGTACACATGTTATGAACTTACATATTTTCAGAGACGTGCATCTGGAGCACACTTTGTTTGATTCTTATATATCCATGTGTGTTGGTTTTCATAATGATATTACTTCGTATGTTTGATTCAATTTCATTTCATGTATAATATCCTTCTATGTATGTTTTCATAACCATTTATTAGTTCTAGATATGTATGTTTGATTTAAAATTAAAAACCATGTCCCGGAGAACTACATGGTACAATTGTTAAGAAAACCTATTCCATTAAGAAAAACCATGCTAGGTGAACTACAAAAGGAAATACATAATTACTTTTATTTCTTTTAAAGCTAACACTCATCTGTTGCATATCAACTAATGCGAACATTGATAGAAATAAGTGAGGTAGATTTCATCTTGAACTATATGAATATAATGTTACTTATGGTGAAACATTGCATGGTACAATTGTTAATAAATTAAGGGAAACATTTACATTGTTTTAGAGAAATTAAGGGAATCAATAGATGTACACACCTTATCTCTTTATAATTTAGTGCTCTATGCCAATCAACTAAGAAGTTAAACATTCAATTTGATTATCGTTTAAAGTAGATTCACTTCTCTCTTTCATTTTCATTGTTTTCTCTTTCTTCTTGGAATTACCGTACTCTCTTTCCTTTTATTTTCTTGTACATTAAAGAGTTATTTCTTTCTCCTTCTTATTCTACCATTGTTCACTCTTTTTTCTCTTGACTTGTCTCTTGTTGCTTTGAATATCCTGTCATAAATATCTCCTCAAGCCTTTATATTTCCTCATGTACAACAAGTATTCACTCTCTCCTTTACTTTCTTCATTTATTGATCACAGCCATTACATGCTTTCCTCAAACTTAAATTTGACCTTTTCTCACCACTTTCCTCTTGTTTCCCATTTCATATTGAATGAGTACCTATTTATTCTCTAAGCATTTCATTTTGCACTTCCTTTCTCCTCCATTATTATTCTTTCATGCTATGTTCTCCATTATGAGAATTCTTTTCTCTTCTTCATGTTTCTCGTGCATGGAAACTATTTTCCTCTTATTCCTTCATAGGCTCTCACTTATTTGTTACCTTCACTTCTTTTAGCATGCTTCATAAGTAACTTGATTGGCCACTTCAATCACCTTCTAAAATTCCATCCAAATATGCAAACTTGAGGCTAATTGCCTTAGCATTTTATTGATAATATTATTCATATGTTCACATTCTCACTATACTATTCGAAACAATGAATAAATGCATTTCATTCCTTTAACATGACTTAACTTTACTCACCACTTTTCACTAGTTCTTGCTTCACTAGCAATTATGGCTCATTTAATTTCAACTCCATTTAGTATTCTTGACCTATATTCAAATACTTAATCCACTATTAGAATAACAATGGAATGATTTATTCTTAGGAATCTTCAAAGCATGATAATTAGGGTATTAGATACCCATTAAGGGATGAAAAGTATGTAAAAAGTTTCAAGGTAGCCAAGAGCATGACCATATTACAATGCAAACATAATGAGCATGTAAGCACATAGCTAGGGTAGCAGAGGATGGAGAGAGATCACCATAACAACATAGCTCAAGAGAGCAAAGAAAGGACACGATGAAGCTCCTAAGAGGATATAGGCAAGTCCAAAGAGAACAAGAGAGATGGAAGGTGAACAAGTGACATTAAATGTTTTGAGTCCTAGGAAATGATCGGATGCGAGGAGTGAGAAGTTATGCCAAAGGAAGTCATGGCACTAAACCGAATGTGCTTTGACACATCTAGGTGGGTAGGTGAACACTAGAGGAGGTGTTGTTTTGGTGCATGTCAAATTCGTTGCTTCCACGCTTGCTTCATTCGGGAGTAGTCCCTTAAGAGCCCCGAGATGAAAATATCATTCAACGTCAACAAGTGACTACTCGGACTCCGTGGCACCTAGAGATGTCTCGTCTGATCTAACACGTTGGCATAGGGACCCTCTATAATAGTCTCTCTCAGTTTTTTCCTTCTCGGATAGGTGCTCTCCCGCCTTATTGTTTGCCAACGTGTGAAATAGTGCAGTTTAAGCTAGTGTAACACTGTCAAATGCTATATTTTGCAAATGGTGGGTTGTGTTGCCAAATCGAATGCACCGAAACATCTAGGTGGCTAAGTGAACACTAGAGGAGGCATTTTTTTGGTGCGAAACAGGTCGTTACTTCCGGGCTACTTCGTTCGGGTGTAGTCCCTTAAGAGCCCTGAGACCAAAATATCATTCAACTTCGACGGGTGACTACTCAAACTCTGTGGCACCTAGAGACATCTCGTCTGATCCCACACCTTAGCATAGGGACCCTATAAAATAGGCTCTCTTGGTTTTTTCCTTCGACCTGGTGCTCTCGCTGCCCTATTGTTTGCAAATGCATGAAATATTACAGTTTGAGCCATTGTAAGAAAATTTGCCAAATGCTATATTTTAAATGGTGGGTCGTGCCACCAAACCGACTATCTTGACACATCCGAGTGGCTAGGTGAATGCTAGAGGAAGTTTTTTTAAGTGCGTGACAAGGTTTTTTCTTCCAGCTACTTCGTTCGGGCGTAGTCCCTTAAGAGCCATGAGACCAAAATATCATTCAACATTGACGGGTGACTACTCGGACTCCGTGGAAACTAGAGAAATATATTTCGATCCCATACCTTGGGATAGGGACCTCTACAATATCCTCTCTCGGTTTTTTTCCTTCTCGAGATCGGTGCTCTCGCTGCACTATTGTTTGCGAATGCACAAAATAGTGCGGTTTGAGCCGATATAAGGATGTCAAACGCTATATTTTGTAAACGGTGGGTCATGCCACCGAACGGACTACGTCGACACATCTGGGTGGCTCGGTGAATGCTAGAGGAGGAATTTTTTTGGTGCATGACAAGGTCGTTGCTTCTAGGCTACTTTGTTCCAGCGTAGTCCCTTAAGAGCCCTGAGACCAAAATATCGTTCAACTTTGATGGGTGACTACTTAGACTCCGTGGCACCTAGAGACGTCTTGTCTGATATGAAAACTCAGTGTATGGACCCTCTATAATAGTATCTATCATTTTTTTCCTTCTCATATCAGTTCTCTTGCTGCCCTATTGTTTGTAAACACACGAAATAGTGTAGTTTGAGCCAGTGTAAGGCTATCAAACACTATATTTTTGAAACGGTGGGTTGTGTTGCCGAACCAACTACATCAACATGTCCGGATGGCCAGGTGAACACTATAGGAGATGTTTTTTTGGTGCGCGACAATTTTTTTTTGCTTCCAAGCTACTTCATTCGGGCGTAGTCCCTTAAGAGCCCTGAGACCAAAATATCATTCAACTTCGACAGGTGACTACTCAAACTCCATGGCACCTAGAGATGTCTTGTTTGATCCCACACCTTGGCATAGGGACCCTCTACAATAGCCTCTCTCATTTTTTTTTTTCTCGATCGATGTTCTTATTGCCCTATTATTTGTAAACGCGTAAAATAGTGCGGTTTGAGCCAATATAAGGCTGTCAAACGCTATATGTTTACAAACGGTGGGTCGTGCCACTAAAATGACTACGCCGACACATCTAGCTAGCTAGTTGAACACTAGAGGAGGCATTTTTTCAGCGCGTGATAAGGTCATTGCTTTCGAGGTACTTCGTTCGAGCGTAGTCCCTTAAGAGCCCTGAGACCAAAATATCGTTCAACTTCGACGGGTGACTACTCAGACTCCGTGGCACCTAGAGATGTCTTGTCTAATCCCACACCTCAGCATAGGGACTCTCTACAATAGAATCTCTTGGTTTTTTCCTTCTAAGATCGGTGCTCTCTTTATTTATTGTTTGTAAACGCATAAAATAGTGCAGTTTGAGCAATTGTAAGGTTGTCAAATGCTATATTTTGCAAACGGTGGGTCATGTCACCAAACCGAATGTGTGCCGACACATCCGAGTGGCCAAGTGAACACAAGAGGAGGTGTTGTTTTAGTGTGTGACAAGGTCGTTGCTTCCGGGATACTTCGTTCGAACGTAGTCCCTTAAGAGCCCTGAGACCAAAATATCATTCAACTTTGACGGGTGACTACTCGGACTCTATGGCACCTAGAGATGTCTCATCTGATCCCAAACCTCGGCATAGGGGCCCTCTACAATAATTTATTAGTTTTTTCCTTCTCAGATTGGTGCTCTCACCGCCCTTTTGTTTGTAAATGCGTGAAATAGTGTAGTTTGAGCCAGTGTAAGGCTGTGAAATGCTATAGTTTGCAAACGGCAGTCATGCCACTGAACTGACTATGCCGAAACATCTAGGGGGCTAGGTGATTGCTAGAGGAGGTATTTTTCAAGTGCATGACAATTTTATTTCTTCCAGGATACTTTGTTCAAGTGTAGTCCCTTAAGAGCCCTGAGACCAAAATATCATTCAACTTCGACGAATGACTACTCAAACTCCGTGGCACCTAGAGATGTGTTGTTTAATCCTACACCTTGGAATAGGGACCCTCTACAATAGCCTCTCTTATTTTTTTTTTTCTCAGATCGGTGCTCTCGCTGCCCTATTATTTGCAAACGTGTGAAATAGTGCAGTTTGAGCTAGTGTAAAAAGGTGTCAAACGCTATATTTTGCAACGGTGGGTCATGCCACCAAATCGACTATGTCGACACATCTAAGTGGCTAGGTGAATTCTAGAGGAAGTGTTTTTTGGTGCGTGAGAAGGTCGTTGCTTCCAGGCTACTTCGTTTGGGTGTATTCCCTTAAGAGCCATGAGAGAAAAATATCGTTCAACTTCGACGGGTGACTACTCAGACTCCATGGTACCTAGAGACTTCTTGTTAGATCCCACACCTTAGTGTGGGGACCCTCTACAATAGAATATCTCAGTTTTTTCCTTCTCCTATCAGTGCTTTGGCTGCCCTATTATTTGTAAACGTGTGAAATAGTGCAATTTGAGCCAATGTAAGGTTGTCAAATACTATATTTGGCAAATGGTGGGTTGTGTCACCAAACCGACTATCTTTGACACATTTGGGTTACTAGGTGAATGCTAGAGGAGGTTTTGTTTGAGTGCATGACAAGGTCGTTGCTTCCGGGATACTTTGTTCAGGTGTAGTCCCTTAAGAGCCCTGAGACCAAAATATCATTCAACTTCGATGGGTGACTACTCGGACTCCGTGGCACCTAGATATGTCTCGTCGAGATCCCACACCTCAAAGTGTAGGGACCCTCTACAATATATTCTCTCGCTTTTTTCCTTCTCATATTGGTGCTCTCGCTGCCCTATTTTTTGCAAACGCACAAAATAGTGCAGTTTGAGCCAGTGTAAGGCTGTCAAACACTATATTTTACAAACGGTGGATCATGGCACCAAACCGATTTTACACACATGTAGGTATGGTCTTGTAAACACTTGGGGAGGATTCTTTTTAGTTCTCTAAGCTCCATGTGCTTTCGGGATGCCTCCTCCGAATCTAAGAACCCCCTCCACGGGTACATAAATCGTTGTTAATTGCTTCTCTTTTCTTGTAAAACAATGAAATCTTCTCTTAGTTTTGAGAATTTAAAATTCTCTACTAACAGTGCTAACCACATGAAGGTGGAAGCTTTTCTAGCACCACTAACCTGAACATAAAATTTTTAGTCAAAGAACTTTATGTTTCAAATGAAAACAATACTAGATATATACAAAATACACAAATTTAAAATAAAATATATGAACTTAAATCTATCTAACTAAAAAAATTATATATATCAAAGAAATTATATATACCAGACATGAGCA
Source organism: Taxus wallichiana var. yunnanensis (assembly GCA_018340775.1). Classification (NCBI taxonomy): domain Eukaryota; kingdom Viridiplantae; phylum Streptophyta; class Pinopsida; order Cupressales; family Taxaceae; genus Taxus; species Taxus wallichiana. The sequence goes on from CM031240.1 coordinate 371,461,030, forward strand.
TTGTAAATTCATTCCAATGAACCATCAGGATCGGATCTACTGTGAATAGCGGACAAGATTGCTTCATGATCTAACTCTCAAACCTTCCAAAGAATCTTGTTATTAGGCCTTCCTCGATATCTATACAGCTGAATATTTGTCGCTAGAACTAGATGTGAATATAAGAGTATTTTCATGTGTGTCTCAAAGTCTTCAAACACCCAAACAAAGGAGTTTTTAATGGATACCGTCGAAGCCAAGTTCCAGTAACTACCATTGACCCTATAGGATACTCAATATCTTCGCCATCTATAATAGGAGAAGTCAAATTCTTTCTTTCCTTGATGCAACGACATAAGAAATAGTCTGTTCCTTCTTCATTATATTCTGTCGCAATAAATACAAACACATGTCCTACAAAAAAAGGTTGAACAACTCAAATTTAAATTACATATTAAAATTTCAATGGACATAAATTAATACAAAAATTAAATAAATAACCATAAATACCTTGTCGCACCAAAATCAAAATTTCGTCAAAGTCCTTGGATGTTGCAACTTCATCTATAGAAACAAGTCGTAATGCTTGTGGAGGTTGATAACTAGCAAGTGGAGTTAGAGGCCTACAAATCCATCCATCCACCCATTCTTGTGAATCACAATCAACAAAGTGAAAATTCGATACAAGATGCAAAAAAATATGTCAACTTTCTTGTCCATACGGCCCACGATGTAGTGTCCCAGCTATAAAATGAGTGCATATCAATGGACCCAGTGAGTGTCATATAATCCTCGTAGTTAGAAATTTGTTGTTCCTCTATCAACCAAAAATATCGTGTTGTGAAATTTTCTTGAGAACCTCGGGCCATGTTATGATTACACCATTCCACTATGCTCTTTGTATCTTTTAATTTAGCACCATCTTTGTACTTCAACTCTTCTCTTGCAAGATTTGTTTTCATGCATGCCCCTTATTTGTCATCAAAAAGGAATTTGTTGAGAGCAACAGTAAAGGGACAAAAAGTCCCTCCTCTTTAATGAGAGGGGTTCCGTTATTCAAAAGAAAAACCTATTTACATATGTACAATGCATAGTTTTAATGTGGAACTTGGATATCATGAAAGTGTTTTAAAATAAAATGGATCATCAATACAAAAGTACAGAGGAATGAAGTAGTGGAAATGAGCAGAAAGGCATTCTCTAGAACTATAGATAAAAAAATAATTCCTTATGCATGCCAGAATAAAATTATTTGAAAAAAAACCATTTGCATTTAAATCAATAAGATGTTATTGCAAAGACACAAAGTTCCAGAAATAACATCCACAAGAATACAAAGCTTCTTGACATAATACAGACAAATGATTCAACAGTATTCAACGGATAGCAATAAAGAACATGATCATATGGACAAAGAAAGAAAGATTCTTTTGTATTGATTGCTTTGTTACTTGTTACACTTTCAAAAAAAAAAGCCAAGTTCCAGCCCTTGAAAATGGCGGAGAGAGCTCATTATATAATTTTACAAATTAGTTACACTCAATAAATACTTCTATTAACTAAAATGTTTAGTTAAAGGGATGCTTGACATAAAACCCCTGACTAATTACAATAAGCCCGAAATGAAAAAAAGGAGAGAGAATCTAGGAGGGAAAGACAAGTGCTTATGATTGGGAAGGGAACACTGACTTGAGGATCCGCTATCTAAACTTTTTAATGCCTCTGCTATGTCTCTACCACATGGAACTGATGTGTTGTAGCCTGGGTTCAAGATCCCAAACATTTCTCCATCTCCTTGTTGAACTCGGTGTGTGTATGATATTCCTTATTTGCTTCCTCAATGGTAGATTGGAGAGAGCAGATTTCCTTTATCTTATCCTTGGTCATTGAGTCCTCTTTAAACAAGTTTTCTTTGACAAAAGCTCTGAATTGAGCTTTAATTTCTGCAGGGAGAAAGGCACACCTGAAGTCTCATCGTGGAGGTGACAGTGGATATCCTTAAAAGTAGATACCACCAAAGTTTTGAAAGCCTCTCCCTTCTGCCAACTATTCCTTAATTCTCCCAAAGCCTCCTCCAAAGCACTTTGATTTTCCACTCCATGCTGAATACCCATGACTTTGAAAAATTATCTTTCACATCATCAAAGACCTTACTCGCCATCAAAATATTTTCATCAGTCTACCCCATCAGGCAAAGGTCTACTATGCAGCTGCTCCAAAGTTTGAGTTCTTTATCCATATTTCCAATTGTGGAGGAGAGCTTCTGTTACAAATTATTTACCTTCTCATTGAGCTTGAAGGCTTCACCAATGAAATTCAACCCTGCAACAAGCATGTCGTCCACCATGGCCTCCATAGCCCTCCCATAGATGGAGTACCTGTGTATGTCCTTGATGCTCTGGACTTCATCTTGACTGAGGATCACAGGTGGTGGAAGAGTAGTCAGTGGGGTAGGGTCTAAAACTTTATCTTTAGATAGTAGTGACTTGATGAAACTAGAAAGCACTTGAGCCTGCTCCTCTAGCTGCTCTATATTCTGTTGTCCCTTTTCTACCCTCCCAATGACTCTGGTGATTATTTCTTGAAGGTTTTTGTATTTCACCTTCAGGAGTAGAATCTCTCATTGAGATCCTTGAAAGTTACAAATCAGAGGCTTGCAAATCCTGCTCTGGCTTGTCAACTTTGGGCTTGGCTATCTTAAAGAATTGCTGACCTTGGGCATCAGTTACTATCCTTGAAGTGGTTCTTGATTTCTTTACAGGATCGGTAGGAGTGGTGCCAAAAAGGCCGACATGACATCAAAATTTGGGCTGTCGGCCGAGAAGAAGACTTCCTCTTTTATCGTCAAAAAAACACTACACCCATGTAAAAGTGGAGGAAGAAGGAGGAGGAGCAACAAGACCAAGAGTGAGAGAACTCGTGGAGCTTAGAGTGTTTACCACTTTGTTGCTCTCAAGTACAGATGTGAGTGGAGAAGACGAGGCTTCTTGGATGGAGGAATCCATGGTGCTTGAGGGCTTAGTGCTATGAATTTATTGCTCCTTATCCATTGGGGATTCTAAAGCTCCTACGTGGACTGACATTTCATTATCTTCACTCTCACTGAGAACAATGATGTTCTCTAGCCCAGAAGGTAGTTCTGAATGTTTTGGCAGAGGATCCTCCTCAACAGGCTCCTTTTTAACTTCCTTTACCTTCTTTTGATATACCTGAGTGGAGGAGGAAGGAGTTGAGGATTCGAGGTCCTTTGCTTGATTAGACAGGAGGAGTCCGTGTAGGTAACTCGAACTGGGTGTTTGTGCCTCCTTCCTCGGTGTCGAAGTGTCTTTGGAGGAGGATTCTCTTGCATTCTTTCTCATCTCACGAACCTTCCTGTCAACCCAAACTTTGGTTCTTACTAGGACAAAGAGCTAGAATCTCAGCCAAATCATCTTTTTCTCTTTTAAACCAGTCTAAATCTTCCAAGGAGTATGTTTGATCACAATTTCATACTCATATGACAATAAATTTGTGTTTTCATCTTGAAGCCCTTCAGAATCTGATATACAGTTAAGCTCTTGTATTAACTGAAGGGGAAACCTGCCATAATGCCTCCGTCTGGCCTCAAAATCATCTATGTAGTCAGCCCAATAATCCTTAGTGTCTTCCCTATGATGGTAGTTGATTATGATATTCAGCTCAATGAATTTCTTCAAGTCGAAACAAGTTATGGGCTTGAAGAAGTGGACAGTGATGGGAGCTAGGGCTCTCTCTATGTTCTAGGCATCCAGAGCGGTTTTGCATGTATAGTTCCCCAAAGATATGGGGAAGTGTAACCCAGTGATCTTCTTATCCCTACAGGTTCTGTGCAATTTTTCTAATTGTCTACACACCTCAATCAGGGCCATCTTATCATTACAAAATATGGGGAGCTTAAGAGGAGTGCTCTCATAACCTGCTAGCCTGATATAAGAGAACCTTCTGAATTGAATGAAGTAGGCTCCATACTTTGCTATCAAGCTCATGGCTTCATCTAAAAACCTCCTTGCAGTGTCACTCTCTAGAAGCCTTACAATGTACATGGTGAAAGCATCATTCACCCTCTTGAAATTGTGATTACTAGTGTCTAAGGTGAACTGAGGGTAGTAAGCATATATAGGATCACCCTTCTGAGCATCAATGTATGTGAAGCCAAACCACTATCTGGATGTTGTTAGGGTATACATCAGATAAGAATTCATGTAGAACTTCTTAGTTTGTTGTACATTGGATAGCTTGCTCTGTCAAATTCATGTAGATGATCTCTACCTAGTTGATGTTGGGTACCTTCACAAACTATGTTGATAAGTGGGCACATCCAGAAGTGGAACTCGCTAGTAGAGGGTAAGCCCATGACACGAGCTAACAGGATTATGAAGTCAGAGAGATCCTCATTGAAATCAGCCCTAAACAGAGCTTTTGATAGTCAAGATGCCCCTTTCTTAGGGTTCTTCAGCCATGACTTTGCCACTCTTGCCTTGTATTTCTCACTGTCTTGGTCGAAGAGTGCTTGTGCTTGATTTTGAGAGATTACCATAGAATTTTCCATCTCGGGATCCTTAGGGTAGTGGAAATCACGGTGGCATCAAGCTTAGTGATTAACTCCTCATTGGCATTTGTTAATTCGCTCGTGTCGGGGTTGAAGTGAGCCTCGCAGGTAAGTACATTGTCGGCACACTACACCGAGATTGGAAAACCAACAAAAATGCTAAGCCATTATCATTAATCATTTGTGCCATTGGAGAGGGGTTTGGGTCTATCAACCTGGTCCAAAAATCACCAAAGTCCAGGTGACGAACTTCATTGTCCCGATATCGGGAATGGAAGATTCTAGTGGAGAAACCTACTCCTGGCCTTGAAATTTAATCTTCATGTTGATAGTACTTAGGAAAACAAACTCACAACTTGAATCGTGATGAAATTATAGGGGGAATGGGGATGCGAGTAGAGATTTCAATTGCAAGGGTATGAGAAAATGGCAATGAGAAAGTAGTGTGTAAAAATGTGTAGGGCAGTCTATTAAATAGTCGTTTAGGAGAGAGAAGGTTATTAAATGCACATTAAATTCATCTTCACCAACTCAAAAAGCAAGCATCGGGAAAAGTGGGAAAAATTAGCCCGGATGGCCTTTGGTACATTTGGGACATGAGGGATGCGAAAGCGTGACTTAGTCAATGTAGGTGATGCAGATGATGTGGGGATAGAATGCACAAATGCTTTTGGGACATGAGGGACCAAAGTACGTGAAGTGCACGATGCACGGCCGATGCGGGTGATCGGGGAACAAAGAGCCCAAGTGAACTTGGGATAGTTGGAACAAAAAGTTCGACGGGCCCGCAAGTTAACAAATTTCAGAGAAAGCAGCCAATCGGTGAACAAAGAGCCCTAGTGAACTGGACACATGGGACAAAAATGTCTGATAGACCCACAAATCACTCAAATGACTCAAAAATGCAGAATTTTTCTAACTTCTCGACTTTTCTCTTTACCAGAACATCATAAAAGGTGTCAACTCAAAAAATTTCAATTTTTGACTTTCGAAAGAGGGGAAATTTTGAGAGGACAATAGCTGGCTCCTTCTGGGGATGACTTGGCTAGATTCAAAGAATGAGACAAGGCAAGAACTCTCAAAAAACTTAGGGGAAGTAGACCAGTGCCTTATCCATTGGGCCATGGAGTCAAAAGCAACCAATATAGAAAAAAACACCCCAAAAAAGAAAGAAAACACACCAAAAAGTAAGGGAAGGAAAACACACATAAGCAAAGAAAGGAGGCACACCCTATACATAATATACAAAGGACTTTCTATTCACCTAGGATTTAAACAATTTCAGGTACTTCCCACGATAAGGAAGTGGGAGTGAAGAACCATCCATGTAATCAAGGTAGAAAGAATTCTCACCAGCAAAGTGCCTGATCTTGAAAGGTCCAAGACAAAGAGAATCAAACTTGCCATGGCTACCATGAGGTTCATGTCTTTTATCCCACAACAAAATGATGTCTCCAACTTTGAAATCCTTGGACCTGGCCTTCTTGTCAAACAAGGATTTTACCTTTTGTTGGTGAGTAGATATTCTATCAGCAACCTTCAATTTGTCTTCATTCAATTTATAAAGGTACATGATCCTCTTATCCAAAGAATCATTGAAGTTGGTGTCTTCAATGGCCTTCATTAAATGAAAGGCTGGTAGCTCCACTGTTACTAGCAATTGAGCTTCTACTCCATATACTACTTAAAAAGGAACATCCCAATAGCTCTTTTAGGTGTAATCATGTCTTCCCAAAGAGCATCATAGAGTTTCTTGTGCCAATTCCTCTGAGATTCATTAACCAATTTCCTTATTATGGCCACCAGATTTTTGTTTGTCGATTCTACTTGTCCATTCCCCTGGGGATAATAATCTAAAGAGTGAGCCAGGGAGATGCCATATCCATAACAAAAATCCATCATCTCAGTTGAAGAAAAATTTGAAGCATTATCTGTCACAATCTTGTTTGGCACACCAAACCTTACCAAGATGTTTTCTTTGATAAAATTGCATACTACTTCAGAAGTAGTACTCTTTACTGGAATGGCTTCTACCCACTTAGTAAAATAATTTGTGGCAGTCAATACATGGGTATGTATGGTAATTGAAGAGGTATTAAGTATTCCAATGAAATCAAAACCCCATTATTGAAAAGGCTCTTCAATCATGACTGGCTTAAGAGGCAAGGTAGCCAACTTGGGTCTACCCACAAAGGTCTGACAAGCTTCACATTTATCAATCCACTTTGATGCATCCTTGAACAAGGTAGGCCAATAATATCCTGCACAAAGAATCTTATGATCAGTGACAGTAGATGCGTAATGGCCTCCACATGTTTGATCAGGGAAAGCTAAAATAAGCTTCCTCTGTTGCTCTTTATCCACACATTTTAGAAATATTCCATCCATCCCATGCTTGAACAAAGCATTCTCCCACAATACATATTTGGCTAATCTTAACTTAATAGCTCTCTTTTCCTTGGTAGTCAAATGAGAGATACACTCTTCATAGGTGATAAAATTTGTGATATCAGCATACCATACATCAATTGAGTGAGAAAGCAAGCGGTAGGAATATCAACTTCATCCTTTGGTAACTCATGTCTAGCTCCTCAACGATGATTTCACACAAGCCTTTTCCACATACTAGTTTGGTTGGTCTAATGTCAATATCATATTCTTGAACTTTTTCCACTCGGTTCCCTCTCTTGGATCCAAACTCCTCTTGTGTGAGAATAGACTTGATATTTTGCGTGCACAAGTACTTATGGAGTGAGAGTTAAGAATATAAAAATGAAACTACTTGATAGCTTTAACCACTACAAAAGCATGTTTCTCCATAATTGTGTATTTCAAATCATGATTATTAAGAATTTAGCTCATAAATGCAATTGGGAGCTCACGATCATTAGAATCTTTCTCGAGTCAAAACAGAAGCCGAGGGTTTTATATCGTGGCATAGCTATAGATATTAAAATCTTTTTGAAATCTGGACATGCTAAGATGGGAGTTTCTAGTAATAGCATTCTTAATACTCTCAAATGATTCTTTCCCCTTAGAATACCAACCAAACATTTGTTTTCCCTTCATCATTTGAGAGATATTCAAAGTTAGTTCTACAAAATCAGGGATAAATCTTCTCAGAAAGTTGATCTTACTGAAGAAAGAATGCACTCCCTTTTTGCTGGTTGGAAGGGGAATCTATTGAATGGCTTGAACTCGTTTAGGGTCAATTTTTATACCATCTTTAGAGACAACATGCCCTAACAATTTTCCCTCTGTGACACAAAAGACAGATTTCTTAGGATTCAAAGAGATCCCATGCTCTCTACACTTCAAGAGAACTATTTCCAGATGCTGAAAATGATCTGCTCTAGTTTTGGAAAACACAGTTAAGTCATCTAGATATACAACAATACATTTCCCTTTCAAACTTCCAAAGGCCAAGTCCATAGCTCTTTGGAAAGTGGCACCGGCATTAATGAGCCCAAAAGGCATCCTCTTGTAGGAAAAAGTACCCCAAGGAGTAGTGAAAGTCATCTTGTGTTGATCTCGTAGTATTGACTTCTACCTAATTATACCCTAAGAAGCCATCAAGCATGGACAACATTTTAGATCCCGTAACAACTTGCAAGACTTGATCCATCATGGGAAAATGATAGTTGTCCTTAAAATCTAAGCTTGATTCAAATTTTGAAGTCTTTTGATTGAGAAACAGGGATGGAAGCCTGTGTAGATTTTATTGATCTCAATCAGTAAAAAATTATAGAGGATGGGCTGTAATATTTATAGATATTGCACAGAAAAATACATCCGGGAAAATGAGTTGCACAGGTGCAACCAAAAACCAGAATAAACAAGCTTCCAATAACATCCAGGAAGTAAAATTACATAAAGACAAATATATTGTTTAAAACAATATAACAATCTGAATAAAGACAAATATGGTTGTTTAACCATATAACAATATAATTATTTAAAATTAATTAAATAATTAACCTATGCATAATTAAATAATAGGATAATAAAATTTATCCTAACATTCCCCCCCTTAATTGTGCATTATTCGAAGAGGTGAGGAGAGAAATGCTCGAACAACTCGAACTTGTCACGTGCAAGTGACTTTGTGAAAATATCTGCTCGTTGTTCAAGCTGTTGGACAAAATTGAAGTTGGATGTTGTGCTTCAATACATGTTCACGTATGAAATGAACCTGAACTTCAATGTGCTTTGTTCTCTCGTGAAAAAATGGATTGCGAACAAGTTTGAGAACACCTTCGTTGTCAACATACATGGTAGTCGGTTTGTCTTGTGGTATTCCAAGTCCTTCCAGTATGCGACGTAGCCAAATCGCTTCACAGAAAGCTTCTCCTGCAAAACAATACTACTCAGCTGTGGAAGAGTGAGAAACAAAGTGTTGTTTCTTACTTCCCCATGATATTGGTCCAGATCCCATAAAGAATACAAATCCAGAAGTGGATTTTCTATCATCAATGTTACCTGCATGATCTGAATCCGAATATCCAGTCAAGAAGAAGTTTTCGTTCTTCTTGTATTCTAGACCAATATCCACTGATCCTTTGCGATATCTCAAGATGCACTTTGCTACTTTCCAATGACAAATTTTGGGTTCCTGCATGAACCTGGATAGATAGCTCACTGCAAAGCTGATATCTGGTCTAGTGTAGGTTAGGTAAATGAGACTCCCAATCAGCTACCGATAGAGAGTGGCACTTACCTCAGGAGATGGATCTGAACGAGATAACTGTAATCTGTTCTCCATAGGTGTAGTAATTGGTGTGCAATATCCTAAACTTCTCAAGCATTGTCTTGGTATATTTCATCTGAGAAACAAATATGTGATTCTCTTTCTGCCATACTTCGAGTCCAAGATAGTAGTGCATAAGCCCGAGATCTATCATGTCGAATGATCGCTTAAGATCTTTCTTTGTTTCATCAATCATCTTCACTGAACTGCCAGTGATGACTAGATCATCGACATAAACTACTACAATCACCATCTCCCCCCCTTGCTTTTGAGGTAGAGATTGGGATCGTATGGATTTTGCGAATCCATGTTGTATGAGATGCTCATCAATCTTGATGTACCATGCCCGGGGTTCTGTTTGAGGCCATACAGAGATTTCATGAGTCTTGCATACCTTTTCTTCTTGACCAGGTACAACATATCCCTCAGGTTGAGTCATGTAGACTTCTTCTTGCAAATCTCCATTCAGGAAGGCACTTTTTACGTCCATTTGATGAACTTTCCATCCAAACTGAGCAGCTAGAGCAAAGATCATCCTGATCGTTTTGATCTTAGTTGTGGGAGAAAATGTCTCCTCATAGTCAATGCCTTCTTTCTGTGCGTACCCCTTTGCTACAAGTCTTGCTTTACACTTGTCCACTGTCCCATCTGCTTTGTACTTAGTTTTGAATATCCATCTGCAACCAATGGGTTTCTTCCCTGGTGGAAGATCGACAAGCTGCCAAGTGTTATTCTTCATCACTGATTGATATTCAGAATCCATGGCATCTTTCCAAGATTTTGAGTGTAGGGCTTCCTGGACTGTAGATGGCTCGTCTGTTTCAATAACTCTACTCATCAAAGCAAAGTTAACTTCTTCTCTTGCTTTACTGTGAGTCCGTGGTCCAAGGGTGGATGTATCCGGTGGAGCATCCAATCTTGCATCTCGTAATGTACTTGTACACCATTTAGGCATACGTTGAGCTGTTCCCATGGGTTGTGGTTCTATCTGATCAATACCATCATCCCCATCATCACTTTCATCTTCTGAGGGAACATTTGCTTCAGTTTTTCTAGTCTTAGGATCCATCGATCTGCACCCAAGATCTCTGCTTGTGTAGACTTTTCTGGTCTTAGGATCCATCAGTCTGTACCCAAGAGTCTCTTCACTGTATCCAATGAAGATGAGATTTTGTGACTTCATGTCCAATTTCTTTCTATTCTGTTTGGGTATGTGCATGCTGGCTTTGCACCCGAATACTCTGAGGTGTGCAATGGATGGTTTCCTTTTTGACCATGCTTCTTGTGGTGTAATTCCATCAAGAGCAGTTGTGGGCGCTCTGTTTAACAAATACACTGTTGTTTTTGCTGCTTCTGCCCAAAATGTCTTTGCAAGTTCGGAATCATCGATCATGCATCGCACCATTTCCATGATAGTACGATTTCTTCTCTCGACAACACCATTTTGCTGCGGTGTGTGTGGAGGAGGCATTTGTCGATGAATCCCGTGAGTTTGTAGATAGTCTCTGAACTCATCACTGGTGAATTCCCCCCCTCGATCTGAGTGGAGAGTTCTGATGTGACGACCAGTTTCTTTCTCAACTGCCACTTTGAACTTTTTGAACGTTTCAAAGGCTTCACTTTTCTTGCAAAGACAGAAAATCCACATTTTGCGTGAATAGTCAACACAGAGCATGAAGTACTGGAACCCTGAATGACTTGGCTGCATTGGACCGCACAGATCGGTATGAACCAGGTCAAGTTTACCATGAGCTCGAAAAGTACTCGTTTGGAATGAAACTCTGTGTTGTTTTCCTGCTAAGCAGTGAGGACACTTGTCTGTATCCTTCTGAAGAGATGGTAGCCCATGTACCATATTACACCGGCGAAGTGTGTCGAGATATTTGAAACTTACATGACCAAATCTCCGATGCCACAACTGAGCTGAGGTGGAGTTTTTAGCCACGAGTGCTTGATCATTTTTGTGAATGAAATCAAGTTGAAACATTCGTCCCACATTTGAGGCTTTGGCAATTATTTTCGAGCCTCTGGATTTATCTCGAATCAGACACATTTTCTTGCCGGATTGACTATCAAAGTCAATTTTCAGGTTGTGATCTAGGAGTTGACTGACCGAAAGAAGATTCTTTGTCAACCCAGGGACATATAGAACATCTGATAGTTTGCATTTGCGTGAACCAAGGGGTAGAGAAATGTTTCCAATCCCCTGAACTGTATATGAAGAATCATCTCCCAACGAAACATGATTTTTCGATGGCGTGTCCCTCATTGAAATAAACCAGTCTCTGTGGCTGGTCATGTGTCGAGTGGCTCCCGAATCAACATACCAGACGTCACTAGATGACGTGGATGGTTCACTTGATCGAGCAGTGAACAAGAAGTCTTCATTGTCTGACTGATCTTGTTGCTCAGCAATATTACCTTGCTGGTGGGGTCTTCTTTTCTAGTTCCCCTTTTTCTGCCCGTGATAATTGTTTGAATGTCCCTTGTAAGTTTGTTGTTGTTGTGGTCTAGAATTGCTTGATGAACCTTTCTTATATGTGTTAAACCAACATTCTTGCAAGTCATGTCCTCTTTTGCAAATGGGACATCGCTTCTTCTGTTGATTGTCCCCATGATACTGATTTTGATGTGGGGACTTCTGATAGGATTTAGGTTTACCTTTACCTTTTCCTTTCCATTTTTGATGTGAAGATAGTGCCTGCTCCTCTTCATCATATTTGTTGTGCATTGCTTCCTCTTGTTGCAGTAGGTTTACTAACTTGTCAAAACTAATTTTCGTATCTGACAAGTTTAGAGTTGTGACAAAAATTCGGTAAGAAGAAGGGAGAGCTCTCAGAACAATGGGAACGAGAGACTCATCTTTGACCTCTTCTCTTAGGGCTAGAAGTGAAGTCCTCAACTCTGCAACTCTTCTTAGGAAGGCTTCAATTTTCTCATTCTGTTTGAATTTCAATGTATGTAACTGACTCTGCAAATTGAGTATGACATTCTTGTTCTTGGCCTCATATATTATGCTCAGCTTATCCCAAGCTTCTTTTACTGATGTGGCATCTCGAATGTGGGCTTGCACATCGTCGGACACTCCAAACAAAATGATGATCTGCTTTATCAAATTGTCGTTGTTGTGTTGCATCCGTTGGTGATCTGGTTAGAGTACCAGTCACAACAGGCCAGATTTCTTCAAACTCAAGTTGTGTTTTGATTTTTGTCTTCCAAGCAGCATAGTTGCTTCCTCTGAGCAATTGTGAATCCGGAAGAAAAAATTTGGGGGCATTGGTGCCCATTTTGCAGAGATCACTGACAGGGTTTGGCTCTTATCACTCCAGGTATAAGGTCTCCCA